>CM038794.1:233909899-234339547 GCA_021764765.1 Vicia sativa | reverse complement strand
GGTGAAACAACCGCTAGTCTTCCAAACTATTGAATAAGCTATAACCTTATGTTATTCAATCCTCCGTAACTTGCGTGATCGACTAGATTGATCCTATGGGGTATCGGCCGTTGGTATAAACTTAAGATAAAGATCCATATTTGAGACTTGTTTTGAGGTTTTGTATATGTCAAAATACGCTTCGATTACTTAGTGATGTGATCAAGTTAATAACGATATTGGTCTCGAACAAACAAGAACATGCAGATTCGAACAAAGTATATAAATGCAGAATATTCAAATAAACTCTTAAAGTGTAAAAGATTTTCAAAGTGATCTGGAAACGAAAAGACTGTGAATGTAAACAAATGTATAAAACTTTCGAAATAACAACGTTAATGTAAAGGTTTTCGAAAAGTAAAGAACTTCAAGAATGGTAGAAAAGTTTAAATGAAATGACTTTGAAAATAAAGAAACTTAAAAGACATTGATGCAAGATAAAATTAGACCTGAGGAATAAAGATACATTGAATAATAAAGTCTTGGTGCAATCATACGTACATCATTCGTGCATCTGCTTCCTAGCCATGTGGTATTTTGAATGTGACCGAATTTTAGTACAATAGATATGACACACAAATCCTAACATTAAGATTCCTATTTATACTAATTCGACCATAACGGTCTAACCCATAAGATCTTGCCACGCTTAGAACATGCAACACACCATGCTTCTCTTTTCCCGTTAACCGCTTCTTCCAGCTGCTTCAACTCCTTTTATCCCGCTTGCTTTTGAATTTCAATGTATCACTCGCTGATCTCGAACCCATTTCCTCCGATATGATTCTATTACCCGATCAAGCTTGTTTCACATATATCACCAAGATTGCCTCGACATTCCTAACTCAATACATCCATTCAAGGGCTAATTCCTTTCTTTCCAAACTATGATATTCACTATATTCCCTTGAATACTTTAACGTCATCTCGCCTCTCGAGCTCCATGATATTTCTTCGAATCACAAGACATCAAAATCTTCACTAACAAATGCCCCTTTAAAATATGTATTTCAATCCCTTTTAAGAAATACTTATTTTAAATATATCTACAAGATTTTGATGTGACTCGAGTAATTATGACCAGACACGATTTCCATCATGTCAATCACGATGACCCCGGTTTCCGAACCACTTTTACACAAGAACCACGGTATGGTGCATTTATTGAAAGCAATGATTATCCTTAATCACGCCATTACCAATACTAACTTCACGCCACCTCATCTTGTAACCAACCCACGCCTCCCACGTAACTTGGCATTAGTTGGTGAGTGTTTCCACTCCTCACTATAAAACCAAACAAACTTTAGTCTTTCCACTTTTCCACACCGAATCTTCTTCTTCCTTTCTTTCTCGTAAAACCCTAATCTCTTTAATCAAAACCCCAACAATGTCTTCATCAACATCCTGTAAAAAGATTTCAAGAAGAATAAGAACACCGGAACAATTTTGGAAAGCAAGGTTGGCACTCACCAAGGTCATCCTGCATTTATGCCCTGTGGACTCTCCAAAGAACAAGAGCTCTTATATTCCTCTCGTATTAATCCCTACTAACGCTCCGAAAAGATTTGCCCTAACGGGTCCCCTTACGCTTTTAGATTCTTAGGATACACGAAACATATTTCCTCGTCTGTTACGATTTCAAACCTTTATTCAATACCATGGAAAACCCTAGGGTAGGAACCGAAATGTCAATGATCCTTGTTACAGGACGAGAAACTCCTATGACTACCCCAAAAGATCCTTTCATTCTCGACTATGTCAAAACAACTTTAAACCATTTCGATCCCGTCCAATCAACCGTAGTATATCAAACCGGTTCGCCAAATGGAAGTTAAGAAAGGACATCGCTGGAGGAATTAGGTATCTATAATTTCCTAAAATTATCCAAACCAGCTTCACATACAAATATCCTCCGTTATTCGTGATCCCTCGAGATTGATAAGCACCTATAATACCTTCCACCTTCCCTGAGGATGATCACACCCACATTCTTTGACATAATCGCCATCACCGGACTAACACCGTAGGGGAAACATATGTCTCGATGTCGAGGAACATTCAAGTATTATCGATTTCGATATCAAACTAGCCACTTCTCCAAATTCATCACCATTACCATACGTATGTGATAGGTCTCGATGTCGAACACATTGCCTCCTTACCTTTGGCTATCACGATATGTTTTCCCAGCAGTCACTCAAGTAGCTAGTAGGTTCATTCCTCTCGGCAAGAGATTTGCATGAGAAGTGAGGATTAACTTGCTTAACCCCGCTAGTCGACCTTTACGAGAGCTCGAGATCACCGCCGAGCTTGAAATCTCATACCTCCAAGAACATCTTGTTACCGGTCCCTTCTCGTTGCTCCAGCTATGGCTAAATGCTATGTTCGAGTCTTCGCCTCCACCGCAGATACTATTAATGAGCAAGATCCGTAGATAGTGGATCGAACGCTGAGGGCACGAGGTAAGGAGATCGATTCCTAGTGATGACAAGGCCGATTTCCGTGTTTCATTTTCAAAGTACATTATACTCTCTCCTAACAACATGAATTTAAAGAAACTATGGCGCCTGCTTCGAGGACTCATGGACCATCATGGTTCACTATGTCTTTCTCGAGGTCGCTAAATGCAAGGAAATCCAAGATATCTGGAAGGCCTTTTATTACCAAGACCGATCTCCTCAAGAATTACTCCACCAAGAACCAGATCCTCTTATTTGCCTATCAACCTAACTTCGTTGAGACAATTGGTCTCAGGTCAATACCGAACCCTTGTTCCAAACTCAAAGCGCCATTACCTCCGGGTCGAACCTTTAAAGCCGTAGATGCCAAGCTTCAACAAGAACAATATCAAAAGTTCGCCTAATTCAACTTAATCCCTTCGAACCACTTTCTTCAAAGAGTTTTCTAGATCGGTGGATTAAATTTATCAATCATATGTTTGACACTTTACCATTCAAGCTAAACCGATCATGTGTTCGATGTGCGTGTACACAAAAAGAAAGGTAGGTCGACCCACGCCGAGAGATTAAAGCTTTTCTATTATTTCAAACTACTTATGATCCCACACGCCCGCAAACCATCAGATATCGAGCGGCTCAAACCTCGAGGGAAAAATTTAAAGAAAAATTTCTAAGTTCAAACTCCCTTCAAGGTCACACCGAGGATAGGTATAGTTGGCACCTAAATGCATCCACCTAAATTTCCACAACTACCTACCTCGTAATTGGCTCGCTTGGTTTCCTCCATATCCTGGTGGTTAATTGCAAATAAATGCTCAAATATAAATCCCACAAGAAACTAAAGCCATCCGAGACTGTGACATGGGCTCGACATCGGCTTCATAATTTCTCAGACCCTTCGCTATGACCTTTCGCCATGTCGATTCTTTCGAAAGAGGGCTAAGCGAATGTTTTGGGAAATCCCAAATATTTATTACTTTCTTGTTTTAACTGTTTTAATTGCTTTCGATTTCCACCTCGTGATCAAGACTATCGCATCAAGACCAAGGAAGGGAACATTTCAACAATCCCACGAGACAAATGATAGGTGCCTAAAGTGACTCCAACAATCAATCCTCGCAAACAACAACAACAACACCGCGCCCACCCAACAACTACTCAAGTCACCCCACCTACAACAACTGCTCCGATTCAAGGTAAACAATTTATCCCGCTATTTCAAATAGGTCGATTTTTTATAACTTGAGTCTAAATTATGCTTGTACCATTTCGCATAAGTAAACTTCCTCCGACCACTCCAAAAAGAGAAAACTAGCACCATTGGGAAGACTTCAAAACCGAGAAAGTTCTCCAACCTGCAAAAGAAACAAAAGAGACATACCAAAGGATACCGACGCTCGACTTCGATTCAAGAGATGTTGTCCCACATACCAATCCAAAATTCCACCTTCGACCTCCAATGTAATATTGGAACACATAGACAAGAATATATCTACGGATAACCCATGTAAGTTTATCAATTCTTAAATGATTATTCGCATCTTAGTTATCGCTTAATCTTTTTTTTTCTCATGTAGGATGATTCGACCCATCCCAACCACTGACTCCTCCTCCGCAAGCATCCGCTCCGATTCACTCTTCTCCTCATGGGTATTCGAATAACCCAAAGCAAGAGGCTCTTCTATGGCATTCCCAACCGGAGCTTCCGACGACCGATGATCAAGGCACTTCGCCTCTCAAGAGAGACCAATGAAATAATGTCAAGATGCTGAATACCTTCGTGAGGTTCTTCACCCAAAATCTCCAACAATCCCTCAAGAGCGTGAACAAATACCTCAAACTCAAGAGGAAACCAATTTCTCAAGAGAGTGAAGATTCTAGCGAGGAAGGTCCGAGGATGAAGAGGAGAAGACGCCAAGAGGTTTCGAGCGAAAGAACGGGTCCGATGTCGATGGTGATCTAATGATGATATCAAGGTGGACTTGACCGATGATGAACAAGATGATGGAAACGTGAATAACGACGGTGATGGTCTTCGTATTAATGAACTGGGACTTCAAATGGATGTTACCCATTACGTATGGAACTTCGGTCTTCTCATTTCAAACAAATAAGAAGAATTAGCCAATTTGAAAAGAAATGACCCTATCGTACAAGGCTAAGTTGGCTCAAAGGGATATTCCACTTTCTGCGATCGGTGCCGGTTCGACTTCTGGTCTTGCCTCGATGATATGTTGTCAGCTTCTTCATAGAATTAGAAAACAATCCTCAATGTGGATCTATTCAAGTGCTTAAACAAGATAGACCGCTGCTTTCATCATGAAGGGATTATCGAACCAAGTCGACCTCACCACCGTCTCCGGAAGTTAGTACCATCCTATTCGAACTTCTCGCCTTTGTTGGATAATGTGACCGGATGCCTCCTCCAGATGAATCGTCAGAAATAAGGTTCAAGAGAAAAGAGCTTCAATGGACGCTGCTGAACATGCCTCAAAGCTTTCGAAGAAGTCAAGAGCTAGCCACGATATTAAGCAAGCTGAGCCGACTATGAGCTTCGATCTCAATCCATCCTCCTCTCGGGAGAAACAGATTCAAGAACTTCGTTAAGATCAAAGAGGCCAAAGAGCAACAAATTGCCTATGAATCCAACACCTGGGAACCGATTTGAAGAACTTAACAAGGGCCTGTTGAACAGAAGCGGCCGAGCAACTCAAAGGTGAAGTTGCCATCCTCGGTCAAGCGCTTTACCCAACAAAGACTTGAGTCTTTCAAGAATATCTTCGACCTACCGAGGAACAATCCCCACTTTTGAATCTTGATTATTTTGTAACTCTTGTATTTTGATTAAATGTTTGTTGTAACGCTGAACAACGCCATTTTGGCAATTATGTTACCATTTTGGCATTTCATTACAATATTGTGACTACATTGTTAGTATTCGAATCTCGCAGCATGGTTTATACTTTTTAAATACTTCCCATTTACCTTTAGGATTCGCTTATCATCGGCCGCTCTTCTATTTCATACGCATTGTTCGAAAACGCTTTTGCTATTCGAAGTGGCCTTCCCAACGAGGTGACCATTTACCCAATGCTTTATTCTTTTGTCCATGGGCAATATGACTTTCCATACTAAGTCATTGTTGAATGTCTTACCTTTTACTCTTTGTTATATGCCCCGCCACTTTTCCTTTTGCCTCATTAGGATTTCCATGCATGTAGTCTCGACTTCGCCTAACTCAACTAACTCATTCACCATCATTTCCCAATATAATGACGCGAGTTCATGTTGTCTTTGATTCGAACCGATCAGATGAATTTTCATGTAAGATCGCATCATGGCCAAATGTTAGTTGAAAGGTGTAGTATTGGTAGCTTTAGAGATGTTCTACAGCCCATAGTACTGGTCTAAAGTTTTATGCCAATTTGGCTTTTACCAATGTGTTTTTGATCAAACCAATTATTACTTTGTCACGCTCGACCGACCATTTGCTCGAGCATAATATGGTTGATGTCAATAGTCTAAATCCCATCTCCGAGCAACTCTTGCATCTTTCTATTAAGAATATGCACCTTGGTCTCAGAATACTTTCCGCAATCCAAACCTATAGATTATTTGTTTCGTATGAATTCAATAATAGTTTCGATCTCAGCTACTAATGGTATCGCTCGATCCACTTAGTAAAATAATCTATTCCTACCAAGATGTATCGACCTTTAGATTTATAAGGTGATTGATTTCTATCAAATCTAACGCCCATCCCAGGCCATGGTTTAATGATCGAATGCCCAGAGCATGTTGAATCCTCGCATGTTTCGACATTCTTCACATCCTTTAGCGAAGTCTATGCAATTCGAGTAGGCCATACATACCATATCGAAATAGCAACCACTTCATCTTGTGGGCTCGCTTGATGTGCCCCACATGCCCCATTGTGAACTTCCGATAATGCCGACACGCTCACTTTCTCCTAGGCATTTGAGCAATACACCTTCTTGGGTTTTCGAACAATTCATTTCCATAGGACATATGATAATGCTCTATATTTCGTTTTTCTATCTACGCTTATGGTTGGATCTTTAGATAGCTTATAATTGGGCTTCGCTAATCTGATCTGACACGGTGTTTGTGGCTAACATGAATCTATCTTTACCACTACAACCTAACTTAATATTTTCTAGATCCGATGGTTAGTCGGTAGCCATAACCCTACCTCTTATTTCGATCAACTCTTTAAAGTTTTGTGTAGAGACTTTATAACTCGCCAACCTGTCTAGGTCATTTGCTTCTTGATTCTCTATTCTGGTATATGTTGGATATCCATATATTCGAATTTTTGATCATCTGTTAGCTATGACGAGTATGTCATCAAATTTTCCTTTATGCATTTATATTCCTTTGTTATTTGTTTGACCACTAACTCGAGTCACCTTTAATTTCGACTTTAGTCCCCCAATTCCAACAAAGCTTCAAGTCCAACAATAAGCGCTCGATTCAATTTCATTGTTTGAGCAACGAGGCCATCCAATTTATACTTGAATTTTGTTGGGATTCCTTCAGAGAAATTATAAGAACTCCAACACCACTACCTTCTTTGTGAGTCGAACCATCAAGTATAATTTCCAAGGTCGTCCTCAACATAACCCATAATGGTCTTTTCGACCTGAGTGATCCACAATGAAATCAACAATTATTTGACCTTTCACAGCTCTCAAGGCATGAAGGTTAGAGAATATTGGGCTAAAGCCCATTTACCCACTCTACTATGCATAATTGGTTTTGACAACATGTGTTTGATAACATCGAAACGAGAGGAGACATAAACATCACATGTTTTATATAATATTTAAGTTTCATACAAGAGAAGTATAAACATAGGCATAACTTTTCTATGTTACTATATCTAGTTTCTGCATCATTTAGCACCCTACTTAAATAGTATATAGCTCTTTCGATGCCATTACTATCTTCTTGTGCTAACATACTACCTATAGTAAATCTGCAGATATATACAATCTCATGGGCTTTCCCATGAAGGTGGAGACAAGATAGGAGGTTGAGAGAGGTATCTCTTAATTTCGAAGGCCTCCGATGTACTTGACTCCACTCAAGGCTTGGCCTTGTTTTAAACGAAGTAGTGGAGAGAATGCTTGAGTCTTTCCACTTAGATTCGAGATGAATCTTCTAAGAAAATTTATCTTCCCCAGCAGGGACTGCAACTCTCTTTTTGATGTGGGTGCTTTAGTCTCCATGATGGCTTTGGTCTTATTTTGGTTGATTTCGATTCCCTTTTTATGAACCACAAAGCCCAAGAAGTCTCCTGCCTGCACAAAAAATGCACATTTAAGGGGTTCATTAAGTTTGTTTTCTCATTCTTCGAATGATTGGCTCAGATGGTGCAGATGGGTTTCTGAAGAGACAGACTTGATGACTATGTCATCAATATACACCTGCATAAAAGTCTCAATAAAATCGTGAAAAATGGAATCCATTGCTCGTTGGTAAGTGGCCCCAACATTTTTCAAACCAAAAGGCATCACTACCCACTCATAGGTGCCTAAGGCTCCTGGACAACGAAATGCTGTCTTGGCAACATCCTCTTCAGCGAATAAAAACTGATTATAACCAGAATATCCATCTAGCATGCTTAAGTATTCGAACCCTGCAGCAGAGTCTATTAACATTTCAGGCATAGAGTATTGGTCTGGGGTTGTTGATTTAAATCCCTAAAGTCTATGCATATTCTCGTGGAACCATTTTTCTTAATAACGCACTATATTAGCTAACCATTCGACATACCTTGTGGTTACGATGAACTTGCAACGCAGAACCTTTCGACCTCGACTTTAATTTCGTGAGCACTCGCGCGAACCTCCTAGGAGTTTGCTTGATGGGCTTCTTGCCATCCTTGATTGGAAGCATGCTCACCAACTCTCTTTTCAAACTGGGCATTTCGTCGTAATCCCAGCGAAACAATCTTTATTTTGTTTGAGGATTTGATCACCTCTTTCTTGAGACTTGGACCCGATCCGCACTTATATAGGTTATTCTTTTTGTTTTGTCATCCCCAAATTTACCTCTTCGAGTTGATCCTGCCAACATCTTAGCACCTATGTTTGTAGGATCACCTTTCGAAACCCGTGGGTTGTATCATATATGGCATCTAACCTTTGTTCTATTTCTTTTCTTCGGGTGAGTCTTTCGAACCTGCCCTTTCATGTTATTTTCTTCAACTATACTATCTATTTCACCTCAAGTCGCTATCCATTTGTTCTCACCATAGGCGAAATCCTTTCGAAGAAGGAGGACTCAGTCATGAGCACTATTGTCGAATTCCCAGCCTTCTGGCCGTCTTCTCGAAGTACCATCGAGTCCTTCGTCTTCTTTACTTATTTTTCTGTCCCAATACATGCCATCATGGCGAAGGGTCATATAATATTGCGCATCTGGCTTCGTTCATCTCCTCATTTGGAGCACAAGGGGCTATTCGTGCTAGATACTTGTCATAATTCCTTTTATTGACGAGGTTGGTAGTAGTCATGAAGTAACTCTGATCTGCCTCGATGTTCTCCACTATCCCATCTTCTCTCCATAGCACTAACCTTTGGTGCATTGACGAAGGAACTGCCCCTACGCCATGAATCCATTCTCTTCCTAACAGCAGGTTGTAATTGGCCTTGGCTTCGATTACCATGAACATGGTGGGCTCGGCTCGAACCAGCGGTTAACTCCACTTGCACCACTCCCAATGTTTGACCAACTTTCCTTCATAATTTGATAGCACCATGTTATGCGGTTTAACATCACTTTCTTGTATTCCGGCTTTTTAACATAAAATGAGGCATTAGATTAATTGCGCCTCCATCTACCGAGGACCTTATTCACACCATGGGCATTAACCTTTGCTCGAATGAGCAGTGGCTTCAAATGGTTCTTCATTTTGCTCGGATGTTCGAAGAAGGCATTCGCTTCGACGGCGCCATTATCCATGACATAATAAACGGCCTATGTTTCATCATATCAATGTTATCATCCTCTTCTGTTCTTGATTTCGGTTTCTTGTCCGAACTCGGAAGGTAAGCATACACCACGCTGCGTTTAGGTTGAGTGAGGATTCTCCTTTCGATTCGAAGTTATCGATTAGCATATCTTCATCTTCCTCGGCCTGAGTATATTCTTTTGATTCATACGGTTTTGTGTCGCAAAAGTCTCCGCTGGAGGTTTGTTTTCGGTTGCTTGTCGTTGGCTTGTTAGTCTTGGACATCTCTTTCTTGCTGGTCGAAACTACCTCTTCAATCGCCGGCATTTTCTCGACCTTCGAACACGTTGTTGCCTTCGCCATTGGGATCTTGACATGGGATTCTTCCCTTATAGTTTTCCAGCCTCAACTCTTCTTTTCTTTTGTTGTTGAACTGCTCCATACACCATGGCATGCGGGCATTTTGCTCGTTGCTTCTCCAATTATCTTTCCCCTATTAGTTTTGACGTGCGACCATCTATCGTTGGTACTTCATAGGACTCGAGATGTTACTCTTGAGCACCTTTGGGGTAAGGACTATCGCTTTCTTTGATTATGATTGCCATGGAGGTGCCGACCTTGACCCATCTCCTTGTGATTCCGCATGGCGCGAAAGGAATGGTTTCAAATGCCCCTGCCATGTTTTGGTCATATCTTTGAACACCTTGGGCAAAT
This sequence comes from Vicia sativa, assembly GCA_021764765.1. Lineage (NCBI taxonomy): Eukaryota > Viridiplantae > Streptophyta > Magnoliopsida > Fabales > Fabaceae > Vicia > Vicia sativa. The sequence goes on along the minus strand of CM038794.1, from coordinate 234,329,353 downwards.
CAAACACTTCGTTGCCCCTTTATGGCAGCGTACTAAGAACTCCAACACACTCTCTCCAGGTCGAGGATAGCATCTAAACAATTGATTGTCTTGGCGCCAGTTGACGCCAGTTCGAGCCCTTTGGCTCCTTTCGAACTCTGCAACAATCTTCTCATTGCAGATGATGCTGCATCTGGAGCATAGCATCATCTCAGCGTTTCCTTTGTGGCACACCATGAGGTAATTTTTCAAACTGATATCTGCAGCATATCCTTCATTCATTTTGTATTTTTCCTTCTCAAGGTATTTCTCCATTTCTTGCATCTCAGAACAAGGTTTCTCCATGTCCACCATATTAACATCCACCTCTCCATCTTTTTCATCATCACCCCAACCTGATGGTTCGATGTCTTTGAGTTGTGTTTTCGAACTCTCTGGGGCGGAGTATTTCACCAGGTAGTCGAATTTGCCACTAGGCTCCCCCAGAGTGTCCCAAACTTCCTTCTTGGACTCGTGTCCTTCGACCTCTCCGCCTTTTGTATCCTCATCTCCCCAACCCGATGGTTTGATGGCTTCGATTGGGATTTTTTGCACTCTCTGGCGCAGAGTATTTTACCAGATAATCGAATCTTCCACTGGGTTCTCCCAAAGTATCCCAGATCTCTTTCTTAGGGGAGAGTTGGTTCGTAATTTGGACCTTTTCTAATTGGCGCCTCAGACCTTCAGTAGCCTGCACCAATTCCTGTCCCTAACTCTCCTGGCCCTCAGTAGCCTGGATGTCCTTTGAAACAAATGACTGCGCTGGCTTAGTCGAAGCTTCTGGTTGCTGATGGATGTCTTCAGTGACGCCATTGTTGACTCCGATCAGGCCCCAACTCTCATTCTCAGTGTTTTCATCTTTCAATGTATTGACCCCTTGGTCTGTTTCCACCATATTTATTTCTCCCATGCCTGCAGGCTCAGAGTAGTTGGTGTCTGCAATATCCAGAGGATCCTCATCTACCTTCATCTTTGGCTTATCAGCAAACTTGCCCGCCTTTGATTGCATTCTGAATTAAGTCCTGAAAGAAAACACCGTGAGGTTTTGTGGCCTAAGAAACTATGATATTTACAGAATCCCCTTTCCTTTCTTTGGTCTAAAGGAGGTATTTTAACATTCGATGGCACAATCGGTTGACCATCTTTGACAAGGTGTCAAAATCTCATCACACTTTGTCACATCAAAGGTGTACACCTTCTTTGGGAATTTGTCGTTTTTCATTTTCAACAATTTCTTTTCCTTTGGGAACCAACAGTTTACAAGAGTAAGGTGGGGCTGTTTAACTCTCTAGGTCCACTGACCTCCTCGAAATCGGGACGGTCTTGACTCCTCGGTTTCGACATAGGAAATTCTTTCTCTCTTGTTACTTTTGGAAGCCCCGCCTTCGCCTTTAGTCTTTCGACCGTCGAACTCTATCTGCCAATGAGCCATATCTCTCAAGTATTGTGTATCTAATTTTTCGAATCGAATAGTCGAGGCCACGGTGGCCATTTCGACTAATTCATGTTCGGGGACCACCGTGAAACATCTGGATTTCAATAGTCCGAACCTATTCAAGTATTCGTCTATGGGTTCGATGAACTTCCTCTTAACACTAGCTAGTTCCTTTGGACTTATCTTGGATTGTCCCATGTAGAATTGTTCATGGAACAATCTTTCTAAAAGGGCCGGTATCTATGGATCCGTGTGGTAATGTGGTGAACCGGTGAAAGCATTTTTCGTAAGTGAACTTGGGAAATACTTAATCCTAAGGTTCTCATTATTGGCTATGTCTCTGCTTGATGAGATACTGCTATGTGTTCATTGTTGATTCGTTAGTATCTCCGTGAACTTTGTAAACTTAGGGATCTTGTGTCCCTTGGTAAGTCTGTATGCATCACGTATCTGCTATGGGAGAAGCATAATTTGGCCTCCTAATCCTCATTAATACCGTTTGGGCCATTATTCTCTATCATGGTGGTTAAATTATTTTACGCCAAGATATTATCGTTTGAATTCTATGGACCACCGCGTCATCTTGGTTTCTACCTATCATAACTACTCCTCTAGGGTCGTCTCGTCTGGGGCCTCTTGCCTTCGAGCCTAGCCCCGGTTCCCCAACTACCCTCGTGGTTCCTCTCGTTCTTGGAGCATCATATCTTTCGATCCTCGCCTTGGTTCTACAACTCCCCTAAGTGGTTCTTCTCGAATCACTGGGGCATTTCCTCTTTGTGCCCTTGTCCTCAGGTCAAATTCTTCTCTAACTGGCCTATAGGGTGGGTCAATGGCTTGTTCGATAATAGGTGTGTTTGCTCGAACCACAGCCTGGTTCTGTCTACGCCTCTCTGGTGGGGCAAAGAAATCTGCTATTCGACTCATATTATCTGCGTTTTCCCTATTCGTCACGGTCACGTTCTGAACTATTGGGGCAAAGATTTCTTGCATAGTTTGTGCTAACACTCCGATCATATTATGGTTACTATCATCCATCAGTTGCCTAAAAGCCATTTGGTTTTCTGTGGTTAAGGTGGGTAAAGCGCTATAACCCCCCAGACCTTGGTTATTTGTAAGAAATTGATTAACCCCAGATCCAGATCCTAATTGGGGTGATGCATTTGACGTCGAAGTTTGCAAACCTGCCATGAAAGATGTTGGCATCCCGTAAGAAGGGTTTCTGGGTCTATTACCCTCGAAACCAGGTGGTCTAGTTTGTAGTGGGGTGGCGAAATGGGCTTGTCCCTGGTTGTGGGATGGATCCCCCAGGGTAACCAGTGGTTCCTGTATTGCCCAAGATCGAATTATTTATTGACGTGCCACTTGTTCCATTCGTGGCTATATTACTAGTCGAAGATGCAACTGACTGTGCATTCGAAGGGATCGCACTGGACGTTGCAGTCGAAACAGACGCATTAGTGCCTTCCATGGGGCATTTTGTTCCCTTGTTGATTATTAGACATTCTATTATTTCGCTTTCTCCTGGGTAAAGGTTGGTTACTCTTAGTTATTCTACCACTCCTAAGGTTCATATACCAATGAACTTTGTTTACTCAGAAAGAATTTCTATAATAATTATGGTTATAACTTTCCTAGTTTGTAACACCAAACTCGGTCCCAGTGCCATTTTGTTGTGATTTACGGTGAAACAACCGCTAGTCTTCCAAACTATTGAATAAGCGTTATAAGCGTTATGTTATTCAATCCTCCGTAACTTGCGGGATCGACTAGATTGATCCTATGGGGTATCATTTGTTGGTATAAACTTAAGATAAAGATCCATATTTGAGACTTGTTTTTGAAGGTTTTGTATATGTCAAAATACGTTTCGATTACTTAGTGATGTGATCAAGTTAATAACGTATATTTGGTTCGAACAAACAAGAACATGCGATTCGAAATAGCAACAAAGTATATAAATGAGCAATATTCAAATAAACTCTTAAAGTGTAAAAGATTTTCAAAGTGACTGCGTGAAACGTAAAAGACAGGAATGTAAACAAATGTATAAAACTTTCTGGGAAATAACAACGTTAATGTAAAGGTTTTTTGGAAAAGTAAAGAACTTCAGTAATGGTAGAAAAAGCATTTAAATGAAATGACTTTGAAAATAAAGAAACTTAAAAGACATTGATGCAAGATAAAATTAGACTGGAGGAATAAAGATACATTGAATAATAAAGCCTTGGTGCAATCATACGTACATCATTCGTGCATTCGTTTCCCTAGCCATGTGGTATTTTGAATGTGACTGAATTTTAGTACAATAGATATGACACACGAAATCCTAACATTAAGATTCCTATTTATACTAATTCGACCATAACGGTCTAACCCATAAGATCTTGCCACGTTTAGAACATGCAACACACCATGCTTCTCTTGCTTCGTTTTGAACCGTTTCCAAGCGTTTCAACTCCTTTTATCCCGCTTGCGTTTTGAATTTCAAATGTATCACTCGCTTCGATCTCGAACCCATTTCCTCTGATATGATTCTATTATCCGATCGAAGCTTGTTTCACATATATCACCAGTATTTCTGTTCGACATTCCGGAACTCAATACATCCATTCGAAGGGCTAATTCCTTTCTTTCCAAACTATGATATTCACTATATTCCCTTGAATACTTTAACGTCATCTCGTCTCGAGTTCCATGATATTTCTTCGAATCACAAGACATCAAAATCTTCAGCTAACAGGTAGTCGCAATCTTCATTTTAATTTTGTAAATTTGTGCATCATCACCAACCTTCGAATATTTTTCTTTATACTCGTCCCACACCTCTTTGGAAGTCTTCATGAATATGCACGCATCACTGATTCCTGGTACCATTGACTTATATGTCCATGACATTACAATAACATATTCTCCACACATGTAAGGTCATTAGAGTGCAACACATCTTCTTCTCTGATCCTCTTTCACACACGATCTTGGAAGTTGGCTCAGTAAAATATCACACTCATTGTTTAGTGATTCAACAAAGGTTTTTTGTTATTTTGGATTCTTCGGTTCACCAACCAACTTGGATTAAGTAGAGGATATGCTAAGAAAACCCCATGGCACAATTGAAGTAGCCATGTAAGATACTACCTCCGTTTCAAAATGAGTGTCGTTTAAGAGAAAGAAGTTGTTTCAAAATGAATGTCATTCTCACTTTTCAATGTAATAATGATAGCTATTTTTCCAATTGTGTTTTATAATTATTACTCTGCACACTACTTTCAATAAATTAACAAGGTTAATTTAGTAAAAGTGCAATATCTCATGACAATATGATTGCATTCCTTAATCTGTGTGCAAAAATCTTAAACGACATTCATTTTAAAACGGAGGGAGTAAGTAGGAAGGGAGATGAAGGTTCTTCATACATAGTGTTTATCTCAATTTCTCAATCGATTCACACAAGTTTCAATCAATAAAATATTTGAATAATAAAAAGAATTTTTAGCATTTGTTATAATAATAATAATAATAATAATAATAATAATAATAATAATAATAATAATAATAATAATAATAATATTTTTAACTTTATCTATATTTTTGAGTTTCTTAATAATTATTCAATTTTTTTTCATTAAATTATTTTTGAGTTTCTTTATTATTATTTTTCATAATCTAAAATAATTTAATTTTTTTTCATCAATTTTTTTCTTTATAATATATAAGATTTGTTGAATACTTTTGATTTAATTTTCCTTTCTTGTTAACAATAAAATAAATATTTTATTAATTTCTTCCATTTTCTGTGTAATTCTTTAAATTTAAATTCAAATTATATTTTTCCATCTGCCTCCTTATTAATATTCATGTAATCTTTTGCATTGTTTAATTAATTAACTGCCACTAATAAGATGTTTTTAGATGTTATTTTCTTAAATTACAATTCATCACATTCCTATTATTTAATGAATCTTTTCAGTAGTGTTGATGCTTATTGTCTTAAGAAGCAATTGATAATAATGTTTAGTTTATTGTTATTATAAGGAGTTTTGTGTGTGTTTATAATAAGTAGGTAGAAAAAAATTGTTGAATATTGATAATCTAGGTGGGAAAAGCAAGGTTAGTTTGGAATGTAAAAATATGGTGGAAGAATCTTGTTAGTCGTTGGAATGCATAATGATGACAAGGCCATTGCTACTGAGTATTTCATTAATTGGACATTATTTTGGATGTAAGATTATGTGATGAGATAGGATAATGCAAGCTAGGAATCTTTGCCACAATGTGTTATCTTGATGATGGTGGTTCGCATAAAATATTATACGATAGAAACCACATACAACACGGTCGTTGTAGTATAGTGGTAAGTATTCCCGCCTGTCACGCGGGTGACCCGGGTTCGATCCCCGGCAACGGCGAAATTTTTGTGTTCCGATTCGTTTTTCATCTCTAAACACGACACGACGTCGTTTGCCTGCTAGCTTTTCTGTTTTTGTTTCATTTCGTTCTGGGCCGTGCCCTCTCTCATTATTTGGGCTGCTATTCTTTTTAAGACCAACTTACAATTATTACTTCTCTCATCATTATAATCATAATTTATTACTTTTTCTTTTTATAGACTTTTACTCTTATTATTTATTCACTTCATTGCCACACCACTCTAATGTGACCATAATATATTTACACTGTGTTAAATTAACTTTTTTTTGTTACCAAAACATATTTTTAAATTATCTTTTTGTAATTGTTAACTATTTTGTAGATCAAACATATTTGTATTCTTTATACAATTGTGACTTTTTTAATTTACTTCATATTTTTAAATTAGTATATTAAACAAATATATTCATACAATATGTACATAATAAATGATAACACAATTAATCGTTATCCTTCTTGATTTTTATGAGAAACAATTTCATATAATTAAATCAATTTTATAAAAGGAAATTGATTGTGAATCGATTATAAAGTAAATTAAAATTATTTAAATTAAATTATATTAATTATTTAAGTGATTTAGTTTTTTTTATAATTCAATATAATTCAATTTAATATTATAGTTTAATTAACCATATTTTTATAGACCACAAATTTTTCCAAGATTTTAGACTAATGGCTTCTCTTGGATCAAACTCAATTTTAAATTTGAAGAGTTCCAATGACAATATGAAAAATGCTAGGGTCATAATCTCTAACACACTCTTTTAACACACTTCAATCAAAACTAGCCATGTCAACATATTTTTCTATTCCTATTAACAATTTATATTTATTATTGAATTTTAACTTTTCATCTTGAATCCTCAACCTATCACCAATATTTATCGATTCACTATCATGAAAATTCTTTTTATTAGATGATATAATTCGTGTTCTGTAGAAATGTTATGTTTGTAGATCAAACTAGTGTCAATGTGTACAAGTTATCAACTGTATTTGACTGGTTTGAATACATCAATATGTAGTATATCAAATCTCTAGTTGTGGTTTGTTGTCTGTTGTATTCGACTGAGTCGAATACAACAGTTAAGTAGTTAGTCGAAAATGTATTGGATATGGACTTTGTGAACCTATATAAAGAGTTGTGTAGTTTGTAATAGATAAGCAATTCAATTTTGAGAAATACAATAATCATACTTGCGACATATTCTTTTCTTCTTCTCCTCTTTATCATTCATCTTTCTTAAAAACACTTTGTTCAAACACTTATTACCCATGTTCGTTCACTTTCTCGCAAGTTCTGCACCTTTCATAGATAATTTCATTGAATTTCGGAGCACATAAAATGTTGCTATTTTTGCTCCTAATGCTATTGTAAGAAAACTCTAGAGTAAACAATGCTAATGAAGACAGTTAACCATTGAAATCTAAAACAACTCCAAAAAGAATATAGATTTTTAATTGCAACACATAAAAGAAGAATAATAAAAAAAAAATCAGTACTAAAAAATAACTTAAAAACTTATCTTGAACCAAAGTTGAAGTGAATGAAAAAATGAAACCAATATTCTATAATAATGGAACCCCTATTTTAAAATGATATAAAATTATTAAGTTTCGATTGTCCGACAAATTAGAATTCAATTTTGCTATCATTTGGTTCTCAATCTTAACTCATGATTTTCTCTATCAAATCTACCACCAATTACAATTAAACTAATTAACAATTATTACGACATTATCAATTAACCGAGTTTGAGAAAGATGATATAACTCGTCAAAAAGGTAACCAATCTTGTGAATACGATGTTTAAAAAACGACCATAAGAGTGTACGATGTAGACAACAGTTGTCTTGTGAATCTAATTTTTGCAAGACTAATTTTGTTAAAAACCACATGATTGTCTTGTTTGTAACCAAATAATGATCATGAAAATATCATAGTTATGTTATTAAATAGATTACTCGGATGATACACAATACAAAACTCTAACAAATACGAAGATTACTACACATGAGTATACTCAAAATCAAAATCCCCCCAAAAAACTATAATTAAATTTCAATAATTATTTAACTTTATGACATGTATCCGATCATAATCCAATAGTGATTTATCTACAATTCTGCTAAACAAATCACAACTCATATTTCTTAATAGAAATCAAAGTCACAAACTTCAAACAAAGTTTGCAAACAATTAAATCTCTACCAACCATAAACAACCTCTGAGTACTTATTCTTAAGCCATCTAAAACTCTTTCTAAAAGAGCCTTTGACTTTACCTTCAACAGAATACATCTTATAGCTAGCAACTCTTTTCTTTCTCTTAATTTCAGGATCACTTACAAAACTCAAAGACTTAGAAAAGATGAACCAGATGATAAGCTTTTACCTTTCTTCAACTTCAAGTCCTTAGAACTTTGTACATAGGAAGAGCTATAGCTTCTTAGATCATAAGGTTTTGGTGGTCCATAGTAGTTTTCTAGCTGCATCATTTGGTGGCCATTTGAAATGGATTTTGATCTTTGAAAATCTTCCATGGCAACTAGCAAAGAAGAGATTCAAACTTGTAATGGTTTTATGTTTGTATAATTTGAAGGCTTGAACTTTTTTTCTTGTATTAAAAAGATTATTATGTGGGGCTAATAAAGACTTTAAGAGGTATGGTCTATGGTGGCTAGTTTTACTTTGAAATTTAATTTAGATATTTTGTGGGATTAAATTGTGGGTAGTGTTGGTGTTTTATATGGAGAAATTTGATGTATTATTTGTTGTCTTTTTAGATGGCGTGTTTAGTGGGGAATCATGTAAATTGTGTAATGTTTACGCTTTTGAAATTGTGGTCAAAAAAAGAAAACTATTGTGGATTTCGCTTTTGACTTAGATAAAGGATTTTGATTCGTGTTGTAATAGAAAAGGTCAAAAACCTTTTTTCTTGGTACTTTTAAGATTTGAAATAGGAAATTTCAACATGTTGTTCTCTTTTAAAGAAAAGGTTTTAACTTATGGTTTTTCTTACCAAGGTTTATTACTCCACTAAAAGTTACGGATTATCTTCTCAAGCTGTTCTCTTATGTTTTTTGGAATTAAGAAACAATTCATAAGTAGGGTGACAAATCAGATCGAGGTTGAGGTTTTAGACTTGCATTCTCAGACATACCCATTGTATTATTGTGTTTTTTTGGAGACTTTTGCAGACGCGAATTTTATCATAAATTTTTGTAATTCTTAGGCTTTAAAGATGTAGTACTCGCAAGCCTGTCTCATTTTGTCATTTATATTTTTGCGGGGAGCAAGGTTTTAGCCCCACACTAATAAATATGCTCACCTTTTCTTTTGCAGCTTTTGCGAGACATGCCTAAACAAAACATACATGCCTATTTTTCACCCTACTTATAAGACTTGTGAGAATTACTTGAACTACATCTTTAATGAGAATGATGAGATGAGATTCTCTATTAATTTAAATTAAGGGTGTTCAAATTTAACTAGATCTAAATAAAAATCGCAAACTAATAATGTTTCGTTCAAGAACCATAATTAAATGTAGGTTGATGATGAGGAATCTTGAACCTGGTGGTGCTAATCTCCGATACAATGCATGGATGGACTGTTAAGGTTAGCACTCAAACGTCAAAATCAATTCAGAATTCAAGATGAGTGTAGTAAAAGTGGAGATCAGAGAGTGTACCTTAAATGACTCGTGTGATGACTTTTATACCTTAAATAACTTTGGAATGGATCGACATTGGTTTGGACCTTTAGCCTACCTAAAACACTTGTCATGAAGGCTTTCCAGAAGATACTAAGTTAGGGAAGTCTTAGCAATCATGGTCGGCTTCTAAGGATGTCGTTCGCTTTAAATCAAAATCATAAACACTTTGAGTTAGTTAAAAAAGTTGTGGGGGACAAGTGCATTAAATTTCTTTCCATCATTGAAATGTTTCACTGCTCCTTTCTAACGCGTGACTTGAGGTGATTATTTAGGGCTTGACGCTACTTATAATGTACTTGAGTACACTTGAATTGTCTTATGTTTCCAAGAAGGAATCTAGTCGTTGATTTTGAAACTTTTTATTTTAATTGATTTAGTTCGTTGTTTTCCTTCGCTCATTGTTACACTGCGATTTTCACCTAGTAGAGAGTCAACGAAGAATGTCAAAAGAAAGAGACATTCAATGTGAGAAAGTATTAATTAAGGGCTTAAGGATATTAATGGGGAAGCATCGATAAAACATCGACTAAAGCATCGACGAGAGAAGACGTGGTTTAGAGGAATCTCAGGAATAAATCCACAAGATAATGATCATCTTGAAATATGTCCTAAGTCTCGAGAAGGTCAATCGACATTACCCTTGCTTCAGTAAAGACATTTATCGACGTAATTACAGAAGGGTAGAAGTAACATTTTTCCAAATTATAAGTCCTTTAGGAGCAATGTCGACAGCGTCCTAGGCAATTATGATTAGAAGGTTGTGGGAAGTGTTGGAGCAATTGTAACTCAACATGGTGACACGTAAGCCCACTACCAGAAACCTGAAGATGGAACATGGAGTAAAATGAAGCAACCCCCTAGTGGTTCGAACCGTCGTGGACGGTTAATTTATAAATAGAATAAATAGAAGACTCATACATTGTAACAAAGGTTGAAAAATTTCATACATTCTCCCATACACTTGGAGTACCCGAGTCAATGAGTGAAATAGATAGCGAAAATTAAGTATGCATTTGCGTTTAATCTTTTCATTGTTTCCTTAAGTGAGACGTTTACTTTTTCTTTCTTAAGCCTAACATTTATCTAATATCATTTGTTGCACTTTATCTCTTTGTCATTTACCAAAACTCGTCTTCATTCAAGGTATGTCTTTTGATGGGAAAAATAGCAAGTGTACTATTTTGCCTATTGTAATAATAGGGAAGTTCCCCGAATGTCAATCTCAAGGACTGCGTATCTGTATTGAGTTCAATCTATAGGTCAATTAAACAAAAACTTCTAAAGTTTAGGTTTGATTTTCTAAAACAAAATAATTGCAAATAAAATAAATAAATGCTAAGGAATGTTTTGAAAATTATGAGTAACATGCTAGGGAAGATGTATAGTTTGTCCTATAATAACCTTGAATCCCGATTGTTCAACAAGTTCATAACATTGAATTACCATCCCTTTAGGTTATTTCCCCCTAATTCCTTAGTGGGAAAACCTTTGAACATTTAATCCTGAATCCTAAGTCCTTAGAGATTTATGATGAAATCAAGCCTTTGTTTTATCAAGGGTTAAATCCGGTAACTATAGGCTACCCCTAGTCCCAGGTGATATCTACTATAGTCTAATCGTACAAAAACCTTAACAACTGCGGTCCAACTAATTGTTAACCGTAAATCAATTCTTGTTGGTCCGACAAAGAAAGCATTAAAACTTTGCACGATTAAATTAAATAATAAAAACCATGAAATTGATCACTGAGGAATTCAACATAGTTACAGAGTCAAATCAGGGACACCCCATAGCATTGGGGTTTTAGCTACCCATACTATTCAAAGAAAACAAAAGATGAATTGTAAATATTACAAGTATTGAGGAGAAATTTGATCTCCAATCCCGTCCGTTCATAATAATATCCTTCTGCCGAAACCCTTGTTTTCTCCAATTTTCTCTCCTGGAATTCTCTGCTGGCAAAAAAGTCCTTTAATTCATCGTGGAAACCCCTTTAAATAGAAAAAACTCATTTAGGTCGGCTGGAAATGCCTAGAACGCCCCTTTGGGTCCCAAATAGTGAAAAATCACAAAAACAATAAAAATCAGCGTCATTGGCTGACACGGCCCGTGTCAGGCGACACGGCCACCCGTGTCAGCTTTTGTTCCACCATGTTTCCCCTGACACGGCCCGTGTCAGGTGACACGACCACCCGTGTCAGGGCTCCTATAGCACTTTCTCCAAAACTCTTAATTCTGCACTTTTCACCCCCGATTTGTCCTGTTTTATTCAATTGAACCTGAAAACACTAAAACACAAACCAAAGCATAAAACATAGAAAAATGAAGTAAAACACTTGACAGAATAAAGAAACAATAATTAAAACTATGAATAAAGGTGGAAAAACCATTAATCAAACTCCCCCAAACTTAAACAATTGCTTGACCCCAAGCGACCATTACAAGAACTTATGAACAACACAACAGCCCGATACTCATACGTGAGACATCTATTCAAATTGATTGAAAGACAGTGTGTTTGGCATTCACATGATGCAAAGAGTTTTTGTAAGAACTTTTAAACCTTAAGCTTCCTCTTCAGATACCTCTCCAACTATGCTTTGTACTTAGGTCTCTTTCCGATTTTTCTCCTCTTTCATTCAGACAATCAAATTAAGGTAGTGATAATTATAATGATCATCACATGCAAAAGACTAATCAATATTTCATTTTGTTCCGGCACCAGATGAACAACATTTGCTACTTTTATTTATCAACGAAATTTTAAACTTTGAAGTTATATATTGTCCTTTATGGACGATGTTTGGGGATCAACTCCCTTTAGGATGAATAACCCGGTGATGATTATCCAACTTAGCTAGCCAGTTGTCTTTTATCGCATTTTTATCATTTGGTGACAACTTTAGTTATTTCTCAACCAATCATACCTGCATGTGAAAAAGATTATGCCCGAATGCAGAAATAAACTACTCGAGGAGTACTTCTCAGGATTCAAGTACCATGGTACAAATCTACACGTTAGACTCGTATCCCTGTCACGTTATTCTGAACTTCCTCCCTTCAAACAATCATCCCTTCCTCTCTATATACTATTCTCGATCTCTCTAAAACACAAACTCTTATGCAAATAAATCTGAAATTATGGGGAAAATTTGGGAAGGACTTCAGCTAGTGGATTTTTGTTCGGATGCAGTTATAGCAGGCAAGCAAAAAGTAAAGTATTATTTTACCAGGCCATATATACCGGTTAGGTTATACGTATCGTGTCCATAGAGATTGGTTATTGATTCGTCATTTGACAATTCTATCATTAATGAGTTTGGGGTTAAATGGTTGTAAAGAAAAGACAAACAGTAAATGAACAAAAAGTATATAGATAGACATCTTGTCCGGAATGAATGCACACTACTCGTCAAAGAGTTAAATCTACCGTCCAGTTATACTCAGCCTACGATACTCGTCTGTGTCATCACATACCTCTCACAACCCAAGCTATTTCTAACCCAAATTGAGAATTCAACCGCATCACCTCAATATCCATGGTTGGCCTACCTCAACAATACAAAAGTCAACCGTGTCACTCGTAACGACTATCTCTAGCTCGAAATAACCAACACAGATAATCATCCTAGGTAAGAATCTAAGCAGTCTATATCTAGTAAAGCTCAAATCCCTAACACAAGGTAAAAACCTAAGACAATCACCAACACAGATTCATAAAGCAGACTTTATACAACGCCAAGGGTGACATATATACATGAGTTCAAGGTAAATATACAAATATAACCAACAAATAGAGAAATACATAGAGAAGAGAAGAGATAAAACACTCATTTACACCGGTTTGTCAACGCCTATCAAAGAACAATCCACCTCCAATCATCCATAAGCAAAACCTAATGTTGTTTTCTAAGCTAATATCAAAAATAACGGTTGATGGAAATGGGGATCAACATTCACCCCAAACCATAACCTAAAAATGAAGAAAAATGAAGTTATAAAACTAAACACAGACGAACGCGTTGAGCGGCGAGGGTTCGCTGAGCGACCTCAGATATTTACACATTAAACCGCTTTAATGCCGCTCAGCGATGAGGGCAAGCTGAGCGGCGAGGGTGCACTGAGCGGCCTCAGATATTTACACGTTAAATCGCTTTAATGCCGCTCAGCGGTGAGGGAGCGCTGAGTGTAACACCCCAATTCTACCCCGCGTAATTATATAATAAAATCAGAGTTTCAAAATTTCATTTAACAAAATTGAGGCATCACATCTTTGCATTTCCAACAATTAGCATTATAATGCACATCAAAAGTAAGATATACCGAACCATACATAATTCATCATACGTACACATGAATATTCACAGCACAGCGGATATGTTTGCAAAATATACATAACATCATGTTGTCATCAATACATAAGGTTATAACATAATAAGATAGTATACACAAACTATCATATCAAAATAATGACGTCGCCCAAATCCCGAGTGTTACTACGATCAGAGCAGAACGACACAAAATAAAGTGACTCGAGCTAATTCTCCTCATCCTCGGGGATCACCTGCACGTTAGCAATATATAGGCAACAACGAAACAAGTAAAGAGTGAGATACTCAAAAACATATAATTAAAGGCATGATAATATATATATATATATATATATATATATATATATATATATATAGTTTTGGAATCATAAATAATATAGGATAATGAGGGTATGTCAAATAATATCCAAACCTCACACATTTTTAAATCATCATTTGGTGTATAAAATCGACACTTTAATATCATCACATAATCACCATAATTATGTCAAAACATGACATAAACTCATATCTTCGCTTTGTCGTCATGTTATATCCATTGCATAATTTTCATGACATTACCACCTCAAAATCAATTTAGGTTCAATACAAAATCATCACAAAACGAGATATCATATCACATCACAATTCATCATAAGCCATCAAATAAGACTCAATACCAAAAGACTCCAAAATAAACATAATGGACTCCATGAGACACGACTATGTTATGCATGTGGTACCCATCGCTTTGTCCGTAATTAGGGACACTTGGCATAAAGCCCAACTTCGCTCGGCATAAAAGCCATCATCGCTTGGCATGAAAGCCCTCTTCGTTTATGAAATGTATGTGACTCAATAATAAATACCACACAAACAACATATCATCATCGCTCATCACAAGTGACATAAAGTCTACTTCGCCATATTTATTCACATCAAATAAACATGTCATCGCATCGCATAAACAACAAGTATTCATAATTATATACACCGTCGCAAACATCATTGTCAATTGATCCGCCAATTTCCAAAAACAGAAAAATAGTAAAAACATCAATAATCGTCGCGAAAACCATTCTTAATTACCGGCATAATTTATAAACATCAACTTCAAAATCGGATAGTTCATATATGCCTTAAATTGACTAAAACACAATCCGGGTCAATTTACCGTAAATTAGCCTATTTCGGGTCGTTCTGTAAAAACTCACAATTTCGAAAAACTAACTTCACCACTACGTTCTACACGTCAAACTTAGCTAGCACGTCAATTTTCGTTGAATTCGGAGCAACTTGCTCCGTCGTCGAATTTACCGAAATTGAAAAATTGAAACATAATCGGGTTTTTAATTTAATCGGCTATCTTATCCCCTAATTATATTTTATGGTTACCAAATATTCCTAGGTGGAATTGGGATTGTAAAATAAAACAGAATGTATTGCAAGGAATTATGCAGGTAGCAGTTTTTACAGAAAAACAGAAAACACAAGTTACAGAAAACTGGAAACAGAGAAATTGCCATTTCTCTTCTCATGGGCAGGGACGCACGTCCCCATTTCCTTAACCATTGGAGGCGGCTGCCTCATAGGGGGGACGGTCTCCACACTTAGGGAGGTGGGCGCCTCCCCCTCCTAACCCCTTCCATGCGTTTTGTTCCATTCCCTGCATAATTTCATTTACAATTTCTTATTTTCATTTTCTGGTTTACTGTTTCTCTGCTATGTCTTCTTTCCTATTTCCATTCTCATTTCTATTTCTATTTTCATTCTACAATCCAAATACTACAACACTAATGACAACACCCATAATTTCTACAACAAATCCAACTTTTCTAAACATTTCAACAATCACTCAACAAAATCCTATAAACCAACTATCAATTTCCCCACACCCAAACTAAATCCACCAAACCCTAACTATAAAAAATGGAATCAAACCCCTTACCTAGCAAGCTTTGAGTGTTCTTGATGATTCCTCAACCAAGCAACCAAGCCTTGCTCTTCTTCTTGCTCTCTTCAACCAAAACCCTAGCTTTTCTCCAAACTTCTAAATTTGTGTTTTGGTGTTGTGTTAGGAAAATGGGTGGAGGAAATGGTTTTATATGTAATATGTTTTACTAGCCAAACTTTGATAATTTGCTCACATACCCTTCTTCTATTCTTAATATACTAAATATATCATCTAATCATATTCTTAACTCAATTTATTAATAAAATTCCGGGGAATTAAATATCGGTCCAAATAATATTTTATCGAACCGAACGGAACATCGCCAAATATATTAATTGATATACCGATTAATATAATTATTTTCGTCGCCAAAACAATCGTCAAACGGTAATTCAAAATATTAATATAATATAATATTAAATAAAAACGGGCGTTACACTGAGCAGCCTCTAAAACTAAATTTCTCTCTTCCTGAATAGTACCAAAGCACTCAACGCGCTCCAAAATGCACTCAGCGGACTCACGCTCAGCGACCTCTCTTGAGAAAAACTGGTCTTTTATTCATCAAAACTGCGTCTTCGGAGCCGTGTTATTAACACTTTATTCCTCGATGCTCCAACATGCACAAATACCTACAAAAATACATTAAAACTAATCAAACGATACATTATGTACACAAAACACAATAAAACGTATTTACAACAAAGTGGGGTTATTCAATGATTATTAACAAATAAGAACGGATAAGTACCACAAAACATATATACAAAATAACTAAATTTTGCCACTTATCAACTCTCCACAACTTGACACATTGTTTGTCCTCAAACAAAGTCAAGTAAACCTAAAGAAACAAAAGACGATAGTCAAAGAATCACGAATCAACAAGTTTTTAAAACGGAAACCAAATGTATGGTTCAAACGAAAACGTACACGACAAATGCATACTTACCACCATAGTACAACAATAACATATAAACAAAACAAATCCTAAGTAAAAAAATCATGCAAAACATTCTAAAAAATACAAGCTCAATCATGAATCACACATAGCAAAAATTCATCGGTAGATGAAGAACACACAAGGGGGAGGGACAAAAAACACTCATCCACAATCTTGCAAACAAAAGACTAAATTATGCATTCATCCAAAAACTCAATTGAAAATACAAATGCAAGAATCACAAGGGCTTTTCAAGGTTGTAATGTGGGCTAGGTTAATAAACAAGTGATAAGTCCTAAAGCTAATCGAAACAAAAAACTTGCCTAAACCTAAGGGAGTGACCAACTCACAAAGTTCCAAACAATACAATTCCAATCAAACTTCTTCTTCATCACAAATTGTCAAACCAAAAACACCTCACTTATTAACACAACATTATTCGTACTCTTTTTGTTTTTCTTTTTCAAAGCTTTTTCTCTTTTTTCTTTCTTTCTTTCTTTTTCTAATCTTTCTTTTTCACATTTTTTTCTCTTTTTATTTTCTATTAAACTCATACCAACCACAATATAAGTACATAAACTTTCCTCTCCCAAACTTGAATCCAACCAACATCATTATGTGAATACTCCCTACTTTCTAAGGCAAGGTAAAAATTTATACAACAACATATAGTTGAGGGTTCAAGAAACAAAGAAATCAACATCCATACAAAAAAGGTGAATTCAACACTCATAGATAAGCATCAAGTTCAAATAAACATGGATATTGATAAAAGTTCAAAGGGGCTAACAAAGGTCCACACACTCACAAGGTGAATTGAATATTTGGCCAAGGTAGTTATGCTCAAAATCAACAAAATGCCTTGATCATTTTCATGCAATCATACAATCAACAAAAAATAAAAGATTAAGCATAATAAAATCCAGTTAAAACAAGAGTGTGGTCTCCAAAATTTGAGTCCAAACAATAAAAAAAAGATTTAGAAAAATAATACTAATTTTATTCAATACAAAAAGCCTTGGTGGAAGTGGCAAAAATGAAAGCCAAGTGAAATTTAAAAAGAATTCACTGGCTCTGCACAACAGAGCGCACTAAGCGTCCTGGAGCGCGCTAAGCGCGCTACACAAGTTGCAGAAAAATACAGCAATAGGTGCAGTTGCTATGCAAGCTCTACTTCACCTACAAAATCTCATTTACACATCTAAACAATATTTACAAAACATACACACTTCAACAAGCTAAAACACTACAAACTTGTGGAAAAACAACAAATTACATAACAAAACAAAAGCAAATTGCAATACCGAAAATTGGTGAAAATGAATTAACAAGTTGAAAAGTGAAGATTTGAACTTAATAGCAAGTCCTATTTCAATTTGTTAAAACACAAGCCACCACATACAAAAACAAACATAAACAAAACATGCTTTTTTACATCGTAAGCTCGACGCCTTTATTATGCCAGCTAGTAACCTCCTCTCGTCATGCCATGATGTGGTCACACCGTACAAACCTAAAGAAAGTGTCATAATATCCACACAACAAACGTTACGAATACGAGACAACTTACAAGAATACTTGAAAACAAGAAAAAACACACATATGTACAAGTATGGAAAGTAAACACACAACATGTATACAAGTTCATATACAAAGCCTATACAACATATACATTAATTACAAAACTCAAAAACAACTGAAATATCGCAATACAAAAACAATAATACCAATCTCTGGCAACGACGCCATTTTGTTCGGATGTGGTTATAGCAGACAAGCAAAAACTAAAATATTATTTTACCGAGTGATATATATATCGGTTAGGTTATATTGTATCGTGTCCACAGAGATTGGTTATTGATTCTTCGTTCGATAATTCTATGATTAATGAGTTTGAGGTTAAATGGTTGTAAAGAAAAGACAAAAAATGAATGAACAAAAAGTATAAAAGATAGACAACTTGTTTGGAACGAATGCACACTACCCGTCACAAACTTAAATCTACTGTCCAGTTATACTAAGCCTACGATACTCGTCAGTGTCATCACATACCTCTCACAACCCAAGCAATTTCTAACCCAAATTGAGAATTTAACCGCATCACCTCGATAGCCATGTCTGACGTACCTCAACAACACAGAAGTCAACCGTGTCACTCGTAACGACTATCTCTAGCTCGAAACAACCAACACAGAGACATTAAGCTCAGATACTCTAAGTAAATCTCAACTCTAACCTCATTTCTAGCATTGAGAAACTAACACATAATCATCCTAGGTAAGAATCTAAACATTCTATATCTAGCAAAGCTCAAATCCCTAACACAAGGTAAAAACCTAAGACAATGACCAACACAAATTCATAAAGCAGACTTTATACAACACCAAGGGAGACAAATATACATGAGTTCAAGGTAAATATACAAACATAACTAACAAATAGATAAACAAATAGAGAGGAGAAGAGATAAACCACTCATTTACACCGGTTTGTCAATGTCTATGGAAGAGCAATCCACCTACAATCATCCATAAACAAGACCTAATGTTATTTTCTAAGTTAAACTATCAAAAATAAAGGTTGATGGAAATGGGGATCAAAATCCACCCCAAAACCATAACCTTAAAATGAAGAAAAATGAAGTTATAAAACTAAACACAGACGACCGCGCTCAACGGCGAGGGCGCGCTCAGCGGCCTCAAATATTTACATGTTAAACCGCCTTAATGCCGCTCAGCAGCGAGGGCGCGCGGAGCGGTCTCTAAAACTAAATTTCTCTCTTCCATAACAGTACCAAAGCACTCAACGTGCTCCAAAATGCACTGAGCGAACTCGCGCTGAGCGGCCTCACCGCTCTCAGCGGCCTCTCTTGAGCAAAATTGGTATTTTATTCATCAAAATTGGGTCTTCGGAGCCGTGTCTTCGACACTTTATTACCCGATGCTCCAACACGCACAAATACCTATAAAAATACATTAAAACTAATCAAACGGTACATTATATACACAAAACACAATAAAACGTATTTACAACAAAAAGTGGGGTTATTCAACGATTATTAACAAATTAGAACGGATAAGTGCCAAAAAACATATATACAAAATAACTACATTTTGACACTTATCAATTTTACACATCACTTAGCATAAAACGCACAAATAAATATAAAGGTAAAACAGTAAAACCCTAAACTTGAACAAAACATTGGACTTAATGTTTTCAGAACAAGTTAGAGACAAGTGACTCACAGAGGGTAATGCAACATCAATTGTTTCCTCCTAGCTTTTGCAAGAAAGACTCCCTTTTTATTATCTGCAACCAAAAAAACAAAATAGAAACTAAGTTATTAAAAGAGCGGGTTTCCTCCCATGAAGCGCTTGGTTTCACGTCGCATGGCTCGACGGTTCATCACCCATGTTAGGGTGGCTTATATGACAGAAAAAATACATAATCTTTTTTCTTTCTTTTGTTTGATAGCAATCCCATGAACTTCTTGTATTGATGAAATTTCTTCCACATCATTTTAATCTTGATGATATTAAACAAGGTGTAAATGTCATCCAATACTCTGTCAATTTCTTGTCTATCATTTCCGTTGTGAAAATAACTTTTGGGGAGCCTTTGTTGTTGAAGATTTTCTGGTTGGATGTCTACATATTCACAAATTATTAAATTTATAGTTTCATCCAAAACTTGATCATCTTCAAGTCTCCTTATCTCTTCTTCCCCATCATTCTCGTTTACCTCAAATTCTTCTATTCTTACTGCATCTTGGTCATCTGATGTTATGCAGTCTTCTTCTGGTTTCACATAATCTTTTTCCAACTTTAACTTTCGCCACAGTCTTACCTCCCTCCTATATGCTATAAAATTTTTAGTCGCCTTTTCCAAAGTTAGTCTTGAATCAGGCGTCCAACATGGAAGAGAGACGGGTGGTAATGTATCTAAATAATACATGACTACAAAGCTCAGACAAGTTATTAGTAGCAAAGTATAGAAGAATTCATGAAGCAAAAGTAATCAGATTTTTTTTATAAATAAAATAAAATAATAAAAAATAATGGAAACAAAACTTAAACAAAATTTTAGTTGACGAGCAACACAATTTTAATTGAACAAAAATTAAAAATCTATACTTTTGCAATCCCTGACAGCGGTGCCAAAAACTTGATGGGAAAAATAGCAAGTGTAATATTTTGCCTCTTGTACTAATAGGAAAATTCCCCGAATGTCGATCTCAAGGACTGCATATCTGTATCGAGTTAAACCTATAGATCAATTAAACAAAAACTTCTAAAGTTTAGGTTTGATTTTCTAAAACAAAATAATTGCAAATAAAATAAATAAATTTTAAAGACTGTTTTGATAGATATGAGTAACATGTAGGGAAGATGTATGATTTGTCCTATAATAACCTTGAACCCTGATTTTTCAACAAGTTCATAACATTGAATTACCAGCACTTTTGGTTATTTTCCCCTAATTCCTTAGTGGGAAATCCTTTGAACATTCAATCCTAAATCCTAAGTCCTTAGAGATTTATGATGAAATCAAGCCTTTGTTTTATCAAGGGTTAAATCCAGTAACTATAGGGTATCCCTAGTCCCAGGTGATATCTACTATAGTCTAATCGTATAAAAACCTTAACAACCGTGGTCCAACTAATTGTTAACTATAAATCAGTTCTTGTTGGTCCGACAAAGAAAACATTAAAAATATTGCACGATTAAATTAAATAATAAAAACCATGAAATTGATCACTGAGAAATTCAACATAGTTACAGAGTCAAATTAGGGACATCCCCTAGTATTGGAGTTTTAGCTACCCATATTATTTAAAGAAAACAAAAGATAAATTGTAAATATTACAAGTATTAAGGAGAAATTTGATCTTCAATCCTGTCCGTTCATGAAAATATCCTTCCGCTGAAACCCTTGTTTTTTCCAATCTTCTCTCATGGAATTCTCTACTGGCAAAAAATGTCCTTTAATTCATCGTGGAAAACCCTTTAAATAGAAAAAAACTCATTTAGGTCGGTATTAACCCTATATATATATATATATATATATATATATATATATATATATATAAGGAGATATCAAATTACACCCGAAGAATTACACCATGGGTTACACTCGCTCAAAAACGTCACTTCGGATTAATGTTTTTTAAAATCAACCGGGATTGAAACATACTATCATATAGATCATACATATAAAGTTTGAGATTAATCTACAATTGTTTACTATATGATCAAGATATTCAAAGATTAACGTCAAAATGGACTTTCATATAACGTTAATTTTGATGTAGTTCAATGACATAGTAAATCATTATAGATTAATCTCAAACTATATATATATATAGTAAATCATTATAGATTAATCTCTTCGGGTGTAATTTGATCCTTCCTCTCTCTCTCTCTCTCTATATATATATATATATATATATATATATATATATAGTTAATACCTTTTTACCCCTCTGCCATATAGGGCCTTTCCGAAAAATTCCCATGTAAAAAAAAGTCACATAAATTCCCCCAACATTTGAAGATTATCTCATTTTAAACATTCGTCACATCCAGTCAACTAAAAAACTTATGTGGCACGTATTTTTTTATTGACTGGGATGACCCATGTAGCTTTTTTATTTTATTTGTTTATTATTTCAATGCCACATAAGAATTTTATATTATATTAATTTTTGGTTAATATGTTAATACATATATCTTTATAAGCTTACTTCATTGTATTATAACATTTAAATATTAATGTTATCCTTTTAATATTTCTAACAATTTTTTTTAATTTTTCTATTTTCTATTTTCTTTTTGATTTTTTCTGCAATCTATTTACTATTTAACTTTATTTTTTATTTTTTAAAAAATATCTATTTTCATTTCAATTATTTATTATTTTCATTTTAATTTTTTACATAAATGTATTTTTTAATATTTACTATTTGATTTTAATATTTACTAAAATGTATTTTTAAAATGTATTAATTTACTAAGTTTTAAATATTTAAATACGTTTTTATTTAATATGTTTTTATTATTTATTTAAATATTTAAATACGTTTTAATTTAATAATTTTTATTTAATATGCTTTAATTATTTATTTACATATTTACAGATTTTTATTAATTATTTAAATATTTAAATATGTTTGTATTTAATATTTAAATGTATTAAACGAATACAGTTTAAAAATATATTTTAAATACCTTTTAAAAATACATTTTAGTAAATATTAAAAATTGAAAATAAATATTTGATATATATATATATATATATATATATATATATATATATATATATATATATATATATATATATATATATATATATAATGAAAAGATCACAATATCAAAAATCAAAAATATAATTAAATAGTAAAAAGATTACAGAAAAAATCAAAAAGAGAAAATAAAACAGAAAAATGAAAAAAGAAAATAGAAAAATAAAAAATGAAAAAAAATTGTTAGAAATATTATAAAGATAACATTAATATTTAAATGTTATCATAGAATGAAGTAAGAATATCATGCTATAAGAACTAACAAATTCGCAAATGTGACAAGAAATACCTTTAAGCCTAGTGTTAAAGCTTACCTTCACAAAGTGAAAGGTTGTGGGTTCAATTCCTACATGCTACAAAATTATCCTCACTCATAGCTTTCCTTTCTCATTATTACAATTTCTTACATCAAAATGAATGAGAATCCTAAATGAAGGAGCTTCCTCTAGAAATATTACTCTTTCTATTTGCTTTTGTCTGATGATGACTATAAAGAAGATCTACATATGTTTCTACTCCCTCTTCTTCTCGCGTGACAAGAGCTTCTCTCGCTTTGTAGGCCTTGGAAATGCATATGGTAAGACTGAGGACATAACATGTTGGAGATTACATTCAGGGTCTTTTAAGAACCTGCAATCGAGACCCTAACAATGTCGATATCAAGGAGCATCTAGAGTACAAAGGTTGGCCAAATATAATTTAATGGCTTAAACATGTGGATCATTTTAAAATTGATGAGTTGTCCATGAAAAGGGTGAAGTTGGTGGATCCGGAGGACGTTATTAAGTATAAATAGATGGCCTCATAAATAGTAGGGATCCCTTTCATTTTAAATACTAAGGCGACTATATATGCGACCAACATCGTGGTTGGCCTCCCTTTAGACAGTTGTAATAGAAAAGGTCAAAAACCTTTTTTCATGGCCCATTTAAGATTTGAAATAGGAAATTATAACATGTTATTGTATTTTAAAGAAAATGTTTTAACAAATGGTTTTTTCTTGACAAAGGGTTTATTAATCCACTAAAATTACAAATTATATTCTCAAGTTTTTCTCACATGTTCTTTGGAATTAAGAAACAAATGATAAGACATGTGGGAATAGTTTAAACCAAAATTTAATAAGAATAATGAGATTCTCTAGCAATCTCAATGCCCTTAGAAATTTTTTCTTTAAATTTTTCCCTCAAGGTTTGAGCCGCTCGATATACAGTGGTTTGCAGGCGTGTGGGATCATAAGTAGTTTCGAAGTAATTCTGAAAAGCTTTAATCTCTCGAGCGTGGGTCAACCTACCTTTCTTTTTGTGTACCTGCACATCGAACACAGCAGTCAGTTTAGCTTGAATGGTAAGAGTGTCAAACATATGAGATTGATAGAATTTAATCCACCAATCTAGAAAACTCTTTGAAGAAAAGGGAGCTGGTTCGAAAGGGATTAAGTTGAATTGGGCGAACTTTTGATATTGTTCTTGTTGAAGCTTGGCATCTCTGGCTTTAAAGGTTCGACCAGAGGTAATGGCGCTTTGAGTTTGGAACAAGGGTTCAGGTATTAATTGACACAGACCAAATTGTCTCGAAACGAAGTTAGGTTGATAGGCAAATAAGAGGATCTGGTTCTTGGTCGGAGTAATTCTTGAGGAGATCAGTCTTGGTAATAAAAAGGCCTTCCAGATATCTTGGATTTCCTTGCATTTAGCAGCCTTCGAAAGAGACATAGTGAACCATGATGGTCCATGAGTCCTCGAAGCAAAAGGCGCCATAGTTTCTTTAAATTCATGTTGTTCGGAGAGAAGTATAATGTACTTTGAAAATGAAACCTGGAAATCGGCCTTGTCATCACTAGGAGTCAGTCTCCTTAGCCTCGTGCCCTCAACGTTTCGATCAACTATCTCTGGATCTTGCTCATTAATAGTATCTGCAGTGGAGAGCGAAGACTCGAACATAGCATTTAGCCATAACTGGAGCAACCAGAAGGGACCAGCTAACAAGATGTTCTTGGAGGTATGAGATTTCAAGCTCGAAACGGCTGATCTCAGGCTCTCATAAAGGTCAACTAGCAGGAGTTCGCTTAAGTTAATCCTCCTGTTCTCATGCAAATCTCTTGCCAGAGGAATGAACCTACTAGCTACTTGAAGTGACCTGCTGCAGAAAACATATCGTGATAGCCAAAGAGTAAGGAAGGCAATATGTTCAACATCAGAGACACTATCACCTTCTGTATGGTAATGACTGATGAATTTGGAGAAGCTGGCTAGTTTGATATCGAAATCGATAATACTTGAATGTTCCTCGCATCGAACATATGTTTCCCCGGTGTTAGTCCGTGATGGCGATTATGTCAAAGAATGTGGTGTGATCATCCTCGGGAAGGTGGAAGGTATTATAGGTGCTATCCAAAATGGGATGCGAATAATGAGGACGATTGTATGAAGCCTGGTTTGGATAATTTTAGAAATTATAGATACCTAATTCCTCCCATCGATGTCCTTTCTTAACTTCCATTTTGGCGAACCGGTTTTGATATGCTACATCGATTGGACAGATCGAAATGGTTTAAAGTTGTTTTTGACATAGTCCGAATGAAAGGATCTTTTGGGGTAGTCATAGGAGTTTCTCGTCCTTTGTAGCAACAGGATCATTGACATTTTCGGCCTACCCTAGGGTTTTCCATGGTATTGAATAAAGGTTTGAAATCGTAATGCAGAAATATGTTTCGTGTATCCTTAAGAATCTCAAAAACCGTAAGGGGACCCATTAGGGCAAATCTTTTTCCGGAAGCGTTAGTAGGGATTAATACCTGAGAGGAATATAAGAGCTCTTGTTCTTTGGAGAGTCCCTGGGGCATAAGTACAGGATGACCTTGGTGAGTGCCAACCTTGCTTTCCAAAATTGTTCCAGTGTTCTTATTCTTCTTCTTGGAAATCTTTTTTACCTGGGATGTTGATGAAGACATTGTTGGGGTTTTGATTAAAGAGATTAGGGTTTTTACGAGAAAGAAAGGAAGAAGAAGATTCAGAGTGTGGAAAAAGTGGAAAGACTAAAGTTTATGTGGTTTTATAGTGAGGGAGTGGAAACACTCACCAACTAATGACAAGTTACGTGGGAGACATGGGTTGGTTACAAGATGAGGTGGCGTGAAGTTAGTATTGGTAATGAGCGTGATTAAGGATAATCATTGCTTTCAATAAATGCACCATACCGTGGTTACTGTGTAAAATTGGTTCGAAACCGGGGTCATCGTGATTGACATGATGGAAATCGTGTCTGGTCATAATTACTCAAGAGTCACATCAAAAATCTTGTAGATATATTTAAAATAAGTATTTCTTAAAAAGGGATTCGAAATACATATTTTAAAGGGGCATTTTGTTAGCTGAAGATTTTGATGTCTTGTGATTCGAAGAAATATCACGGAACTCGAGACGAGATGACGTTAAAGTATTCAAGGGAATATAGTGAATATCATAGTTTGGAAAGAAAGGAATTAGCCCTTCGAATGGATGTATTGAGTTCCGGAATGTCGAACAGAAATACTGGTGATATATGTGAAACAAGCTTCGATCGGATAATAGAATCATATCAGAGGAAATGGGTTCGAGATCAAAGCGAGTGATACATTGATTGACTTGACTTGTATAGTAAAGTTGTCACCGCGCTTTATCATTTCCAAGGGAATAAGAAAAGAGCGAAATAAAACCCAAAATAAACATGCAAAGCAAGAAACAAAACTAAGAGTAAAGCAAAAGCAATGCAAATAAAGAGATCTAAGGTACGGGGGTTGGTTATACAAATAAAAGGTATTAGCATCCTATGTATCTATAGCACTCTATAGGAACCTCTTGTATTATCAGTGTTTTTGGTTAAAAAAGATTTGCTTGCAAAAAGATTGGGGTTTAAGGATTAAACATAAAACAAGGATATGTAAAAGAAGCAACAAACATACAAGTCAAGACTAAAACATGACAAAATAGTCAACAAATGCAATCCCTTACCTTAGATTATAACATAAAGACAATAATCAAATGAATGATAAGGTGAAAACCTAAAATAGGCTCAAGGCAACAATAACCAAACAATAATCAAATCAAAACAAAGTTGAAACAACTAATTCTAACTAAAAGGATTTTTCGGTCTTTTTAATATTAAAAATAAAGTCTAAACATACATTTAAGAACAAAATATATTTGTTGATTTTTTAATAGAAGAAAATAACAAATATAAAATATTCTAAGGAAGATAAATATATTCTTAGTATTTTTAAGGAACATTTAAAATCAACCTAAATTTTTTTAAAGAGAGAAGAAAAATATCAAGGAATAAATGGTGAAAGATGATTTTTGGTGTCTTGAAGTTTTGAGACTGAAGAATGATGATGGTAGTTTATGAAGTAAGTTATGGAAGACGAGTGAAAGTTAGTAGAAATTGGAGGAAAATTTTGTATGTTTTAACTTGGGAGCATCCCATTCCTTTTTTTCTTCTATGGTTTTGAAGTGTTGTATTTATAGTGAGAATGATGTGAAAATTTGATTGAAAAGTGTGGGAATATTTGAATTTGAAAGTTGAAAATATTTCTTCTTTTGTGTAAACAATGGTTGGCATGAGAAAGTTGCTGTAAGTTTGTAATAAAATTTGGAATTGGGAGGGAATTATGTATCAATCCATGTGATGGTGTAAGAACAAATGTGAGTCATTGGTAAAAAAAAAGATGAATGGTGTAGATTGAGTGTTGTGATGAGTTATTGTTTGTGAAATTTGGTGATCCATGTGATGTTGTAAGAACAAATATGGACCCACAAGTGTAGAAAAATCTTTTTACATCGGGCGAAAAACACTTTTTACATCGGTTTAGAGTCCAATGTAAAGTCAAGTGATGTAGTAAATCAAAGACATTTTAGATCGGGCTACAACCCGATGTAAAAAAGACACTTAACACATCGGTTGTAAGTTAGGTATGATGTGAAAAGAATACAACTTTTTTTTATAAATAAACTCAATATTTTACATCGGTTATAAGTCAGGTCTGATGTAAAAGATGTGTTTTTATATCGGTTGCCTTATTGGCCTGATGTAAAAGATGTGTTTTTACATCGGCTTCCATAATGGCCCGATGTAAAATGTTTGTAATTTTTAGCGGATTCCCTGTAATTTTTTTTGGTACCTAATTTTTCATATTTTTCCAACATCACACAGACCATATTTAGGTCACTATATGTCATAGTTTTCCAAAATAGACCACATTTAAGTCGCTAATTTCATATTTTTCTAACTAAACTAATTTCATTCCACCAAATATATGATGCACATATATATTCTTCAAAATAAATAATTGATTTACAAAACGAATAATTGTATTACAAAATTATAAAGAAGTTTAGACGGTAGACTACAACAATAAAAAATACAAAATATCTAACCATTTATAATTCCTTTCCCACACTTGAATTGCCAATATGAAATCCACAAGTAGACGAGTTGTAACAAAGTCAATAAATAATAACACCAATTAACATCAGCAGATAATTCAAGAAACTCAAATTATATATATATATATATATATATATATATAACGTTGTCAGACTCGTAAAGGGTCTGTAGACTCAACTCACAAACTGGACTCGTAAACTCGTACGAGCCTATGGAAAATTAAAAATGACTCTCAAAAACCTATAAGTGAGATTTATGACACACATATATTTATAAACCTGGAAATATATCATACATGACACAAATATATATAATAGAACACCAATTAACATAAAAATTTATATTTTACACTTCATAGCAAACTTCTTAACAAAAAAAATGATAATATAACAAATATAATAGCAAAGTATTTAGATAATGACTTCAAATATTAATTCCTTCTTAATTGGATACTACATAAAGCAAAAAAACATAAAACATATATGCTAATGGCTTCAAACATCCTTACAACACTGATACATGCAGGTTTTTATAATAATAATAATAATTTAATTAATTATTAAAAATTGTAAAAAAAAAAAATCATGTGAGCAATGCATTATTACAAGACAGGCAAAAATGTGTTTTGCCGTAAATTCATAAATATTCTAAACCATTTTGTCATGTGCAAATTAGTACATGGGGGATTGGGGATCATTGGATCTGATTGATATGAAATGATGCATCATATTTACACACGAGAACATAACACAAAAAACATATAATAGAAGATAAAATAAAATCTTTCAAGTGAAACATATAAGAGAACACTTATACATCGAAGGATTTATATACAACAACAAGCGTGAACACAATAAGAGACAGTCAAATGTGACCACACCGTTGATTAAAGGAGGAAGAAACTGATAGATGTTTATAATTATCATACAAGCAATAAATAAGGTTTTTTTTTTTTTTTTTTAAAAATAATATTTCCTTTTGGGAATTTGGGCATTTTTTGGGGTTTTTAATAAAAAGAAAAATTTAGAAAATCTTATAAACTCGTAAATTCGCCTTAGACTCGTGAGTCTATACGAGTTTATACGAGTCTACTCGAGTCAATTAGAAAAATATTCTATGTTCAAGTCAACTCAGTTTTGCTTCCTAGACTCGTAAACTCGTACGAGTCTACCCGCGAGTTTGATAATCATGTGTATGTGTGTGTGTGTGTGTATATATATATATATATATATATATATATATATATATATATATATAGAGAGAGAGAGAGAGAGAGAGAGAGAATTCTATATAACTCACCAGATAGAGCTTAATTTTTATATAACTCAAAGAAACATTTTTCCCAACGGAGTCGTAAATCATACAAATCATCTTGTGTTAATTTTGTTGGCTCATCAAATACCTACAATACGTAAACAACAATATAGAGTTAACCTTTAAAAATTCACATTAAGTTAGAAAATGCAAAGTAAATAACAAAGTAAAGTTATTTTTATTATCTGTATCCAATTCTCGGTTATATTGACAGAGACAATATCCAACATGTTTTTCATCACATAGTACCCACAATTATTAGAGTTATGTTGTTGCCTTGTCTATAAATGAATGACATAATTAGTGAATATTTATCACGCTTACATAAAATTAAATATAGAATTATAAGTTCTTTATCACGCTTATCATAAAATTAACTATAGAGTTATAGTTTACATCACACTTACATTAGGATGAAGCCATGTAGCCTTTTTTCTATTGCCATTTGCCATTTGATGAACCCCAAAAGCACTTATTTAGAAAAAATTCATATAAAGCCACATAAAACATGAAATTAACGAATAGTCTCTTGAACCTTGAAATTATTGGTAGGTACCATACCACTTTCGCGAGAGGACCCTTTTTGGCCGCCTCATCATCACTTGATTCACCATCTTTCTTTTTGTATTGTGACGCTTTGCAATTCAGACAATGATTATAGTTTACATACTCTTTTATGTATAATATGCAGTCATTAGGGCATACATGTATATTTTCATACTCCAAACCCAGCAGACACAATATTTTCTTCGCCTTATAATAACGATTTGGCATTATGTTACCTTCTGGAAGCATTTAAGTTAACAATTCAAGCAATTTGGTAAAACTTTTTTCAGTCCACCCATTATTTGTCTTCAGATTAAACAATTTTAACACGACTGACAAACGTGTAAAATTTGTGCATCTTGGGTACAAAGGTTTATCCTTCTCATTCCATAAAGTATCATACGCATGTGTCTTCTTAAAGGAATCTTGTCCATTATCACGCTTCATGTCTTCTAGGCGACCATCTATATCGACACTAACATTATCTCTTTGGGACACATTTGACTTTGCTACAACTTCAACATGCCATATTCATTGTGTATAACTTTGACAAATCTCTACACAGATTAGATGATCCATGATTTCTTTTTTACTAAGTTTTGGTTCTTGATTTGCACAACGAACACATGGACAGAGAAAAAGTGCACGAAGACTTTTTTCAGTATTACTTTTAGTAGGAGGAATATTTTTTTTAACATTACTTTCAACAAACTGTAGAAATGCCATCACTCCATGTTCGTATATCTCTCATCCAACTACGATCCATACATATGTTCTGAAATTAACGTGTACAGAGTTAAATCATTATAAATTTTTATTTTTAATATAATTTTTTAATAATTCATATTTTTTGACATTCTTTACTTTTTAAACTCTAATAATATGTAGTTCAATAGAATACACTACTTTATAAATGCACCAACTGTTTAGAACTTGTTATTAAAAATCCGATCATTCCTAGACCAAGATGACTTACCGAACCGAGCCCACTCTAGAGCGAGAAGTGCTAAAAATGGACCGGAAACAACTCTATATCAAAATGTAAAATGTCAATAGTAAATATGAGGAAGATTGTATCATATATTAATATTAAAATTTGACTCAAAATTTAACATAAACTTTTATTCTCATTTCAATATCATAATATTATGAGCAATACAATTTTTTCCCATGAATATTTGTTGGATAAATTGATTAGAACTTCTATAAAAACTCTTTGAAATTTGAAATCTGTTATGAGTTTGGTGAATATCCAGAGTCCAACTCACTTATAGTTTTTATAATTAGAAAAAACAATGTCTCTTGTTAACAAAACATTGTAAACTTTTGTTGAAAGCCCTACACAATGCACAAAATAATGCTAAATTACCAAGCTGCCACAAACATGTAGCTCCAAATTATATTTTGCAGAAACTTATTAAGAAACTCATTAATGAGAAACAAATTGATTTTTTTCTACTTGAACCAATCTCAATTGCATATTTATGGAATTGAAGAACAAGAATACTTACTTGATTTTCGATGATATTGCTGCAAACCACCAACACTTAGGACGACAGTCGCGGATACTGCACAAATTTAGCGTTGTTTGTTTCAAAAAATGAGAGATTTCGACGGAGGTAGAAGAATGACAGAGGTTGTTACATAATGACGAAGGAAGAGGCGAAGGAAGGTTGACGGCATTGATGGTTGATGGAGGAAGATTCTGAACGACAACGCTGATGGTTAACGGAGGAAGATGCAAAACGACAGCGCCGATGGTTGCAGTGTCGACGACGTTGATGGTTCCAGAAAGAAAGAAAGATAAAAGAGTTGTGGTTGACGGTGAGAAAGATGGTTGACGACACTAATGTTTGAGGTTTGCGAGAACGATGAAGAAGAATGGTGAATGCAGCACTGATGTTTGCGAGAATGATGAAGAAGAATGGCGAATGCGACGCTGAACTGTTAGGAAGAATGGAGAATTGTTTAGGGTTTTGTTATAAAAGGCCGGGTTTTTTACATCGGTTGGGCCAATGGACAGATGTAACGACCACATTTTTTATATCAGTTGGGTCTATGACCCTAAATCAAATATTTTTCATATCATTGAAAATAAAAGTATGATGTAAAATCTTTTGATAAATATTTTTAACATCATATATGTTTATACCTGATGTAAGACCTTTTCTCAAAGGTCATATTATTAGTAGTGATCTTTAATAAAAAAGACTTGATGAATGAAATTGAAAGTTGTAAAGTGTGTTTGTTATACGAGGGAATACTCAATTTGCAAAGTGTACTTAATTTTTGTCACTTTGTATGAGTTGTACTTTGTACTATTTTTTTTTGTTGACAAAAGACAAATAATACTAATAAAAAAGAAAACAATTAGTATACTAATAAAAGTAATGAAAATTAAAAGAATAAAATAAAACCAACAAGAAAATATTTTTATTTTTATGTTTTTCGAATAAAAAACAAGATTCAGAAATAATGAAAAACGATAAAAAATTATACCTAATTAATAAAAAAATAAAATAAATATAGTAAAATAAACTATATGTGATAAAAGATTAATAAAAAAAGAATATAAATTATCAAAATCAAAAATAAAAATACTCGATTAAAAACGGGACTGCAAACTGCATCGAAAAAATAAAGCGAGCGTACCAACATGATCTACGAGAAACGTAGATTCATGAAACAGTCAGTTAAAGATCAAAGCTCGAAATATTTTGCCCACTAATTTTCCTCACAATGTAGAATCGCTTTCACCGGTGTGCTTGTAGAACCAAAATTTTAATATTATTGGATTTTGATCAACTTCGTGCAAGACGTGAAGTAGGGAAAAGAAATAAAAATGAATGAAGTGGGATTTCAGGTATTTTTTTACTTTAAAATAATACAAAGGTTAATTTAATCTGACTATGAAAAATGCCACAAATGAAAATAAGAAAACGACTTTTAAATATGATTTAAATTTTAATAATAATTCAACTTAGAAAAAGATATTTCAAATTGAATTAAGATTAAAACAAAGACCCAAAAATAATATTGAAATAAAAGAAATAAAATCATGGACCAAGAACTTTGACAAAAAAATAAATTAAAAATGTAAATAAAAATGCTAATGATGCAAGAGAGGAGGGATCTTAGGTAAAAAATGAAGGTATGATAGATGTCCCTATTTAAGTTTCTTCTATCAAAGATATGAAGATACTTAAATAAAACATAAAATCCAATTTTTGGCCCTAAGATGACACAAAAATGACATGATATGCATGAGTGTAGATAAAAGAGATATAGGAACAAACCACTGCTATAGGAGACCGAAAGACGATAAACAAATTCCACATAGGCATAGAAAAAAGGACCCAACTAGGGAAAGGAAAAAAAAAAAGGATATCTAAATCCCTTAGTAAAAAGAATCCAAATCTAATGGAAAAGAGATTAAAACTCCACTGGAGAAAATATGAGCCATCCAGAAATAACACCGGATTGCACATAAGAAGAAAAAGGCAATCAAATGAAATTTTTAAGCTAAAACATGAAGAAAACCCTGGATGTAAAATCAATAGAGATATTCAGAAAGAAAGATCTCCGGAACCTGCATCAATATCATCCAAGATAGAAAGGAATACAAATTATCAGAGACACCCCAAAAGGAACAATGGATGAAATTAGAAACCACATCAAGACACTTTGGAATAAAATATGAATGAATTCGGAAAGGAAGATAAATAACAAAGGCAAACAAGAGTAAAACATGTTTGGACAACATTAAAGGGAATCAAGAGTAAAACAATGTTTGAACAACATCAAAGGGAAATCAAGAGTAAAACATGATTGAACAACATTAAAGGCAATAAAGAGTAAAACATGATTGAACAACATCAAAGGCAATCAAGAGTAATCAAGGGTAAATAATAATTGAACAACATAAAAGACAATCGAGTAAAACATGATTGAACAACATCAAAGGTAATCAAGAATAAAACATGATTGAATATATTGAAGGTAATCAAGAGTAAAACATGATTGAGCTCTGAAAAATCTTCGCAAAGACATTGAAGAGTAAAACATAAATGAATTTGGAAGGAGGATAGACAAGAACTGGTTATGGAAAAAACAACAGAACAACAAACATATAAGAATTGCAAGGATGAACAAAAGTTTTGATAAATACCAAGTATTTTGGATTTAGACCACAAGGTAAGATGTTGAAAAAACCAAGATCTAGAAAAACGCATATGAGTATGCATGATATATGAATTTTTCTATGCATGATCTATGAATGCTCTATGAAATGTTGATGCTAACACAATTGGGTTAGACTCTTTTGCGAGAAAAGATTAGACTTTGATTTCTCAACACAAGGAATATGCCAAGCCTAAAATCAAAAGATGCTTTGAACAAACTTCATTCACATATGTGAACTATAATGAATAAAGATATCCTTGAATGAAGGAATTCAAAGCTTCTTGGGATTATTGAAGAAGATGAATCCAAATTAAACTGACTAGTGTGAAATGCCATGTTGTTATTGTATACTTGTCACGCTTTCCCCCGCATGAGTCTTGAAGAAGAACTTTTGATAAACGTGTAAGATAAGCAGTTATTGATAAATAAAACTTGGAAAAATCTCCAACAGGACCCGAAAGATACTTGCCCCTGATTAAAACATAAACCAAGTTTCTTTACAGTTTGAAAAATTCCTTGATGAGAAAAACATGTTTTCAATTAAAATTGTTCATTCAAAAATGGTAATTTTAATGCAATGCTCATGCAAAAGATTAAAATTAAAATCATTATTGGAAAGGTATCATTGATGAAAGAGCAAAGAACTCATAGGCTAAAACACAATGGTTTAAATATTTAAAGCAAAAGATAAACCAAAGGATCAATGGTTAGAGTACAGTGGTTTAAAGTAAAAGATGAAGCAAATGCTTAATTCCAAGAGAAAAAGATTAGTGGAAATTTGAGAGTCAGTGACACAACTTTGTTGTAGTATGCTTTCAAAAGTAACCTAGCTTCAATTAGGTATTTCGAGGGTTGTAATATGGCCTGGTTCACGTTTTCCGAAACAAAAAATGGCTCAATTTATATTTGCACCCCATTCTTCGTGATGATCTTTAATCCTATGTTCAATTAAATCAACCTATGAATTCAGGTTCCAAGAGATTTTATAATTGTACCACTCATATGATGATGATGGCTCAGAAGCCAAAAGATTCTTGAGTTGGAAGTCACTTATATCTTAGTGATTTCTCTCGATTTTTATTATCCCTAAATTTTTCTTGAATTGTTTCATTTTGAATTTATTGTCAGCGGGATGCCCCAATTTTGCATAAGTCTCCTTAACAATTTTTGACTCAGTGGGTTTTAATTTTTCTTTTTATTATATTTTTGAAAGATAGTCACTGATTGATTTAAAGATCTTTTTGGAACCATTATCTTACTTTTTGACTTGTATGACATCTTAAATACCGATGCGGGTGAAGGAAACTTGATAATAACCTTTATTGAAAAGTTCCTTGTAAAGTTATCTTGTAATTACATACATAGTCAAGTTAACTAAGAAACTACCCAATCCCAGGTTAAGATTTTGGATTTTCCATACAGAAAGAAACTCAAACTTCTAGGCTAAAAGGGTTGACAATGGATTAACTTTCTTATTTCTCCAGTGTTTGAGAGTTGAAATAATTCCTTATATCGTCACCAAAGTTTTAATTGAAAGAATACTAATCAACAATTTGGGTATTTTGTCTTCATCGTCCCCCCTCCAATCTTCGCATAAACAAAATTTCAATAAAGAAAGTAAAATAAGGGATATACAAAAGTAGTAATTGAAAGCATAAATTGATTCAAAGATGCAAAATTCTCATTTCATTAAAATTTACAAAACAAAGATATATAATTTAAAAATGAAAACAATTTAACATAATCGAATGGAAAGTAGAAACAAAAATTAAACAAGGTCTAGTGCAATAATCAAAGGCAAGATGAATTGTCCTGTCTAAAACACTGGATTTAGGAGGTAGTCTGAATTTCTTACCCATTTCTTCATTTGACATGCTCTGGAAAAGGACTGTTGACAACATTGGTATTGGTGTCTTTGAAATCCATAATCTTTTCCTTCACCAATTCTTTAACTCTTTCCTTCTAAGGGAAACATGTTTCTAAATCATGACGTGCTGCCCTTTCATGGAAAGGACATTGCAGATCAAATCTAAAACCTTTTGGGAGAGGATTTGGAGAAGGAGGAATATCCCTAGTTATAATCAACCCTCTTTGGACCAAAGATGGGTACAACTCAGCATAAGTCATAGGAATAAGATCAAATTTTAACCTTATTGCGAATCTGATTCATGTTGTTTCGGGGAAGAACAAATAGTGGTCGTCGATATAGAGCCTTGGGAAGCATATCACGTGGTTGCCCAGTGTAATTACATGTAATTTTCTTTCCGCTCAAGGATCTCATTACTGCTTTATCTACTTTTATTGCCTAACTTTGAGGTGAACACTAGAATCTTCTGAACTGATTCAATAGTATCACTGACCATCTTGTTTTTGTCATTACCTGGTTCATGGATTCAGACATGTTGCTTAAGGGTAGATGAAGTATGTGTGTCGCACCCCAAAATTTACCCTCCTAAGCTCAAGGTTTCAACTTCCGGAAATGACTTTTGAGTTTGTGTTTATGACGAGTGATCATGAGGCATCCCTTCTTCAAGAAATACACTCTTTTGAATTTCATCAGTGCACAAGATCAAGACTTTACTCCCTTGTATTTCTCATAAGATCATTGCATCACTAACAGTTTCACAACAGGATAGATCGTGCGTGTGCTCCTAAAGTCAAAGTTAGGATTTTATAAAAAATTTCATCTATTCAAGATATAATCAATTAGGGTTTGAGTCTCCACTCACCTCAATTGATCTATATTAATCAATCATCAACATTTGATTTGCAAATTCCCAACTTTTTCTCATGATCTACCTTGAATCGACCAATTAGGATTTTGATCGAAGATAGTGAAACATTGACTTTCTGCTCAATGGATGACCTATTTTCTTGAAGATTGGTCTTAACATCTTCAATGCAACATCTTAACCTAATTTCTTGGTTCAAAACACTGCAAAATCCATGTTTCTTCATCAGACAAATTTTGAGTCATCTTATGAAAATTCATCTGCTCAAAAAAGTCAAACTTTAACGTTTGGTCAACTTTTTAAAGTCCAGCCTATTTCAATCATAAAATCATTTCAAATAATCCATCATGATCATAAAAAATCAAGAAATGTGAAAAAGTCAACAAAAAGTCAAAGTTGAAATTTTTTCTAACACTTAGAAAAATTTTCAAGTGTTAAGAAACATGGTTTTTCCTTACTTTCATGGCCATTTTTCACCTAGATCCATTTTGATTCAAGAAAAACTCAAAACATGAAAGTTGTAGGTCTTTTTACAAGCTTTCTAAAAAGTCCAAGAACTTGCAAAGACACTTTGTGTATCTAGGGTTTTGATTTTGAAACATAGAGCTCTAAAACCATGGATTTCCAAAATCATGCATCAAAGTTACAAGTTATTTTGCAACTTTCTCCCTTCTAGAAACCTTGTCACTAAATAAGATAGGATTTTAGAGAAAAAAATATGATGGAAATGGTTAGGAAAGGTTAGAAACACTTGAGTTTTTTTAAGGAATGATTACAAGATTCCATTTGCATTTAATGAAGGAATGTTCCTTTCTTAAGCTTTAAGCTCCAAGTTGCAAGCTCTTCTAATATTATCTTGCCTTGCCATTTCAGAATTCCTTGCCTATAAATAGGAGTTCTTCTTCATTCAAAAAGGACACCTTAAAAATAATCCAAACTTACTTTCTCACTTCTTTATCATTTTACAAGTTTCTAAATTTCAAAGAGGTTAGAATTCCAAATTGCAAATTATGCAAGTTCTAGCCAAAGGTGTCATTCAAACATCTTCTAAACATCATTTAGAAGTTGTTTGAAGCTTCAAACAATCAGAAAACAAGCCAAGAGTCAATTTGCTCAGAAACCATTTCCAAAATCCATGAATTGTAATTTTGAGCCAAAACTTCCAAACTTTTAATTCACCCGTGCTTATTCTGATTTTTCACTTCAAACACACTTTATAAAACATATAGAGACTGTCCAAACACTTAAACCAGTTCTGGAACAACTCCATCATCATCTTCCATTTCAAAACCAGCCACCTGCAACTGGACTTAGGTAGGAGGGTTCAGAGACCTTCAAAGCAAGGTAAGTGATAGAACACACTCAGTAACGCTCAAGGAAGCTTTTGAGATCAATAAAACGCATCTGGAACTCCCCAGCTGGATTCTAAAAATTCTAGCCAAAGTAAGTTTTATGCGTTTTTTGAATATCATGATACATGTATTTTTAGCATAAAATTTGCAAAGTTAAGTGTTCATATGATCATTGCGAAGCTATCTGGGTATTTAATTGGAATTAAAATCAATTGTGCCCTGAGATACATGAGTTTGTTCAGTTAGGGTTACATTTGGGGATTTCCATAATTCATGATCATCTTTGATTTATAGCTTTAATAAGTTATATGGTTGAACTCATGTTTAAATTTTGGATAAATTGGTATTTTACATTATTCAAATTGATGAGAAATGGAGAGAATCCAAGTTTGGCTATGGAGATGTCACGAGGTTGAAGATGAAGTGAGAAATTCAAAAATTCAAAACTTAGTTTATAATATATATTTGTGGTTTGAGTTAAGACAATGGATGTATTACCGCCCCAGCGGTTGCCAGCACGCTCTTAAACCTCTTGCCTCGCCTCAAGGTCCAAGGTTCGAATCCCCCTGGGACCTTTTTTTTTTTTAATAAAAGGAATCACAACTTCTGATGCTTGCTTCTTCAGAAGCACTTCTGAGGCTCAATCCTCCAGAAGTACTTTTGATACTTCTGCCCCTAGAAGCTTTCAGCTTCTACACTCTTCAGAAACACTTCTAGTGTTTCTACCTCCAGAAGCTTCAAGCTTCTACCTCCAGAAGCATCAAGCTTCTCACCATCTAGAAGCATCAGGCTTCTAACATTTCTAGAAGTAGTCAGCTTCTAAGCATCCAGAACATTCCTAGAAGCAGTCAGCTTCTAACCATCCAGAAGCAGCCAACTTCTAAGACATCCAGAAGCAGCATGCCTCCACACGCCTCTAGAAGCAGCAAGCCTTCAAAGTGCTCCAGAAGAAGCCAACTTCTAAGCCCTCTTCCTCCAGAAGCAAGCCAGGTTCTGACCCCATCAGAAGCATGCAACTTCTGATCCTTTTCAAAACTTCATTTTTTCAAAACTCCTTCTAAACAAGGTGATTAAATGACAAGTCAAGCACATGGCTCAGTGGAAAAACTCTTCACTTCTAATTTCTCACTAATTTCTCAAGTTTTTTTAACAAACTTCAACATTTTCAAAAACTAATCAAAACTTCTCATTTTGAGATGATTTTTTGCACACTTGTCATTTAATATACCTATTTTATGATTATGTCAAAAAATCCAAAAATATTTTCTTTTTGATTATATTTTTATTTAGTTAAAAATGAAACATTTTAAGTATTTTAATACTTTTCAAAAAAATGTTTTCTTTCCAATTTTCAAACTTAAATCTTTTTTCAAAACTTCTTGTGAATATCCTTCACTTTTCAAAATAATTTTCAAAACCCCATCTAAAACACTTTCACAATTAACTTACATACCTCGATCCAACGTCGAGTGCATTTTCAAATTTCTTTTCATAATAAAAACCCAAGTGTTTAAATCGTTGGTTGCTAGACCAATTGTTTAAACACTTGTAAAAAATGAACTTCGAATCTTTAAATCATTGGATGCTAGTCCAATTGTTTAAAGATTCTTAATAACGTGAACTTTGTTTCACTTCACTCTTTCATAAGAAAAAACCTTGGGATGATAGACGACTAGTATTTGAATCGTAGGATGCTATTCCTATTGTTCGGTACTTTTCACCCACTTAAAATCAATTCAACTCACTCAAATCCTTTTTTCGCTCATATGCGACTATCAAACTATTTTCTGACAATGAGTATGAAATAGCCATTTCAAGCATGAACGAGGACTTAAGCTTTTCAAACAAACTAAACAAGTCCAAGTTCAAGCATTTGAAATGTCTAATGCACGATTTTTCTTATAAAATCAATACAACCAATTTAAAACATTTTTGAGAGGAACTACGGAGTTTTGACTTTCCCATTGCACAAGGGAATACGTAGGCACACAGTTTTGAAACCGTGCCAAACTCAAAATAATAATAAATAAACCCCGTTTCTTTTATTTCTCGATCTTAACTCATAAACTTAGCAATTTAACACACACACAAACACTTAGAACTAAACGGGTCCCATCGAGTACGATGGATGTAAGGGGTTCTAATACCTTCCCCTTACATAACCGACTTCCGAATTCACTTTTTTTGGTCACGTAGACCGCCTTATCCGCATCTATGGGGTTTTATCTATATTTTCCCGTTCTTTTTAGAACAAATAAAATTAGGTGGCGACTTCATTGTTTTTAAAACAACCGATGAAAAAACCAGTCATCACAATGTGGTATAGTAAACTTCTCAAACACGGGTTGAGGAAGATCCTCTGAGGACAAACCATACATCGGTACATGAGTCATCACTGAATGGTGTTGCGTATGAGCTGAAGGAACAATGGATTAGGTTGGAGAAGTATCCACTTGCATTGTAACAGTTGGTGGAGGATTGCCTTCTATATTCAACATGACTTGCAGTATTCCTATAATATGGTCCATCTGACACTTCAACCGGTTGAACTCCTCCCTTAACAGCTCTTGGTCTCGTTGAAGTTCTTCCATAGTTTTCTGAAATATGCTTCTAGTCCAAAGTGTTGAGGAACAAGTTTGACGAACAACTAAAGATGGAGAAAACTGAAATGAGTTTCTTGGACAACATAGATGTATGTGTGAGTTACTCAAATGTTTGTTTTATCTGACTTTCAAAGAACTCAAGATTTTAAATTATAAACATCAAAGCATGAAGAAAGTAATCCTAAATGGATTAAAGCATCGATCAAGTTATCATCAAAATCAATCATCCATTTTGGTAGATTAGGATTTTCACCCCATCATCACCTCAGATCCATTGATTTTGGTTAAACTTATGATGTTTATAAAGAAAGAATTCTAAATTCCTTGATAACCAAGTGAAAAAGAGTTTCATTAATGCATGAATGCATGGTTATGCAACAATCACAAATGAGGTTCAAAGGTTCAATGTCGCGGGCATGAAGTCATGGGTAAGAACCAACCACAAGGCATACACTAGGTGTTCATCACCTTTACATCAAGGTAATGGTTCTCAGAGTCGTGATTCCTCTTTCAGATATTATCGATCTAACGACTGCTTGAGAACCAATAATACATTCAAGTAAAAAATTTCTGAGTGTAGCATCGTGTATCAACTATTTTACTACTGCTCCTGGATATTATTGCACTATATCCTAAAATTACAAGATGGGTTAAGGGTTCTAAGATCCTCAGCTTCTAAGGATCTCAAGTTGAAAAGTGATAATGTCGCACAACTGACTTGTTTAACATTATCACCCTCAAATGGGCCTCCAGTGGGCGAGGGATCTCATGCCAACAGGCTTAGGACTGCTCCAGACATGTCAACATGAATATACCACCTCCTAATCATAAGTGTAACTTAGTCCGAATATAGGACTTGTCCTTGCAAAGATCACCAACACTCAACAAAAACGAAATAGTAAACAAATAATAATAATAACATAAACACATATATAATAAGTTAGGCTTAACCCACTGATAGATTTGTTCCCTTGTGAAGTTTCCATTTATGTAGCGGTGAAAATTGAGACCAATCCATTGATTGACTTGACTCGTGCAATAAAGTCGTCACTGCGCTTTATTATTTCCAAGGGAATGAGAAAAGAGTGAAATAAAACCCAAAATAAACATGCAAATCAAGAATAAAAACTAAGAGTAAAGCAAAAGAAATGCATATAAAGAGATCTAAGGTACGAGGATTGGTTATACAAAGAGAAGGTATTAACATCCTATGTATCTATAATACTCTACATGAATCTCTTATAACATTTGTGTTTTTTTTGGTTAAAACAAGTTTTGTTTGCAAAAAGATTGGGGTTTAAGGATTAAACATAAAACAAAGATATGTAAAGGAAGAAAAAAACATACAAGTCAATACTAAAACATGATAAAAT
The DNA here is from genome assembly GCA_021764765.1 of Vicia sativa. Taxonomy (NCBI): domain Eukaryota; kingdom Viridiplantae; phylum Streptophyta; class Magnoliopsida; order Fabales; family Fabaceae; genus Vicia; species Vicia sativa. The sequence continues at coordinate 234,286,714 of CM038794.1, read as the reverse complement.
AGTCAATAAATGCAATCCCTTCCATTGAATTAAAACACAAGGACAATAATCAAGGATAAGGTGAAAACCCAAAATAGGCTCAAGGTAACAGTAACCAAATAATAATAAAATAAAAACAAAGGATGAAGCTTGTTAGCTATGACTCTACAACAGCAGCAACATTTTTCTTTTGCATCTTCAATCTTCATTTATAGCCTTTTATAGAGAGAGACGTTGTGAGAATAAAAGGAATTTTCCTTCACCAACAATTAGATCTCAACAAATAGATTAAGGTGTAATAATTTAGACTGTATAAACTAATATTCATTATCCTGTCACTATTCAATGATAGCTCACCTTTTCTCTGAATATTATTTTTCTGTTAAGATTATATTCAGAGACCCGTTAAGTAAATAAAGATATTTATTCATACAACCATTTGTTCCTAATGGTCACAATGAGAGTGGTTGACAACACAGTATAAAGGACCGTCCTTATGCCACCCTAGAGGGTAGAGGACATTGACATTTTATGTACCTGTTGTACAACATCACACATTAACCATTTGAACTTTCTTCTTGTCATCAGAGCCGTCATATATTTGAATGTTGAACGTTGAAGCTTGTTGTACAAGAATCTTTCTTAAGCCTTAGAACCTAAGTCTTGGAGTCTTCAGAAGTTGTCACATAGAACTTGTCTTTAGAGTGTTCAGCACTTTGCTGTCAAAACTTTCTTTTCTTCAGATCATCATAACTTGTTCACCAGAACCTTGTCTTCATAATATTCAGAACTTCTAACACCAGAGTTAGAGCTTCAGAAGGCCTTTAAAGCTAAACCACAAAGTCACGATCAAAACCTCTTGTACTAATACTCCTTAGACACGTTGCAGAAGATAGATTTAAAACCTTGACTTTATCAAAGCACGTAACCACATGTTCTCATCTAGAGTGTATGTTTAGAACCTAATGACGTCTCACGCCTTACTATAAGAGTTAGAACATTCAAGCAGTAGTTACACACTAGAACGAAATCATTGGTGTATACAATTGTTCTCTAAGATAGCATGTGAAATTATCATCAAAATCATAAAGCCAGATGTTGAAACACTTCTTGTTCTTACACAGTTGAACTTAGACCTACTACCAAATTTCTCCCCCTTTTTAGTCACAAATTGACAAAAACACGTTGAAAAGAAACTAACCAACAATAGAATCAAAACAGACAAGAATTGATACAAGACACAAAAAGAATAACCAAAAAAATTGACTCATAAAGAACTAAAAACACAAATTGTATTAAGGGAAAAGAAGTGCCTTAACTAGAAAAGACTCAACCTAAGAAAAGAACTCAAATCCAAAAGAAACAAAGAGTAAGTCTAAGTTTCTCCCCAAAAGAAAAACAATTGATGCAGGACTAGAAACATCAAGCTTACTTACGGGAAAATAATTCCCTTAAGTCTAAGTGACTCAATTGAAAAAGAAGCAACAAAGGAAAGAATACAAAAGACTTTTCAAAAAGAAACAAACAAAACCGACTCAATAAAAATAAATAAATATCACACATACTTATAGTTACAAATGATAGCATTCACCAGTTATCCAATTCGCCTTCATGAGTTGACGAAAATAACCTATTTTTCATCAACATCGGAGTCTTAATCATGTATAAGAACCAGATTCTTCTTCAAATTTCACCTCTTTCACATATGTTATTCATGTCCAGGATGCTCCATTATATGTTCCAATATTTGTTGCAATGTTGAACCTAGCCTTGTTTGGATCACAACTCTTATCTCTAGAATATTTACCCGTTGTTGAAACACAACAAAACAAATATGTTGAGATAGGTAATTTAAAGCTAAGGAAAGTTACTTTGATTGTAACGAAACCTTGTTTGTAACGATGATGCAGTCAATATACTCGTTGTTGGAAGGAGATAAAAACTTCTCGAGAAATTGTGCACCTTACCTAATAGAAGAAAAACATGTTCTTGTTCATCCTTTTCTCATTTTAAAAGACTTTGACTGTTGACAATGTTACAACATTTGAAATAACATTCTTCATGCCATTGGAAATGTTTTTTCAGAAATTGCACACTTCACAAAGATGATGGATGGAACTGTTCTAACAACTTCTCCAAAAACAATAAGTAGTGCAATATCAAAAATACCCTTCATCTTCTCAATGTAACTTGCACTTTAAGTTATAGGAATACCTACTAGAGCTTCTAGGAATTACCAGGTTAAGATGTGCCAAAACTTCTTGTAAGTTGTAACAAAACCCATGACACATTGTTGACTTAAACCCATGACTATATTCCATAAACAGAACAAAATCCTTGAGTATCTTGATTGTATTGGTTTGTCATATTGCAATGTCATGACATTCAAGTTGGCATTGTACTTCCTTAGTAACCAACCTAATTGAACACATATTTCTTAAGCAAAGTACCTAATCTTTAGAACATATCATGATTCATTTAACTCTAATCTAAGAAACATAATTATTCCTTAAAAAAATATTCTCCAATATCATCTTCTCCTAACTTGGCCAAAAGCTTCTTCCTCCAAAAGCACAATAATTATGTATCTCATTCTGAAATAACTAATGATCTCAGACTAAGATAAACTTCAAATAATGAACTCCCTTTCTGACAAAATAACTTTTGTCTTGAGAATTTTCTCATTCAGTGCCTGTTAGCCTTTTAGAGTCTTCCACTAACTTCCGAGTAACAAACTACTGATATGATGTTCCAACATCTGGTTGAACATCAGTTTCATTTAATGAACACACCACTGAATTTGGTCCAGAACCCATCACCAAAATTACTTTTCCCAATAAAGGCATTAGACTTTCACAAAAGAAAATCACATGCATCTTTCAACCATAGAACCTTCAGTTTGCAATGAACCAACCAGATCCATAGAACAACTTCTAGAGCTTTTGCAAATGTCTGATGTTGTAGCTTCAGGTGTTACATCTTGACTTCTTCTTTCTTGACCATAAAGTAAAAGGATGAATAGCTAAATACTTGTGAAATTCACAAATAACATTTGTTCTTAAATCCTCAGAGGAACTTGATACATCCCAGTAGTGACATAACATTTTTCCTTGATGACATATACCTTCATACTTTTGATCACACAATCATCAACCATTAAGTAAGGAGAAAGCCAATTACCAAAATATAGTGAACCCATCTAGAATTCTTTAGGAACCCAATGTCCTTAACCTTCCTTTTTAGTACCATCAACAAAGTAACATTTCATTAGAATGAGACTTAATCAAACCACCAGGAACACATAAGTGTCTAGAATATTTAGTATCTGAAAAACAATCATCTTAGTTTAATACCTAAGAGAAGTAAGATAGATAAGGCAATAAACACCTTTTTGAGTATTAACCACTGCCTGGTTAAACAAAAACTGATCTTGACCTTGAGAACGTAACCAAAACTGTTAAGATCAGCTCATCACAAAGAGATATCTTTAGTCAAGTAGATGCTTATAGCATGATTAATATGATGTCTTGCATAATGTTAAGACATCCTTGCCTCAGGTTTCCTTTGGATAAAAATAGCCTTTGGTAATTTGAGTTTTCCTTTTGCCAAGCATAGCTTGAAAACGCAAACCCTTCCAATAATCTCTCCACTTGAGGACCTTTCTTCAACAAAACTGAATTATCCCTTCATACTTGATCTATGACATAAATTTCTTTAGGATTCATAGAGTCACTTCACCTTCCATGTTTTATATGGTAGATATTCCTTCATTCTCTTAAGACATAAGACCAAAAATAAAACACCTTCTATTTCTCCATGGTTGATAACACCTTTCATTTTTAGATTCACAGATCTTTGAATAAAACATTCAGAACATCATGAACTAAATTTTCAAACCAGGAATCTTCATTAGAAGTCCATCTTCCATTCAAACCAGATATAGAAAACCCATAAAGTTGCTCTTGACATAGGTAGGGCAAACTGTTCCACAAAAATCCAAGGCCTTCACACTCTTGTTATTGAATGTTTAAATTTAATTGAATTTAACCCCAGCTCTAACTTGTATTGAGTATCAGAAACATGTTTATGTTAATAAAATGTTAAAAACATTTGGTCCTGACATCTTTCCATTATTCTCAAAAACCGATTGGATTGCCTTCTAAGGAAATCAATAGTAATAAGAAACCTTTTATTAGAGATCAGGAGTAGAGTTCCTTCATAGTTAAAAGAAAAAAAATCTCTTGTCTTTCTTTAATAGTTTGTCACTTTCGTGTCAAACCTCTTAGAATAGAGACTTGAGAATCTTCTTCTTGATCAGCCTCACATCTGACATCTTTTCTCCAAACACACTTAAATGTGCCTTTATGAGTGGCCTTGAGAAATTCCCAAGTATCGTTGGCCACAATTCAAGTGATGTACAGTCTGGAATAAAACACTTATCATTTCCAAGATTATGGTATTGATAACTTCAAATACTCAGAGACCTAACTCATGATCTTTTATTCTGTTTTCCAAACACCGGGATTCTTCCCCCTGATAAACTTCATAGTTCCATAGTCCATTGATGACCAGAATGATATCACTCTACCTTTTCCAAAAGACACATAGTACCATAAATATATCTCCCAGAAACTCACCCAACATACCTGTGCAACTGCTCTGATACCAATTAAAATTCGGGTACATGCAACATATATAAACAAAATTGTCCTAGCAACATGCGATGTCGACACAAATGTTACAACATCTGGTAGCAGACCAGATCAAAAAAGCTATAAGTGATAAAAAATTAAAGTAGAAGAAAGATAAATAACACATAAAGTTATTAACCCAGTTCAGTGCAACATCACCTACATCTGGAGGCTACCAAACCAGGAAAGAAGTCCACTATGAACAGTATTAGTTCAAAGCTAAACTCCCCCGTTTACAACTTCTCGCCTAATTCCTACCAAATGCAACTTCTACCTAGGTTCTCCTTAAATATGAGAAATCACCATCTCACTTTCTATATCACCTCAGTTTTATCTAACAGTCTCAATCCTAGTGGTTGCAACAAATACAACTCAAAGAGAATATCATACTTTTATTACAAGAAACTCAAAATCTTTCTTAAAGTTTCGAGTGAGAACAATACTCAACTCATTACCTAAAGGCTTCTGAGAAAGAATAATAACATAACTAACAATCAGGTAACATACATTCGAGCACATAGTATCTTTCGATGCATGGGTGACACACAAGAGACTTTCAAAATCTAAGAATTATGCTTCCCTAATTTTAGAATTGTTGAAAACTTAAATTACATTATGTTAAGATTCTCCTTTAAATACAACTCGCAATGTACGATATTATGAGTCCAAAAGTTTCTTGAATAAGCTAAGTGAATTTGTCGCCCAATCTTAATTAGTATCTTCGAACAATTGGAGATATGAAACATGTTCCAAAACAAATCTTCTTGAGCTATGAAGATCCCTGAAATATATCCAAAGGAAATAAAACAGAAATAAATCAAATCTGTTAAGATTTAAAATCAGCAGCACAAGCCTGCTTCATAACAGACCACAATGTCATGACATCCTATTTGACATATGGTTAGAACCATATTTTAGCAAAATGTTGTCAATCCACAACCATGGTACTAACATAACTCTACTTCAAAAAGGATTCCTAGCTTACCGTAAAGAAATCAACAATTGGTTTTTACTTCAACTCAACACCTCACTCATAAGTTGGAAAAGCAAGAAATAAGTTGTTACACCATCCTCAATTTGAAGGGATGTTAACATATACGTTTTTTAATCTTAGTTATAATAGGCCGTTATAATCTAAAGTTTCGTAGAGTACGGTTAAGACATTAAGTTATATATACATATTTTACCATTATTACGTTAAGTTGTTTATACGTTCTCAAGAGAATTGGATCTAGAACTCGTGTCGAGAGGTTATGACACTAATCATGCATTGTTCCGAATAAAAATTAAACTCGATATATTTTCAAACCTTCTTTCTTTAGCAAGAACTCGTTTACACATCGAATAAGATGAATGTCATCTTTAATAAGATGAATGTGTGTATGTTTTTTAGTATAATAAAAAATTGAACAAATTTATAAATGTTATTCAATTGATTTTATCTTGATATAGGGCGCCTTAAGGAAGGGACATGCATATGTTTTGTTAATTTTGAAATTTGTCTGATGATCAGTCAATTGAATATTTCAAACATTCGTGGAACCTAACCCAACTATATATTCTTCCATACATCCATCTATTGAAGCCTCTAAAACCAACAAGGACCACCCTAGCTATTGAATCCAACGCTGGTCAAATTGAAACCTAGCTTATGTACCATTTGTTAATTATTCAATTGTCATAGAAAACGTAGAAAGAAACCTTTAGTAGCATGTTCAAGTTCTATATGAAGTTTATTATTTGCAATTCAATCACTGCAGGCCAGTACTATTATTATATAAGAATATAATAACTTGATAAAGTATAAAATCATATGCTTTTAAATTAATAATACAAGATATAAGCGCTCATTGCAAATAGCACCTGCAAAATTTGTGGTAGCATTTGCATGCTTATATAGTGTGCAACTATCTAATTATTAATTAATTGTCGTATTCCATTGTTTTCTTTTGGGTGGAGGAGGGGACCTTTGGGGACCGGTGGATGCATTGCTCTCCACATTCACTACCAAATACATATATAATTAAGTCAAGATTGTGAAAATATTTTATATGTATATATATTTTATATGATAGACTTTTGAAGTGAAAAAACAAAATCATTTTAGAATTTTTAAATTGATCACAATCAAATGATAGACTATATTCAATCCTCCTAATCCTTGAAGACATAAATATTTCACATTATTAGATTTTTTTTTAGAAAGATATAAGAATCAAACTAATATTATTGTTTTTTATAGGCAAATAGAATATATAGACATAATGGTAAAATATAACAAAGGCAAACTAGATTGAGCAACGACATAATAAGGAGTATCTATTTCAGACACAAACGAAAAACAAAAATAAAACTAACAAAAAACTCCAAACATCTAATAAAAAGAGGGTGAAAACAACCCTTAAACAAAGCACGCTAAAGTCCGTTAGAATATGGTGATGGCTAGAGATCTCCAAGTCAAAAATCAGGAGAAGCAGCCACCAAACTCCAAAAAAACACCTCAAAAGATATTCAAAGGAGACAAAAAACTATGAAGTTGTTATTAGATTTACAAGTTAGATCGAGAAAATATAAGAGTTGTTCACTGACCTATCATGTTTCATTGTCACTAACGAGTTTGAAAAATCTTGTCATTAAGAGAATTTCAAAAAGAACAAACCATAGCATGTTAAATAATCAAAAATTCCATATTCCTAGACACTCCACTGAAAGAAAAAAAACATTTGAAAAAAGCTTAAAATATCTCTCGATAACCAACTAAAGATCTTGTGCAAAATAGAAACAACTAACTCATAGGTCATATGGGAGAAGGAAACTCAATATCTGCTGAACATAAGGTGCAAGAGAAGAACCTCGGGCCAAGAGGGACTCCTCTTTTAAGCAAGTTCTCTTTTTAACGGGGATCATATCCTAAAGGAGTTTTTAGAAAAAGACCATAACTTCAAAAAGGGAGTCCAACTACTCTAGATGTTAGGAATGACTAACTCAATATAAGTGATATGATGATTAGGAAGGATCTTGCGAGTGAAGAGACATAAAAAGTCGAGACCACAGAATAAGATTCATCCTTGTCATAACGCCATCTTCACACATACCCTCGGAGGAAGAAATAAAAACCTAATAACCGATAAAAGATCATCTATAAAATCCGTTTGTGGTTAAAAAGAAAATAACACCTCCACTTATGCTCACAAACCCTAACCTCCACCTCTCACCCACCAACCTCACCAACAATGTGATCACTTTTTTAAAAACACAACTTTTCTCTCAAAATGTATTCAAAGTAAACAACTAACTCCCAACAAGGTATCTTGTTCCCATTAGATCCATGGTATAAGGGAAGCATATGAATATCAATGAAAACATTATATATATAAAAAAATCAATAAACTTTTATATTTAATTGGGCCAAATAGAAATTAACTTTAAAACAACTTATGCTTATTTATACATACAAAGCATGAAAAAATAGTATTGAACATGTCTAAAAAATTGTATATAAAGATAATATCTACATAAAATAGCATGACATATATGCAAAAGATCAGACGGAAACACATGTTGCTTTTGCTGTCTTCTTAGTTCTATTTGGTAAACATTTAATTTCGAGGCTATAACAAGAGAACATAAAGATTATGCATGTTAAAATTTTTTAATAAAAAATCATTACATATTAATTATTTTCAAAGATCTAGTATAAAAACAATTCAATTCAATACTAATAATCTGACATGCATTTAATTAATTTGATGAAAGAAAAAATGAAAGCAATAGTATAACTGGAGAGAAGTAAGAATTGACAATTTGTCAAGACAATACACATCAAAATCACAACAATATTTGTCCATTTTCGTTCACTTTCATTCTCAATAAAAATAAACCCTACACACTTGCTTCCTGTCTCGTAATGCCAACTTGATTTGATAAACATCTGTCATATGGATCTGTTTGGTTTATATTTCTTCATGGCACCATCAATACAAAAAAAAAAAATAACATAAAAAATTTACAATATCTATAATTTCTATCACCTACACATGAAATTAAACATAAAATAACAGAAAAAATTTGATCTAATAGTAACTAGTACATAGACAGATCTTAGATCTAGATGATCTCGAAGTTTCGGATTCAAATTCCGCTGTAATACCCTTGAAATCTTAGGAGTTCTCCACACCCTATATTGTTTTTATCAAAAAAGAAGAAGAAATTAAACATAAAATTATAACTTTTTTTTTCTGTCAGTAAAATGGTTTAATTTGGTGAAGAATTATGTGAATAGTGAAAACTCAAAGCCCTAAAGATAAGGTTTTCACATAACCGACAAATGATCCAATTGGTTACTCTCTTATCTCTAGATGGGTGGTGTGTATGCACTTCCAAACAATAAAATAAACTAATAAAACAAACCATGTTTCTTGGCAGTATGAATCAAAGACAAACTATAGGTGTTTCCAGATAATTTTAATTAATTAGTAGTACTAAAACTAGTACTAGTAAGTTGACTGAGTGTATAAAATCAAAATTCATTGACTAAATATAAATTAGTATGGTTTTGATGAAGTAACTGTTGGATAGCATGCTAAGAAAGACCTATGAAGAATCCATTCAAGAACAAATATCTTGAAAAATATGAGTGAAATTTGATGTATTTATGCCCAATTTGAAAACTAGGGTTAGTGTTTCGATTAAAAATGAAAGAAAAAAGGACCGAATCGATAAAGACTGAACTCATGTAAGTCAGATCTAATTATCAAGCTAAAAATATAAGTAAACATACTAGCAGAAGATGAGAAGGAAAAATAGAAAGAAAGATGGTTGTGGTGGGGTGACAGATAGAGAGTGAGCACGCATAGTTTCAAACATGAAACATCATCATGCAAGAAAACCACCATGTGTGCTCACTCTCTTCTGTCACCGCCCTTACCCTAATCTCTATAGAACTAGAGACTGAATTTGGAAGTCTCCTTGAAGAACATGAAGTTTTTAGGTAACCCTCATTTGATGAATGGTATAGGTAAGGTAGTATGGGAGAAGGCTATCCCTTGTTTCCTGTATATGGAACAAACAGTTTTGAGATGTGTGAAGAAATGAAGAGAGTGAAAGGGTTTATATAGGCCCAAAAAGGAAGAATGAATGTTGTGTTTATCATCATCCACCGGCCGTTCAGTGGTAATCTAAATATTTTACATAGGAGAAAAAGTGAAAGCATAAAAAAAATAAACAAGTGTTGAAAACTTTATCTTTACGATCTCTATCCCCATATGCAACTTACCCAATTACTAACACATCTTGTGATTCTCAATAAGTTTTAAACCCTCTAATCCTATCATAGCATTTCTTTGGTTTCCATAATACTACTGTTATATTGCCTTCAAATATTAACCTTTTGGTTACTATTGTGATATAAACACATTTAACCTCTGCTTATAAAATGCCATTATTTGAACTAAAAAACTATTTATATTTAAAAAACATTTGTTGGATAATTGTCATTTTATGAGTTTATAATTTATAGTTTATTTTGATAAACTAATTCAAGTAACCTTGTTTATTATTTTTCTCACAAATTTGTCCCTATTTTCTTAATTAAGATTATTAAATAATGATTACACATATATTTTTTATGTCATTTATATAAATTTGGATTGTAATTAAAAGAAAGAGATAAGGCTCAACTAGCAAGAGATATATAATAGTAATATGATGGGTGTACAAAACTTTTATGCTATAGTGTGTGAACAAAGTGACAATTAATTTTATGGAAAAATGTAAGTTTTTGAAAATTTCAAATTAATGGATACTTTCATATTTAAAATAATAGGCAAACAACTCAAATCTTACGTACTCGTTTAGGTATTTAAAAGTTGAGAATAATTTAATATGAACTTCAATCATTAGTCTTTAGGGCGTGTTTACGAATTTATTCTCACAAATATAGATTGAAATATTTTTCATTCCTATATTTGTTTCAAGTTTTTTAAAATTATATCTATAATTTTTTTATTTTTCAGAAGTTTATTTTACACGTGAATTTGTCATTTTTTATTCTCATGTTATAGGATGAGAATCTTACATTCATATGGGAATAAGAGGTAACCACCTACAACTTCCCACTATCACATATTTCAACTCATTTATTTAATATTTCAAATTATAAATTAAATATATTTTATAAATATTTCAAGAAAACTAAATTTTTTCACCAAACACATGGATGTGAGTAAAATTCCCAAAAATAATATTCCAAGGAAAAATATTCCCAAGATTATATTTTTATTCCTTGAAACAAACACAACCTTATTATTCCTATAGTCATTTTGAGTTTTCGTCGATACTTATGCAATCACAATAGATGCATCAGATCTATTTCACAATCAAACTTTTATTTATATTATAAGAGTAAAAGAGTTGGATAATCGTTGAATTTCAAAAATTAAACAACTTCATTAACTTAGTGTTGTGAGTGTTAACTCAATCAACTAACTAAAACAATTGAAGAGAAATAAAATAAAATAAAAGACAAAAAATAAAGTGAAGAGAATTAATTCAAAAAATGTACCTCACACACTTATCAATGCACCTAATTTTGCACTATATAGCTAAAATGTGTTGCATCTACGGGATAACGCGCCACATTTTTTTCCTAAATCAAAATACTTTGAAAAGAACTAAATTCAATGTTTGTCTCTACAATTCAAATTTTAGACTTGTGTATCTCTTCACGACTTCTATTTTGAATTAAAAAGCGAAAATTGAGTGGAATTAAAAACACGACTTCGATGGGTTTGTCTCCCATCCAACGCTCTTTTAACATCATTAGTTTGACGTCTCATCACCTAAAATAGGATGGTATTTGATGCTTCAATTAACATCAACTTCATCTTTTATAACCATGAACACGTCATTCACAACTTTTCTTAGGTGCAATAAGAAATGGTAACTTGAACCAATATGGAATGATTTGATTTAGTTTCATCCTTTTCTTTTTTTGTTCTCTTGTGTCAGATCATCTTAGCTAGAGTTTTGTCCCTTTCCTGAATCTTAGTTGCTATATTGACATTATCTTCTTTTTTTCCCTTTGAAATCGTGTATTTTTTATAAACCTTTTGGAAAAAAAATATTCATTGGAAAAATCTATATGAAAATCGATAGGACCTTTGTGGTGAGTAGGTTTAAGTGGAGAGATTTTTATCTAGATACCTATGTTCTTGTTTAAGGGGTGGTAGAGATTCCAACTTTAGAACTCCCTCTCTTGGTGGAATTGTGTTTCCCTTCGTATCTCTAAGAAATATGACCCTTATATTAACTTTTGGATAATATCACTGAGGATGTCAACTCAGGGTTTCAGACTTGTTTGGACTGGTCTTTAGATAAGGAGTATACCGGTTAACGATAGGTTCCCTAGGTTGTTTTAGATTAGTTATTATTCTAAAGGGACTGTATTAGAGATAGGTAAGTGGGTATATGTAACCCTCTTTGGGGACTTTGAGTGAATTAAGTCTTCCTTTGTTTATGGGGGAATTGTGGTTATTGATTTTATATCGATCATTCAAAGGAATACTTTTTCCTTTGACAAAGATAAGTAGGCTTGGAAGCTTGCAAGGGATTGTAGTTTACATGTGTCCTCTGCTTATCATTTTGTTTTTGTTTCTTCTATTTCTTTTAGCATCTTTTTCTCTACTTTCAATATGTATCTCCCTATATTTAGGGTAGTTGGGCAACATCTAATGGGCAACGTCTGAGGTGATTATTTTATCTTTGAAGCTTCTCCTATATAGGTTCTCATATGAAGATAATTTATTCAAGAGAAATATGATCATGGACTCGAGACATACTATGTGTCATGTTGAAAATGTGCCTTAAAACCTTTGTTGATGAAGAGAAAGAAAATATATTTTGGAGATTGCATATACCGCAGAAATCGGAAGTTTCAGAAAGTTGAAATACCAAAAATTGGACAAACCGTACGGAATGGTGAATAGTGATCGTACGGGCTGATGAATAGTGACCGTACGGACGTGAATAGTGACCGTGCGGACATGAATAGTGATTTTGGGTTTTTCTGACTTTTTTGACAGTTTCTCCTTTTGCGTGTTTCAGTCTCTTTTGGTTTGGTCCACGGATACATGTGTGATTGAATTATGATTTTGGGCTTTGTTGTTGGGTATTTGCTATTATAAATATGTATCTCTTCTGTTATTACAGTGTGACAATCTTAGAGCTTACACCAAAAGGGAGAATAATGGTTAGCATAGTATAAGATTTTGGCTATTCTCAAGGGAAACCTTAGAAGACAAAAGATTTGGAAACCTTTGGGGTTATCTAAGGTTATTGGGAATTGAGAAACAATTGTTTACACCTTGGGTTTGTGTTATTTATATAATGAAGTTTGATGGGGTTGGAAAACACTTGGGTAGAAAATAGGGTAATTCTTGGGCACCTTCAGGGTTGTTCTTGGGAACCTGAAGGCGAAGGTTATTTTCTTGTAACTCATTTGTAATCTCTTGTAACAACTTTCTGAGTATAGTGAATTGGAGAGTTTCTCTCTCCCCCAGAGTAGACCGTTTGATCGAACTAGATAAATAAACCTTCGTCTTTTTCTCGCCTTATTCTGTTATATTTTATGTGTGAATTATTATTGTTGTAGACCATTTATTTTGGTTGCTACTATTATTTGCCTCACAAATTGATATTGATTTTTTTTCGTAATTAACAACAAGATTCACAACAAGTGGTGCGGTGAGCATGGATCAAAGAGGTATTGAGCACCATGGGTAGATGGGAGATCGAGAAATTTTCTAGTAAACGACTTCGGGTTGTGGAAAATTAAGATGCAAGCAATTTTAATTCAAGAGAAGTGTATTGATGCTTTGAAGAGTGAAACATTGATGTTTGCATGGGCTTACACAGGTACAGAAGATCGAGATGGTGGATAAGGACAGAAGTGCCATTATCTTGTGCCTCGGGGATAAAGTTCTAAGAGAGGTCTCCAGAGAGCAAAATGCGGTTGCAATGTGGGAAAAACTTGAATCATTGTATATGACTAACTCTTTGGCTCACAATTTGTGTCTAAAATAACAACTCTATTCGTTCCGAATGGTTGAGCATAAATCTATAGTTTAGCAGCTTACAGAATTTCACAAGATTATTGATGACCTTGAGAATATTGAAGTGAAGATTGATGACGAGGACAAGGCTTTACTATTGTTTAGTTTATTACCCAAATCCTTTGAGCACTTTAAGGATTCCCTTCTTTATGGTAAGAAAGGTACTATTACTTCGGATGAAGTACAAACAACGGTGAAATCCAAAGAATTTTCAAAGTTGAAAGATTTAAAGATTGAAGATAGTGGTGAATGCTTAAATGTGTCAAGAGGAGTAGATGAGCGTAAAGGGATGTCAAAATCAAAGAGGTCTGATAAGTTAAAGATAACGTGTTTTAATTGTCAGAAAATTAGTCACTTTAAAAGGGATTGTCCTGGGAGAAAAGTCAATGGATATTCTGTTGAAGCGTAGTTTCCTTGGGTGAGAAAAGTTATGAGTATGTCGAAGCACTTGTAGTGTCAAGTTTGGAAACTGAAGATAGTTAGGTCATTGACTCAGGTTTCTCTTATCATATATGTCAAAGAATAGAATACTTTAAAATTTTAAAGATGGTTCAAGGTGGAGTTATTCGCCTTGGTGATAATAAGGCTTGAAAGGTTCATGGTATTGGTATGGTCAGACTTAAAATGGTTGATGATTGTGAACTTCTTATTCACAATTTGAGGTATGTTCCAGAACTCAAGCGAAATTTGTTATCTATAAGTATGTTTGATGATCTAAGCTATGGTACTAGAGTTGAACATGGAGTTTTGAATATTTTGTGTGATGAATTGGTTATTGTTAAAGGGTCTAAAATATGTGGTTTATATATTTTAGAAGGTTTAAATGTTGTTATTAATTCATTAGTAACTAGTGGAGGCTTTCATGACAAGAAAGAACTATGGAATTTGGGTTCAAGGCTATATGAATGCCTTGGGAAAGTTTTAGAGGAGTATAATGAATTTTGCATAAATTAAGGGATAAAAATGCATGTTACCGCTGAGTTATTATTGAGTTTTTGTAAAAATATGAGGTTAAAACAACTTACTTGGTTGGTAGAGAATTTCTTCAAAAGAAGAACAGTGAAAATCAAGGGAGAAAACTGGGAGAAACTATAACAGAGAAAACTCAATTTGAGGTGGAGTTTCCTCCTATAGGTGCTAGCAGTAGTGAGAGATCCTAGTATTCTCTTTGAGATTTACCTTTATTTAAGGGGGAGGGAGAAATCTAGGTTTTTTCCCTATTATTTGGCATGTTGTGGTCCATACCATTTAGAGAGAAAAATGAGATTATGTCTTCTGATTTTATAATAAATGTGAAAAACATGGAGGAGAAAATTATGTTTTTGACATGCAAATAATTTTTGGGTAGATTAGGTGAAAACTTTTGCACCTTTGCACTCTTTAATCTGGTGCTGGTGGTCAAATTAGTTTGAGCTCTAACTTGATCCTTCATTTGGGTGTAGTTTTTAGAAGATGGTTTTTATGGAGTTAACTTGTTTGACTATTTGTGTTTTCCATATAGTTTCTTCTTCTTCTAGTTTTATTTGTGTTGTAGCTTTTGGTATGTCTCGGGTCAATCGTATACTCCCATGTGCTTTGTGGTATTTAATCTATATATATATATATATATATATATATATATATATATATATATATATATATATAGGGGTCATATCTAATGAGAAAATCTTTCTTATGTGAGAGTGAGAGAGTCTCTTTTTAGCCTTTGGATTATAATAGATGACTGAGATTATAATATATGAATAAGTGAGTCATGTGCTTATGTTTTAAGTTCATTAAAGAAGAAGTTTTTTTCGTGAATCTTTTTTCTCTCTCCTCTTCTCTCACATTGATTTTTTATTTAATAAATTTTTCTTCTCTCTCATCTTCTATCTCTCTCTTTCTCGTAATTTTTGCATATATATGTCAATAATAATATCACTTTGTCATTGCTAATAATCCTAAAAAAAACTCACAAAAATAAAAAACATGATTGTAAGTTCTTTAAATAAAAAATTGAACTACATTGTAAGTTCTTTAAAAATACTTGAAATTAATAATTATTGTTACATGCGTTGAACTCCTACGCCAGTGTTATGAACGTGCATGTACTGTGAAACTGAAAGAATTTATAATTAGTTCTTATTATAATATTGAATCACACTCTTATAAATAAAAAATCTAACACTCATAAATCAAATATCATATTTTAAAAACCTTCAATAACATTATATTCTTATTTTCAAAGTTTCATAAAGAAACTATAAATAAAAACTACAAAGTTTCATCAAGAAATTATAAATAAAAAACTACAAAGTTTCAACAATAAAAAGCTAATTAAACTCCATTTCATCCATGATAAAAAATTGAAATTAAAATTATTCATCCAACATAGCAAGTTACTTCAATAAACAAGAAATTATTTCATCAAACAGAGCAAGTTTCTTCATCCAACAAAGCAAGTTTTTTCATTATGACTCCAGATCCTGTGTAAAAGTATTATGAAGGGTTAAGCATTTTAATAAAATAAATCTCCAAAGATAAAGATTAAATATAAATGTTTCTTACCAAAAATTATGAAGATTTTGTGGAGCATTTGCGACTATCATGATACGCAAATTATTTACGAGCTTTACAAAATCTTGTTTTCTTTTTTTGTTGTTCCATTGATTTCTCTTTTCCACCTTTAATTTGTTTTCCACTTCCTTTAGTATTTGAATATTCAGGTGGAAAAATATCAATTTCATTTGGTACATTGGAATTGATAAAAACCTCTAATTCATCTAAGGTTGTTGGTGCAATATCATTCTTCATCTTAGTCAATCATTATTCCTTAAAAGCTAAGAAACCTTTGGCTAAATTGCATGGATTTTATTAAACAAACATGCTTTTAAGTACCTCTCATATCTATCCTGAAGAAAATCATTTTTTTAAACAAATTTTCTTTCTTGGATATCACTATCATGGGCTTCTATGGGTGGAAACCTACACCTCTAAACTATGCAGGAGTTACATTAAAAAATTTATGGTTATCTAATTTTTAATTTGGCTTAATGCATCTTTTGATTATTTAACTTAATTTAAGGTTTCAGTTTCATCCCTTAAGTAATAATCTTTTATTTTTATGAGTTAACTTGGTCCTTTCTGTTGAATCTTATGAAAAAACATTAAGTTTTGCATACGTGGAAAACCAATTGGAGTTATTTTATCTGACATGAAATTATTTTATTTGACATGGATTTTTTTTCTTATTTAGAAGTTATTAGGCACCATTTAGTTCCATCCTAAACCTTTTCAAATCAGGTGCAAAAGAAAATTTTAAAATAATGAAAAAACTTGTGTTTTGATGTATTGATTCAAATTTCAAATCAACCATTTACACACAACATTTGATTTGAATGAAATCAAACAGAAGTGGCCAAAAAATTTCAAAAACCATATGATTCGAATCACGTCTTACACGTGATTCGAATAAGACAATTTCATGTCACCTTTGTCCAAATTGACCTGAATCACCTTAGAAATAGAGTATAAATTGTTTCTTTATGATCAAGAAATAATCAGGATGGGAAATATGGAAGAACACAAAGAACAAGGATTGATTATAACTGGTATTCTTTACTTTCTTTTCAAACAAGATTATAAGTACACGAGAATAACGAATATTCTCTCTCACTCTAAATTAGGATTATTAGTATGCAATGATGAGAGACTAGTATGCTATTTATGATAAATCTAACATACTAAATTAATGGGTTTTTTTACAAACACCTATTATAAGCTAACTTAGGATACAAGTTAACTTAAATAATTGGAAATAACAAAAGGCCCAAATCAACATGCTAAAAAACCTAGCATTTTCGACAACTACATATTAGAACACATTTCGACTACAACATGGGAGTAGAATTCAACGACATGCTAACCTTTGTTGAACTTGTTGAATCACTAAGCTACCCTTCGACCCCATATAGTTCGATCCAATATCTTACAATAGTGACTGTGTAGAAGGCTACAAATAAGGCGTAGTTCTTTTTACATCTTCAGACAATTATCCACTCAAGTAATCAGTGGGATCAAGGGGTTAGTTTCTACACACGAAGTCTTGGAGAAGAATTGGTGATATTGGAAGACTTAATCGAGTGAAGATCGTATAAGAGGTTTGGAATTTGGCCATATATATGTCAAGATCCAGATTATAAGTTTTATTTGTTATTTTTATTTAGCATTATCATGTACTAGTGATTGTATATACTCTTGAGATTTTTGTCAAAATAAAGGAACAACTATTAAAGTGGACATAGACTAACGTTAGGGCGATATAGTTGAACCACTATAAATATTGGTGTCATATCTCTATTTATTACTCTTGAATTTGAATTTTGTAGAACATCCATGCTTAGGTTTATATTTTTGTAATATTGATTTAACTGATAAGCATAAGTTTTGTTGGAATTGGAAACCTATTAAGAGATTTAGTGGTGATTAAAATCTGAGAAACATCTTGCTTTTAGAATTCTCCTTGTTGATTGATTACGTAACCACATCTCGTGACTTATTCAATTTATTTAATCGCATATGATGTATTTATTCATCTAGACATTATGATATTTATAAAGTGATTTGAATTTCTACTAAATGATTTTCAATTGTGTATAATTTCATATTTTCGCTATACAAACTGCTGCGCGCAAACTATGAAAAAGTTATGGTTATTCTTATTTGAAGAATAGGTTGATTTTGTTTTTAAAATTATATTCATCCCCTTCTAGATTATTTTTTTGTTTCCATATTCTCCCCCAATAGGGAATCCTAAGAAGAAAAGAAAAAGGAGGTTGTAGAAATTTTGAAAGATGAGACACGACTAAAACGATAAAATTTGGAGTCAGGTGCATTTGGTGTTGCGTGAATGGACACAACAAAGCTGCTTACAAACTACCAATTGTAATTACACAAGAAGAAAATAACCCAGTTCCAAGTTAGGGAGCACAAAGTCAGGGAGCATCGACTCAGGTTGCACCATGTCAACCAACACCAAGTCAACCATCACAACCTGATACTGCACCATAACTACATTCTAATTTTATGTCCATCTTTTTTTGTAGTATATGTATACACTTTTTGCATTAGTGTTTGTGAAGATCAACATTTATAACATTACGGTATAATGTCTCCTTTTTAATTAATGCTAATATGGTTCAATGCCACCTTATGTAACAAGATTTATATTGTGATTATGTTAATACATTCAACTCTATTAACTTTGATATTCTCATTATATGAAATGGTTGAGTTCTGTATCATATTTGGTTTGATAACTCACACATTACAAAGGCATTTTATTCACATTTTGGTTAGGCTAAATTTATTATACGTGGTCCCTTTATTTAATTTAAGGTTTCAATTAAGTCCATTAACAATCAAAATTTATATTTTGAGCCCCTTTACTAACAAATTTTTATCATAAAGGTTTCAATAATTCCATTTAACTCAACAAAGTTTATAACACAATTCATATGACTGTATTATACCAATATTGTATAATTGTTTATTTATAGCAGAGGAAAGCATCAATACAATTTGTTTTGATCAACCAATTTCATTAAACCAACCCAACTATTACATAGATTGTCCATGGCAACAAAACAAAGACAAACTTTACATAATAATATCATGACACTAAACCAACACAACCAATCAACTAATACTATTTAAAATACATTGTTAAAAACACTATATTCAACCCTAAACTAAAAATGTCAAACGTCATTGACATTTTCACTCTTGTGTGGACAAATTCCTTCTTCAACTTGAAATTTTCTTCTTTTATCTTTCAATGTTCAAATCCTTTCGATCAACAATTTTATCACATAGCCACTTGAACAAATTATAACTTTTTTCCATTTTATTTTTGTAATTTCTACAACCCCAAATTTTTTCCCCAACATTCACATTATTCATGTGTGTAACTGCACGAAGAACTTATTCCTCCTAGAAAAAACACTTCCTCCTCGTATTTCTTCTAAGCATATATCCAATTGCCCCACAACTTTGATTGTTTGACTTTTAAGAAGTGCAGAAAATCTTTAACATAGAACAAAAATTTAGAAGAAGATGAATGTTAAAGAAGATGAATATTGAAGAAGACAAATGTTGAAGATGGTGAAGAAAAAACACTAGAAACTCAAGAATTGCAGTAGCTTTTATGAAATAATCTTATAATACTAATATAAGAACTTTTTGTGTCACTATTTTAACTTTTGTCATGTTTTCATGCCACATCATCACAAGTTAACATTTTTTATCAACCTTTAACATAAAGGATTAAGTGAATTGGCTAACAAAATTGTTTTTAAGAGATTAATATATAATGTTTATTAGATATAAGGAACTAAAGTGAAACTTGAAATTAAGTTAGATGATCTTATGACTAATTAATCTTTTAAATTTCATGCATTCATGTTTGTTTGGATTCAATTTATATTCACGGGTGCATGACCCGCAACTCTTTTCCAAAACTTTTGGATTATACCCTTACAAGGAAAAATCTGAGATCTATTCTTGTGGTACGAAGGATTCAGATATTGTGACTGATGCATCGGGATTCAAAAGGAGCAGCTTCTCCTTCAAATACGTAGGTATTCCCATTAACTTCAAAAGAATCTTTGATGTGGACTGTCATTATTGTGGAGAAAATGACATATCATATAAGAATTGGAGTTCTAGGTCTCTCTCTCTTTTGCAAGAAGATATGTACTCATCAATGCGATTCTCATAACCAATCACTCCTACTGGTGTAAAATTTGTGGGTCTAATGGGTTCACCATGTTTACTTGAAGAACCCGACTTTGTGGAATTATAAGGCTCCTCAACATGGGAGCTGGTACTGGAAGAAGATTGTGGAGGTAAAATATAAAATCAAGACCTATGTTTCATTGAAAGAGTTTAACAACACTGAGTGTGGCATTAAAAAGATCACTAACCTCATTGCAGGCGAGAATGAGAAGACTCAGTGGGAAAAAACAATATGGGTTAATAAGAATGTGCCTAAGTAGAGATTTATTGCTTGGCAATCTATTCAAGACAGGTTAAAGACTAGAGAAATACTTAAGAGGATTGGGATGATAGATGATTCGACATGCTTCATTTGTGTGATTCATGAAGAATCTAATAACCACCTCTTCTTTAAATGTGATTGTAGTAAAATTTGTTAGCAACGTATAAAATGTTGGCTCAATTAGAACATTATGTCTTATAACTTGCAGGATATTATAAGATGAATATGCAGAGGCAAAACCAACAAGTTCAAACATAAGGTATATGCTACAACTTTTGTGGCCTCTATATACCTCATCTAGAGAAATAAAAAATGATCTTCTTTGGAACCACCAGCTTAAGATTTCAGACAATTGTGTTAAAAAGAGGAAAAAAAATTATGTAAAAGATAGAATTGCTAATGAAGTGGAGTTATTTGAACACCTAAAAGCCCAACACCTATTTTGACACCGTATAAAATACATGATTTATAACTATCAAATCAAAAATAAAAAAGAGAGAAATATTAATTAAAAAATGAAAATGTACCCCTACCTTATAGTTATACGGTGTTGGACACCCAAATGTGGTGTCAACCAAACATTTCTGTTGCTAGTATATGTATCACTAGGATTACTTAAGTTGATAAAATTTGGCATAGCGGTATTATTACTGGTTATGTAGTTTATTCTATTGATCAAGTTTGGTCTATTTTGTACCGAATGTTGGTTTGATTTTAATACATAATTGTTGATTTATCAAAAAATAATAAAACAAATAAATAATTATATTCATTGAATTATTTTTTTTCAAGTCTAAGAAGGCGAATTCTGGTAGAGCGGGTTGTATTTAGTTGGCACTTTATTGGAATTTGTGTGCTATTAGAAACAGTATAATTTATAGGAAAGATGGATGGAGTATTTTGAATATCAATTAAAAAATAAAGATAACGGTGTGGAGATGATGATTCATCGGTGATATTATTTATCCGAATTTTAACTTTTATGAATTTAATAAAAAAATTTTGACTTATTTATCTTAAGGTGCATTTGACTTGTAATATCTCTTTTTGTGACAATAATTTTCGATTTTTTTAATCAGATTTGAATATCCTTTATACTCTATTCAATAAAAAAAACATTTTTATTTTCTTAGAAATTGGCATAGTTTAGCCACAAAATAAATTCTCATTTTTATTATAATATATTTATTCAAGTGCTTCAAATAATAATTGATAATTACATAGTGTCAATCTAATTTGAATATCATTGTTCCCGTTTGATGGTTTTACATTACAATGCTTTATATAAAGAAAAAGTTATACAACATGAAACTAACTATTCACGCCTAAATTCAACAGTAATAAACTATAGATTTACAAAAGAAAGTAAAAATAATACTCCCCAGGCCATAACCTTTCATAACTTTGAACAAACAATCATGTTTATTTTTAAGATAACGTAACGAAAAAATATTAATTTAATATTTATCAAACAATATCATATTAAGGTTGGAAGTTAGGAGGAGAGGGGAAGAAAAAGCTTCCAGAAATAATTTTTTCTGTATTATGATATTCCTTTAATATATTATTATTACTTGAAGGAATATCCATCCAAGGTGATGTTGTTTTTACACAAATAATATCTAACGCATTCGACACATGGAACTATAATGGCAGGTCCCCTTCCTTTGATTAATTTAATTTAATAAAAGAGGGAATGGGGTAAAAGGTATATATGCTTTATGTAAGCAAGAACATTATTCACGCTAACTAGTACTACTACATCATTAGCGTTAATGTTCAAAATAATGTGTCCTTACAAGTGACTCGTTTCTTAATAGGTTGATAATTCTTAATCTATTTCATAATTTTTTTAGGCACCACACACCATGTGAAATTCCACAAATATTCTTCAAAATCGAATTATATTTTCGATTCGCACTCTATATCATGCAAATTATGTTGAAAGAGTTGAGTGTAAATTAGAAATATATTTTCGATTTCAAATCATAAGTATACTTTCGGTTCCTGGACGCGCTTAAGGACGTCAGAAACTCTTCCCCTCCCTTTACGGCAACTTTCTCAAAACAAACTCAAACTCTATTTTCTACCCTTCTCACCAAAATTAATTTTTTTCTCAAACAATCCACACAAAAATCATCAAACATTGGATACATATAACATCTAACGGAATCAAGCACGTATCATTCACTACCAATCAATCAAGTAAGTGATTTAAGATATTTTTAGAGTTTATGTGATTTCTACTAAAATTAGTGAAATAGGATTTTAAATGTGTTGTTTTATCTAGTTTATATCATTAGAAGTCTGTTATACCCCAAAATTTGCCCTCCCACTTCTCAAGACAATTCACATATCCATACTCAAGGATTTCACAAGGGTTGACCAGACAAACCCTCTTCTAAGCAATCAACCCAAACTAGGGTTTGGCCATTCTCAAGTCAAGGTGGGATTCCAATGCTTCAAGTGATCATCATACCTCATCATATGCTTCAAAGAATCACCATGTCAAGTTTCAAGCCTTACAAGTCAAAATTGCTCATCCAATTGCTCAGATGGTTGAGAATCAACTGTATTGGACAAAAAGTCAACTATGGTCAACATACAATCAAACTTCATAATTTTTTGTCAACACCAACATTTTGAAGTAATATTCATCATTTGATCAAGGTTTGATCATGATTCCTCAAGAAAAGTCAAGATTTGATCAAAAGTCAAAGTTTCTAAATTAGGATTTTTTAGACAAAAGTCAACAAAACTTTGACCAAGCATAACCTTCACATAGTTTATCAGAATTTTTTCCACCTATTCTCATTTTGAAGAGAATTCCATTCTCTACAACTTCATGTCTCACAAGCTTGGGCTAGAAATGCTTCATTTGGAAGTTATAGATCAAAACATTACAGGTCTTTTCAAAAGTCAACAAAAAGTCATCTTTTTGCAAAGAAGTGTTCATGAGAATGGAAACTTCAATGAAGAAGAAACCAAAAGGGCTGTTTAGAAGACATCTTGAGCTTTCTAAAAAGTCCAAGAACATCCAAAAATGTTAAAAATTGAGCAAAATACAAGTTGTGCAAGTTGAACATTTTTAAAGAGGTGCATAAAGAGAAATACTTGAGAAAATAAAAAAATTTCCAAATAGGCCTAACTTTTCTTGATTCAAACTTGTTCCTTATCTGAATTGGAACCTCCAAGCCAAAGGCCACGTTTTTATATTTTATTTTTTATTTATTTTGGATTTTTATTCATTTAAAACCAATTTAATTAAAATAAAAGATATAAAATCAAAAATTAAGTGCAAAATTGATTTTCTCTCATCCTTAAGGTCCAAGCAAGCCAATTAATCTGATTATTTCGAAATAATGAAGATTGGCAAGAGAATTGATTGAAATTGGCTCAAAAAAGCAATATTTGGTTTGATTCCAAATCAAATATTTTTTCATTGATTGGCATGATATTTCTTCATAATTCTTGACCTAATTGACTCTAGTATATATAAACAATGATTCCAAATGCCACAAGGACAAAATTATGACCTCAAAGAACCCTAAAAAAGCTTCAAAAAATCGTGACTTGCAAGCAACTAGCAGCCATAGTTTTGGATCAATTCGAGTCATTCTAAGCCTTCCAATCGATTCCTAGAGTTCCTCTGATCGATTCTAGATACTCACAAGCAAGCATAACGTGCAGAAACGCAATATCCAAATCACGATTTGCATCCCTTTATGTCAAATTCGATTTCTATTATTTATGCATCATAAACATGATTTGATTGTATATTCTTGATCGTGATGATATTTGCAAGCTTTCTGGTTTGGTTAATTTGATTTTAGATGCAGGAATACCGTGATGCCATTGTTAGGGTTTCAAAGCTCTAATTTGGGATCCTTCGATTTAGCTAAAATTAGCCAAAACTAGGGATATATTCATGTTCAGGAGGATGAAAGCAATCGATCCACACTCTCATCATGAATTTATATTGCGTATTATGGATTTTGAGAAATTGAAGGTACTATAGTGACGGGCAAAACTATCACTATTGGCTTTTGCTACGAATCATGTCCGTAGGTAAAAGTCTGAATATTTAAATGAGGAAGAAGATGATCTTCGCGCGCGTTCTGTTTTGATTGGTATCCAGGAATCAATTTTTCTTATATTGTTATTGTTTCATAAGCCTAACACCAAAACAGGTTGGCTCAGTTGACAAGGAGGACCTGGGTTCGATCCCTGACATCCTCACCTATTTTTTACACTTTTGAAAACTAACATTTTTTCTTATTTTCTTCATATTTTTCTTTTTTCAATTTAATTTCTTTTCAAATATTTTTCTAACACATTAAAAAATCACAAAAAATATTTTCTTTTTGCATTTAGGTCATAAAAATGCTTATTTAATTTTTAACATAAAAAAATAATATTTTTCATTCATTTTTAATTAATTGTTAATTAATCGAAAAATTAACTTTTAATTGTTTTTCCATGCTAAAACTAATCCAGAAAATTCCTAAAAAAATATTTTCTCATCTAGTTAGGTCTACTAACCCTAAAACTTTTTCCTAACTCAAAAATCTTTTTCACTAACTTTATTTTCCCTTATTTGCGATTCGATTCTTTTTTTCCGATTATTGTAATTGCTTCCAGGTTGTAATAAGGTCTATTTTCTCGCATTTTCTTTTCCAATATTATGTAACTGCTCATGGGATGTAATAATTTAATTAGGATTTTACTTTCCGCACTCCTCGATTATGTATCTGCCCCAAAGCTATGTAATAGCGTAGGATTTACTTTCCGCACTTTACATTTCCGCACCTATAAACTGCTAGTAACTAGGCGTGTGTAGCAAGATAAAATCAACATAGCAAACTCTAATCACAAGATAAATTATCTGAATTCAGCACACTCTCTTCACACATGCACCCCCTAGGGTATTCTCTCTCGTTGCCTTACGAATTATGGTCAAGTCCCTCGAACGTAGGGGTATCTTAGCATGATTGCCTACAAACATATCATCACAGTCCCTTCAAATCAAAGATCATAGTCCCTCAATGTTGCCTATGAATACATGATCTCGTCCCTCGGTTGTTGCCTACAAAAAGTGATGATCGTCCCTACGAATATGCTAGGATACTTCTAGTTGCCTTCTATGACCATCTGATGTCCCTTCAAATGTCCCTTCACATCCAACGAATAAGGTTACCTACCAACTAATGGTATGGATAGCGCTATTCTAAAGGAAAGTAAAATAACACGGAAACGAACATTCTGAGTAGGTAATAGACTCTTAATTGTCTGCTCTATCAAAACATCTTTTTACACCTCACACTTTTACAAAGTTAAAACACTTTTCCAAAACGAAACATTTCCGAACACTTCGTATACATTCCAGCGTGAATCATTACGAAGTCAAAGTGAAATGCCTTTTTCAAAAACATTTTCAAACACACACTCAAAAAAGCAAGTCATAAAGTGAGCTAAAGCAATTAAGAGCCCGTAGATAACTACGGATGGAAAGGGTGCTAACACCTTCCCTTTTCATAATCACCTCCCTTACCCAGAATCTAACGAAGGTCTTTTCCTGTTCTTTTCACCTTCCCTTAATTGGATAAAAGAAAAGTCGATGGCGACTCTTGCTATCCGCAACATTTGCGATCAAACGCAAAACAAAACAAGTCTGCTCTCCCACCGTGTTACAAAGTCATTAGAAAATACTTTGTAAACTTTATGTGACGATCAATGCATTTTTTGACACATTTGGGTTTTGGGACGCTCACTTGCGTTGTTCTGTTTCGCAGAGGAAACTGGAAGTATACTTCCAATTTTGGGGAAGAACAAAAGCGGAAGTATAATTCTGGTTTCTGTCTACACATGTTTTTTTTGTCTTTTATTCACTTTAGGCCATATGCTAACATTTCTTTCTTGCTTTTACAAAAGATATGGATTAGAGACCATCTCGTTTGAGGCATATGAGGGTTGCATAACATGCTTTTGTGCGGAGCGAGAGAGAGAGAGAGAGAGAGAGAGAGAGAGAGAGTCAGGAAACACAACCTCCTTCGACATTTGTACCTTCGACATCTGGACAGGTCATGTCAGATGCACATTCTTTTGCTTCTGATTCTACTCCTTCTACATCATCCTCCCGCAGCAGACGAGATTCTCTAATGCATCCTTCACCGCCCCCGCACTCCCGTAGACGCAGATATTCATCACCTAGGATATTTGAGACGGGATCATTATGTTGTACACAGACGCAACCATCTGAGGTCAGACCTGATGCTACACCCGCAGCACCTGAGGCACCAGTGACACCCAAGGCACTAGTGGCACCCGAGGAACCAGAGATACTAGAGGCAGCGAAGGCACCCCAGGCCCATCAGGTCTTTGGAGGGGGACCGTCTGACTTATCTCTGCTCCCTCTTTATTCCACCTATGTCGCTAGATATATATGGAATGGACATGTATGAGATTTACATTTATATTACAGTCATGAATTTTATTTTGAATATTATTATGAATTCCAACAATTTTTTTTGCAGGAGCGTGATATACTGAAGGTCATAAACCATGGGAGGAAGATCAACAAACTTATTACCCCTCTTGAGCCATGGTTTGATGATCTTTTATGCCTTAGAGGGTTGAGAGATTTGACCCTCTACAGATATAGCATGGTCAATTGGGGGATGATCAAAGCTTTTGTTGAGATGTGGAACCATGAGATGTCGTTGTTTCGTCTACCATATGGTGAGATAACGATCACACTCGATGATGTCGCATGTCTGCTTCACCTGCCGATCAGAAGGGACTTTCTAGATCACCAAAAGATGGATAAAGACGAGGCTATTACTTTGTTGGTTGAGATGTTGGGATTTACCCTAGATAGCGCCCTAAAGGAGGTTGATAAGACACATGGTTTCCACCTGAGATATAGCTACTTGGCAGAGGCTTTTAAGGATGAGGTTGCACGTGCTACATCAACTAATGGTAATGTTGAGAAGGTTACCCTTCACATGGGGTATTCCATGAGAGCATACCTCTTGTATCTTGTTGGCACACAGATCTTTGTGGACACCAGTGCCACTTACATTGACATCATGTACCTTAGGTACTTTGCTAATTTTGAGGCAATCAGTGGGTGGAACTGGGGGGCTGCCTGCTTGGTTTATTTGTATAGCAAGTTGGATGAGGGGATTAAGTGGAATACGAGGCAGATGACCGGTAACATGTCACTCATAACGGTATAAATTATTTCTCTTAGTGGCCTTTGTTAATTATTTTGATTATGAAACTAACTGGTTTAATTTTGTTATTTTAGGGATGGATCCTACAACACTTCCCCCGCATTTCAGGATGGTCACTTGTTGAGGGTTATACCGAGGATACTTCACGTGCCTGTGTATATGAGCCGCTCAGAGGAAACTAGGTGATACAGTCGTTCTAGGTTTACCTGAACCAGATGGTGCATGAGGACATTCACTTAAGTTCCTACGTCGATCACCATGGGACTACACCGTTTGACGAGGTTTCGCTGTTTACATGTTGGTTGGCCAGTGAGACTCGCAAGAATGCTCCTTATATGCTTGAGCGGGTGATGCATCAGTTTGAGTTTACCCTTACCATTCCTCGGGATCCTGATTATGTTCTTTTCTGATAGTGAAGAAGAGGGACATGGATGCTCTGTTTGATGATTTCGAGAATCATCTTGAACTTGATGAGGCCAGAAGTACCATGGCTCCAAACGAATGAAGTTACGAGTATAGTTACATTATATGGTTCTTCAGGGTGTCTCATCCATAAAAGGTAGAGTATGTGTCATACCCCAATTTTTGGCCTAAGATACCACCTCACATATGCATTACTGCATCACTAACAATTTCAGAACATAATAGATCGTGCGTGGCTTCTAGAAGTCAAAGTTAGGGTTTCTTCAAAATTTCATCTGTTCAAGATATGATCAATTAGGGTTTTGATCCCCACTCACTTCAAATGATCTATCTTAATCAATCATCAACATTTGATCTTTAGATTCCCAACTTTTTCTCATGATCTACCTTGAATCGACCAATTAGGGTTTTGATCGAAGATAGTGAATCATTGACTTTCTGCTCAATGGATGACTTATTTGCTTGAAGATTGATCTTAACATCTTCAATACAACATCTTGACCTAATTTGTTGGTTCAAAACATTGCAAAGTCCATGTTTCTTCATTAGACAAATTTTGAACCATCTGATGAAAATTCATCTGCTCAAAAAAGTCAAACTTTGACTTTTGGTCAACTTTTTCAAGACTAAACTTTTTCAATCATAAAAAAATTTCAAATAATCCATCATGATCATAAAAAATCAAGAAATGTGAAAAAGTCAACAAAAAGTCAAGATTTGAATTTTTTTAACACTTGGAAAAAATTTCAAGTGTTAAGAAACTTGGTTTTTCCTCACTTTCTTGGCCATTTTTCACCTAGATCCATTTGGATCCAGAAAAAACTCAAAACATGAAAGTTGCAGGTCTTGTTACAAGCTTTCCAAAATATCCAAGAACTTGCAAAAACACTTTGTCTAGCTAGGCTTTTGATTTTGAAACATAGAGCTCCAGAACCATGGAATTCCAAGATCATGCATCAAAATTATAAGTCATTTTTCATAAATCTCTCTTCTAGAAGCCTTGTCATCAGTTTTGGATAGATTATAACTGATAAATATCAGTTAGACATGATTGAGAAGAGGATTGAATCAAAGAGAAATTTTTAACCATCGTTAGAAAGTAACTTTTGCATTAAATGCAAAAGATTCCTTCTTATCACTTAAGCAAGTTGCAAGTGTCTCTCAAATGATAATCTTGCCTTGTCATTCAGATTTCTTGGCCTATAAATAGAGGTCATTTCTTCATTTTGAAACTACACCAAAGCATCATAATCCAAGCTTTCCTTCTTTCTTTCTTATTTTTCAAGTTTCAAGTTTTTTAAGTGGGAGAATTTGCAAGTTCCAAGTCTTGCAATTTCTGAGCAATCTTAGGCTTCAAATGTTTTCCTAGCATCATTAGAAAGTTGTTAGAACCCTCAAGATAGTCCAAGAACTAGCCAAACTCAGAAACCACTTCCAAACCTCATGTATTCACATATTGAGCCATAACTTCTAAATTCTCAATCCACTCGTGCATCTTCCAATTTGTCACTTCAAACACCTTCTATACATCATATAGAAGTGATCCAAACCATATTTTCATCACTGTAAACTCAGAATCATCAAACTCGATTCTCACTTCAAGTGGCTACAATTGGACTTGGTCCGAGTGATCCAGGCCATTTCAATCTAAGCTAAGCATCCATACACACTCCATAAGGTCCAGTGGTGTTGTAGCAATCATCAAATCAGCTCTGTAACACCTCCTTCGAAGAATCAAAATTCAACTTGAAGAGGTAAGAGATTGAACTTTTAACTCTTTAATTTCTAATTTCCAGTTCAAAAATGTCTTGGCCATTTTGTTTCTGCACTATCACTGATCATTAACCCTCAATCAATTGCTTAATTCCATATCCATACACGATTTCATGATCAATTATTAGAACTAGGATTCTTCGTTTCTTGCGAAAATTAATAGTTCTAAACTAAAAATAAATGAAATTAATCATCACCATTGTGTTCCTGGGATTGGAACGAGCAACTTTGATGTTTATAACTTTCAAATTCATTGAGAAATGAAGGAGATAAGATTGATTGAAGATTGGAGGTTGAAGATGAAGTTGCGCGCATTTTTTCAGTTTTCTGAAAAATTTAAATTCTCGTTTTAAAATATATTTAATAGTACATTTTTATTCATGGATGTATTACCGCCCCAGCGGTTGCCAGCACGCTCTAAGTCCTTTGCCTTGCCTATGATCCAGGGTTCGAATTCCCCTGAGACCCTTTTTCACTTTTCCTTCCATTTTCACTATTTTCAATCATTTTCAAAAACTTGTTTTTAAATATAATCAAATGGAGGCGTGTAAATGACAAGTCAAGCACATGGCTCAGTGGTAAAACTTTTCACTTCTAAGGCAAGGGTCTTGGATTCAAACCTCCTTAGGACCAAAACCTTCTTTTTATCACTAATTTTCTCAAGTTTTTCTGCAAACTTCAACATTTTCAAAAACCAATCGAAACTTCTCATTTTGAGATGATTTTTTGCACACTTGTCATTTAATATACCTATTTTATGATTATGTCAAAAAATCCAAAAATATTTTCTTTTGATTTTATTTTAATTAGGTTTAAAAATGAGACGTTTTAAGTATTTTAATACTTTTCAAAAATGTTTTCTTTCCGATTTTCAAACCTAATCTTTTTCAAAACTTCTTGTGAATATTCTTCACTTTTTAAAATCATTTTCAAAACCTTTTCAAAAAACCTTTCAATAAACTTACACACTTTTTTCCATGATCGACTCGATTTGAAGATAAAACCGAACCAGTTTTTTTCCTCGAATTTCTTTCAAATTGATCATGGGCCTCCCTCACGGTGTAAGTCCCAACCCTCCTATGTACATATTCATTTCCTTGTACATAAACAACCCTCCTAAGTACATATTCATTTCCTTGTACATAAACAACCCCTTAGTGTACATATTCATTTTTTTGTACACATCCAAAAACCTTGTATATATTCAAGTTACACTTGCTTTAAACGCTTGTTTTATACACTTGTTTATATTTCCTTCATAAAGTCCTGTGAATACACATCACACACTTGTTTATATAAATTGTTCAGTTATAACATAACTACTAGTTTAACAACTAGGTTCCCTTTAGCCTCCTCTTGGGCTTTGTAAAAGATAACTCATTTATTGAGTTAGCCTCCTCTTAGGCTTCATATAAGAAAACTCATTTACTGAGTTTAGCCTCCGCTTAGGCTTCATATAAGACAACATTTCCCTGCTGAGTTAGTCTCCTCTTGGGCTTCGTTCAAAAGAACTCCCTCGTTGAGTTTAGCCTTCTCTTGGGCATCAAACAAGAAAGAGACCAGGAAATCTCTTAACAGCCTCCTATTGGGCTTCCAATACAAAGAATCATCCGCGCTAGGATAGAACCCTGAGAGTATGATTTCTCGGTGAAATCACTCTTGAATCCTAAGAGGATGGTTTCCCGGTGAAACCACTCTTAAAGCCAAAGCCAGCCATACCCTATAGCTTCCTCTTGAGCTTTAAACAAGGACCCTCGATGACCCTCGGAATGCCTCCTCTTGGGCTCACAATGCAAGGACCCTCGATGACCCTCGGAATGCCTCCTCTTGGGCTTACAATACAAGGACCCACAGGTTTCTTAAAAGCACCCCCCTAATCAATAATCAATTTCTCCTAAGAGATTTATACATTTATCATCTCTATGGAAGAAGTATCTCATATATAACATCACATACAAATCAAACACTTTTCAAACACTTTTTCAAACAAAACATCTTCTAATTGTAAGTGGTAACGCTTGTACACTCAAGAAAAACACCAATGCTTACAATTAAAGATTCAATTATCTTTCTTAACTTGTAAGTGGTAACGCTTGTACACTCAAGCAAAACACCTAATACTTACGATGAAAGATTTAATCAATCAACCCTTCAAAAATGTATGTGATGAAATAGATTAGATACATTTTTCATTAAGATGACATTTGCCTTTGTCTCTTAATAACACCGGTTGCTTCCACTAGCATAAGTGGGAACTACGATTGCTCTGACTTTCTCAACCTCCCTTTGAGAATACGTAGGCACAAGGTCTCATCCTTGGCGAACATACTTCTTACTTCCTCAAACCAAACAAAACCATAGCTCCCTTTAGATCCGAGCTACAAATGCTCTGATTCCCATTAAGGGATATGTATGCAGAAGATCCCAATGATCTTTGAGAGCACAATAATAACAAAACCTAGGATCCCACATAATCTACCCTTTCTTAAAATCCAAAGGAGAAACTTTCCCAAGAATAGAAATAGCAAATTAAAACACACAAACATATCAAACTATTCATATATAAAGCTATAGATAACTATATATATTTAGGGTGCCACATCTATTCCCTTTATAAAAGAAACCCCCTTGCCCAGAATCTCCCCAATGCGTTGCGTATAGTTCACGCTAGTCGTACTGCATATCATATCAATTGAGGGTATTGAAGCTTTCCACTTTTTCATCTCATTTATCTTGTTTTGGAAACAATAAAGGTTAACGCTCGCGGCATCTTTATAAACAAATCAAAAGAGTAAATCGTTTCGAGCTAGAGAATTCGAATTCAGATTCGATTCCCTCGCGCGTCACTTTTTAATGCGAACACTTATCGACCAAACATGAGTGGGACTATGGAAGCCGCCAATAAGAACATTAAGAAGATTGTCCAGGAAATGGTTGTCACTTACAAAGACTGGCATGAAATGTTGTCATTCGCTTTACATGGGTATCACACTTCAGTACACACTTCAACAGGGGCAACCCCTTTCTCTTTAGTGTGTGGAATGGAAGTAGTGCTCCCCATGGAAGTTGAAATTCCATCAATGAGAGCCCTCGTGGAGGCTAAGTTATTTGAAGCTGAATGGTGTCAAAGAATCTACAATCAGTTGAACTTAATCGAAGAAAAACGTATGACCGCTTTGTGTCATGGACAATTGTATCAAAGAAGGATGAAGAAAGCCTTCAACAAAAAGTTTTGACCTCGTGAATTTCAAGAAGGAGACCTCGTGCTTAAAAAGATCTTGTCTTTTCAACCAGATTCTAGAGGAAAATGGTCTCCTAATTATGAAGGCTCGTACATTATTAAGAGAACCTTCTCTGGCGGTGCTATGAATCTTGCAACCATGGACGGTGATGAACTCTCGCATCTTGTAAACGATGATGCAGTCAAGAAATACTTTGTGTAAAAAGAAAAAAGAATAGCTCGGTAAGTTGAAATCCCGAAAAAGGGAGACTTAGGCAAAAATGAGCGTCTCGATGGACTGAAAACCCAAAAGGGAGGTCTAGGCAAAAATTAGAGTCAATAAGCATAACAAGTTTATAATGGTAGATTGAACACCTGAAAAGGAAATCTAGGCAAAAATTAAGCATTATTGACAAAGTAACTGCATCAGTCCGTACTTCGTCAACCTGAAGAATCTTCCATCAACAGATCTTCAATCAAATTCTTCTCCAACCTGAAGCAACAAGCATAGTTGGAATTCAAAGTTGTTAGGGAGAATAGCGGTTATTGCTTTCAATGTAGCATTTTCCTAATATTTACCATTTCCAACTTTCGTAAGTAATCCATAGAATCACACCTTTGGCTGATTACCATCCTATCAATAAATTTAAGTCTTGTGCCCACTTGTTTGCAATTTTTGCTTTATTATATGTTGCAAAATGAAGCTTTTACTTGTGATAATCACTTTAAAAAAAAGAGTTTTAAATGAATTTACTTCTAACTTTTTTGAAATAAAAGCGACATCTTCCTTTGAATTGTGAGCATAGAAAGGAACATCAACAGTTATCTCCATGAGCATTTCGACCTCAAAAGGGTAAACAAATGTTTCGACATGAGAAGTTCTCTCTTCCCCGATAGAGATTATGAAATAATGGTATTCTTATCCAAAAATAATTCCCAAACCTGGTACCGCTAGTGGAAAAGTACTTTTCTCCCTAGACAAGCCTAAAGCATGAAATTCCTGAATCATAACCAGTAATATCTACACCTTGCTGAAGATTCTGCTGAGTATCTGATTGAACTGCGACGTTGGTCCTTGTTAGTGTTTTAGGTTGGCATTACTTTTTGGTAAAACTAGGTTATGACATGTCTTGATAAATGTCATGACATTCAGAGATTGAAGATAAATCCTACTTGACAAGAATGTTTAAAGAACAGCTCAGAACTGGAAGCTAAAAGTTGTTCTGGAAATTCTGCAGAAAATAGTCGATGTCATAACGGATGTTATGACATTCGTGACATTCGCTGCGAATCTATTTTTCCGAGACTTTTCGAAGTTCGTGAGTGCTATATTTTGTTTTTCTGTTATTAAAATGCATGCTCACGTGGCTGCTAGGTTAATCTTAGTTAAACCTAAATTGGTTGTTGAAAAGACCATGTTTTTAGGATTAAATTAAGTGAACCCTAGCTATCTTTATGGAAGCCCAAAACTGAAGTTTCAGGACTGCTTCTATAAAAGGAATTCAACCCTTATACTATTGTTGCGTCTTTGTACTGTTAGGAGAGTTAACAGTTGTATTTTGTGTAATTCTAGTATCTCTTATGAGCCAAGCAATTATCAATTGATAAGTGCCTTGGACTAGGATTTGTTTGTAAGGGTAGTTTATCACTCAAAGCTTTGAAGCACGAGTGTTTGTCTCTTGATTGAAGCTTTGAAGCAAGATCAAGATAGTTTATTGAAGTGTGTCTTCACAATTCAATTAATCAATAGGTTAATATCACTGTTGTGATTGAGGGGGAGTGAGTAGGAACTCAGGTCTAAGTAGGACTTAGATTGAAGTTGCATTGGGTAGGTTTTAAGTGAAGGAGATAAACTGGTTGGTTTATTCCTAAATTAATTCTACTAATAGTGAATTTCCTCCCTGGCTTGGTAGCCCTCAGATGTAGGTGTAGTTAGACACTGAATTGGGTAAACAACTTATTGTGTTCTTTACTGATGTTTAAATTTATTGTGTAAATTGTTAACAGAGTGTCAGATAGTGTGTCATAACATTCTCTGTGACATCACGTATCCGCCAGAATTTCAATTGGCATCGTAGCAGCACCCTGTTATTTCAGGTGAGATCTAGGATAATAGTTTCGCATAATGGATAAGGAAGGAGGATTTGGAGGTAGACCACCTATCTTGGATGGATCTAATTATGACCTCGGAAACCACGATGACTGTTTTTGAGGTCACTAGATATTAAAGCTTGGAGAGCTGCTGATAAAGGATGGAAACATCCCACCAAGCTTGAGAAAGATGGGACTACTGTCTTGAAACACGAGGAAGAATGGAGCAAAGAGGAAGAGGAGCTAGCTGGGAACTCTAAAGCATTGAATGCCCTATTCAATGGTATTGATGAAATATCTTGATTAGTTCATCAATGTGAGTGGCCAAGGATGTTTGGGACACTCTCAAAACTACTCATGAGGGACATCCAAGGTGAAGTTGTCAAGACTTGGATGCTCACTTCAAATTTGAGAATCAAGATGAAAGAAGATGAGACTATTCATGAGTTTCACATGAATATTTTGGAGATTGCCAACACCTCGGAGCACTTGGTGAAAAGATGTCAAGAAAAGTTGGTGAGAAAGATTCTATCCTTGCCTAAAAGGTTTGCAATGAAAGTGACTGCAATAGAGGAGGCTCAGACATCGACCTTGAAGGTTGAAGAACTTATTGGATCTCTTATGACTTTTGAGATGGGAATCAATGAAACTGTGACAAAAGAACAAAGCATAGCACTTGTATCCAAATCAAGAAGGATGCAAGGTGGAAGATGAAGAGAAGATATCGAAGCTATAGCTATGCTTGGAAAGTTCAACAAGCTCATCAAGGATTGATCCAAAGTCAAGGTCAAATGTCAAGGACATTTCATCGACATCAACAGATCTTATGACTCCGTAAGATCCAAGTCGAGGAAAAGGAAGTCAAGGCGGTGGAATCCAATGTCACGGTTGTGAAGGATATGGGCATATTAGAGTGAATGTCCCACCTTTCTAAAGAAACAAAAGAAAGGAATGATGTCACTTGGTCCGATGGTGATTCGAAGTGAATCGAGGAAGAAGGAGCCAAACTTGTCACCGCTCTCTAGAGTGTACAATTCGATATGGATTCTAGTGATGAGGAAGTGACATTTGAAGAGCTTTTGAAACCTACGAAGTGTGTATAAAAAGTGGTGAAGTATGTCAGCAAAATGAGAAACAGAAAAAGCTGATTGAGAAGTTGGAAGCTGAGAATGTGAAGTTGGAGGCTGAGAAAAAGGAAAACATAGCCACCATAAATCACCTCAACAATGATATTACAGTGTTGAACTCCAAACTTGATCAGATGTCTAAATCTGTCAAAATGTTGACATCTGGTACTGATAAGTTGGAAGAAATTCTTCAGCTTGGACAAAATGCAGGAAATAAGCATGGTCTAGGATATGTGGCTGAAAATAAACCTGTTGGTGACATTAAGAAGAAGAGACATGGGAAACCAATGTCAAAACAGTTGTCACAACATAAAACAGGAAATGTGTCTGGCTCAAGGTATGTGGCTGCAAAGAGATTTGCTAATAACCAGGAGAGGAACAAACCTGGCAAGTCAATGGCAAAGAAGATGTCACACCACAAAACAGGGAATAGGTCTGCCTCAGGATATGTGGAGGTTAAGAAATTTGTTAATAACAAAAGGAAAAACAGACCTAATAAACCAATGTCAAAACAAATGTCACAACATTGGGTTCAACATCAAAATCATAGAAACTTGAACAAAAAGTTTCAAAGATGGAGATGTCATTATTGTGGAAGGTTTGGTCACATAAAGCCTTTTTGCTTTAGGCTACATGGATATCCTAACCAAGGTTATTATGAGAAGTCTAAGACCAACAGGGTATCATACACTCAACAATGGAAGAAGAAGACTGTAGCTCTGGTAGCTCACACTTCACTTAGAGTGTCTGCCAATGAAGATTGGTACTTTGACAGTGGGTGTTCTAAGCATATGACTGGAGACAGAAATCTCCTCAATGATGTTAAACCTCATTCTACCAGTTTTGTTACTTTTGGAGATGGAGGTAAAGGAGAAATCAAAGGTATTGGAAACTCAAACTGGTCTGGAGTTCCAAATCTAAATGGAGTGTTGTTGGTAAAAGGTTTGACTACTAATCTCATTAGCATAAGTCAGCTATGTGATATGGGATTCACAGTCAACTTCACTAAGTCTGAATGTCTTGTAATCAATGATGATCAAGAAGTGATTATGAGAGGAGTCAGATCAAAGGACAACTGCTACATGTGAGAATCTGAGAACACCACTCTGTCTTCTGTGTGTTCTACAGACAAAGATGAAGAGGAAGTAGAGTTGTGGCACCAAAAACTTGGTCATTTACACCTCAGAGGAATGAAAAGGATCAGTTCCATAGAGGGAGTCAGAAGGATGTCAAGATCTCATTTTGATAAAGGGAGAATCTGTGGTAAATATAAGGCTGGACAGGAATCCAGAATGTCACACTCAATGTTTGGACATCTGATCACTTCTAAAGTACTGAAGCAAGTTACTAGGATCTGGTATAAAAGGCTAACCAAGCCCTCATCACAAAGGATATAGGAGAGGAGTCTTGGATAAAACCCCCTTTGTCAAGAATAAAGGAGAAAAGATAATGGTGACTCACATTTATGTTAATGACATATTAATTGGAGGAATGTCAGACTCAATGGTGAGACATTTAGGCAACCAAGTCCAAGTCAACTGAGGTGAGTCTCATGGGAGAGTTGGTTTATACTCTTGACCGCAAGTCTCACAGATGGAAGACTCAACATTCCTTCCACAGCAAGTATGCAAGGAATCTTGTCAAGAAATCTGGAATGAAGAATGGCTGCTATAATAGGACTCATGCTCCTACACATTTGAAGTTGTCCAAGAAAACAAGTGGAGAAAGTGGTAATCAAAGCTTGTGTAAAGCTCTTTTGATGGATGTTTTTTGAGAAACAATCTTATTCCTGTTCAAGAAGAAGCAAAACTGTGTTCCTATACAATGTTGAAGCCGAAACATAGCAATAGAAATTGCTCTCGATGATCCGATAAAGCGGATGTCGATTGACCATAATGTACAGGATGTCATAACATTGTCTTGTGACATTGTTACTAAAGCTCTTGAGGCTAGTCAATTTAAGTCTTTAAGGGGCAAATTGGGTATTTGTCAATGTGAGGAGTTGTAGCAATTAGTTGTGCCTACAATAAGGGATGAAAGGGACTTTTTACTTCAATTATTTATAAGTGGGTTATTTAATTATTTTCATCTTATTTTTAAAAGGTCCAAGAATAGGAAGAGACTCCCACATATAATAGTTTCTTCATTTGAAAGTAGTATCACTTTTTCTTCATCCAAAAGAAACCTTGAAATCTCTCATCATTCTCACTCTTTCTCTCAAAACCATCAAGAAGATATGTCTTCATCATCTTCATCATCCCAAGAAACAGCTCTTCATCTCCTTCCATGGCGAAGTTAGGGCAAATGTCAAGCCATGCAAGTAGCCCGAGGATTACTCCCGTGCATTGGCCACCGACCCAAAAAGTCAAGAAATTACGCACTAGGAATGCAAGAAGGTCTCAAGCATCTCCGTATGGTAAGACTTATGTACCATCATCTTCCTCCGAAATAGTGAAGAGAAGGGTCTAGGTCGTGCATGAGGCCATAGCTAGGATAGTGACTAGTATCCTAAACGAGAATCAATCAG
This sequence comes from Vicia sativa, assembly GCA_021764765.1. NCBI lineage: Eukaryota > Viridiplantae > Streptophyta > Magnoliopsida > Fabales > Fabaceae > Vicia > Vicia sativa. The sequence continues at coordinate 234,247,502 of CM038794.1, read as the reverse complement.
CACTGGATTTGGTCCTCGAACCATAAGTCCGCTAGCCCTAGTTTAGCTTGATTCAGATGTCAATGAAAATGTCAAGACATCCGTGATCATGTTGATTCTCCCCAAGAATGATGTAAATCTCTCTCCGGTTGAAGGGTGTAAAGATGATGATATTGTTAAAACCCCTGCTATCTCTGCTGGTAATATCTCTGATAGCATTCTTGAAGAAACTCTAGAGAAACAAGCTGATGACAACCTGGAAGATTCTCTTGAGGAAAACACTAATCAGAATATTGATTCTCATATCATCAATCTAGATGAGGAGTTCTCTGATAATGACCTCATAGCCAAAGTTAATCCCAGCATTGCTAGGAGGGTAATGAATAGGAAAGGGAAGCAAAATGCTATTCCAAGTTCTGTTCAGAAGAAGGTTTCTAAAGTTGCTCATAAGACTCCTAGGGCTGAGAACAAGACTGAAGAAAAATCTAGTAAAGACAAGGCTGGAACTTCCAAAGGGAAGAGTAGGATGAAGACTGTTGATGGTATCTCTAAGGCAAAGAGAACCCCAATTGTAAAGAAGAGGAAGGCACATGAACCCTCAGAACATGATGATTCTAATTTTAATGTCGAAGAGAATGTCTCAGACATTCATTCAAGAAAGAGGCTTTCTCTTGGGAAATTGCCCATAGTCCCTGAAGTGGCAATTGACAACATTTCCTTTCACCACCCTGAGAATGCTAATAGGTGGAAATATGTGTGTCTGAAGAGAATTGCACTTGAAAGGGAACTGAATAAAAGTGCCCTTGAATGCAAGGATGTTATTGATTTGATTAAAGAAGCTGGGTTGATGAAAACTGCGGTGAAGTTCTCAAATTGTTATGAAGTGTTTGTGAAGGAGTTCATGGTGAACTTGTCAAGTGGCTGTGCTGATGGAAGGTCAACTGATTTCAAGACTGTCTATGTCAGAGGAAGAAGAGTGAAATTTTCCCCAAGTATAATCAACAAATATTTGGAAAGATCAGATGAAGCTCAACCTGAGCTAGAAGAAACTGATGACCAAATCTGCCACACTATCACTGCTAAACAAGTGAAACATTGGCCAATGAAAGGAAAACTAACTGCCAGCAAACAAAGTGTTAAGTTTGCTATGTTGCACAAGATAAGGGCTGCAAACTGGGTTCCAACAAACCACAAGTCCACCATCTCCATTGGTCTTGGCAGATTCATCTTTGCTGTTGGTACTAAAGCAAAATTTGATTATGGAACCTATATTTTTGAGCAAACCCTTAAACATGCTGAAAGTTATGCAGTTAAAGGACCAATAGCCTTTCCTCCTCGTGTGGAATTATCACGACCAATTTCCGATATTCTAGCCGAAAGAGATGCGATGCAAAGAGCCCTCGCTGGATTCCACTACAAGCTCTTCCAAGGCAAACATGTCCCAGATATTGTCATGACATCTGCCAAGACATCAACTGTCAAAGAAAATTCTCAAAAGGCAAATGTCATTGCTGTGCTAAAAGCAACTTGCAAGGAGCTTGAAGCAAGAAAGCAAAGTCTGGAAGAACTGATCTCTACACTTGAAAAGGAGAAAGACACAGAGGTTGAGGAAGAAGGGCTTGATGGTGATGATTCTGCTGCACATATGGAAGAAGATGCTGATGCTGATCAAGCAGCTGCTGGTGAAGAAGGTTCAGAAGATGCTTCCTTCCATAGTGCTTCTTCTGGAGAGGAAACCACTTGAGTTGTACTCCTGTGCATTGTTGCATCTGTTTCTTGTTTCTTGTTCTGTATTTTCCCTTTTTTTATGATTGTAATTCTCTGTTGACAGCATTGTACACTTAACAATTGTTGGTACTCTCTTTAATTATATGCTTCAATGCTTGGGGTACTTGTATTATTTCCTTTGGCCCTTTGTGGCTAAAAAGGGGGATAAGAACTATTGTGGGAAGTACTGGGAAATTTGGGAAACTGTATGACATGTTTAAATTTGTATGTGGGCAATTGTGGGAATTGTGGGATTTCTGTATGGGTAGAATTTATCTTATCTCTAGGTTCTAGTTTCTTTAAGCTTAGGATAGCTTAGAACTAGTTTGTCTTCTGCTGCATAGGTACTCTGATAACTTAAGTAGTTTTAGCCAAAAATGTGCCAAAGGGAGAGTTTGTTAGTGTTTTAGGTTGGCATTACTTTTTGGTAAAACTAGGTTATGACATGTCTTGATAAATGTCATGACATTCAGAGATTGAAGATAAATCCTACTTGACAAGGATGTTTAAAGAACATGAATCGGAAGCTAAAAGTCAGGCGGAAATTGCAGAATACGATGTTATGTTATTCAGACATTCGCTTAACTGCTTTTCCCGAGACTTTTCGTGAAGTTTGTTGGCTATATTTTGTTTTTCTGTTATTAAAATGCATGCTCACGTGGCTGCTAGGTTAATCTTAGTTAAACCTAAATTGGTTGTTGAAAAGACCATGTTTTTAGGATTAAATTAAGTGAACCCTAGCTATCTTTATGGAAGCCCAAAACAAGTTTCGGGATCGCTTCTATAAAAGGAATTCAACCTTATATCCGCCTTTGTCTTGTTAGGAGAGTTACGTTATATTTTGTGTAATTCTAGTATCTTGTGAGCCAAGCAATTATCAATTGATAAGTGCCTTGGACTAGGATTTATTTGTAAGGGTAGTTTATCACTCAAAGCTTTGAAGCACGAGTGTTTGTCTCTTGATTGAAGCTTTGAAGCAAGATCAAGATAGTTTATTGAAGTGTGTCTTCACAATTCAATTAATCAATAGGTTGATATCACCTGTGATTGAGGGGAGTGAGTAGGAACTCGTGTCTAAGTAGGACTTAGATTGAAGTTGCATTGGTAGGTTTTAAGTGAAGGAGATAAACGGTTAGTTTATTCCCAATTAATTCTACTAATAGTGAATTTCCTCCCGGCTTGGTAGCCCCTAGATGTAGGTGTAGTTAGACACCGAACGGGTAAACAACTTATTGTGTTCTTTACTGCTGTTTAAATTTATTGTGTAAATTGTTAACAGAGTGTCAGATAGTGTGTCATAACATTCTCTGTGACATCACGTATCTGCTGCCAGGAATTTCAGTCCTTTTCCAAATGCGCTTTATCATCTTGTCAAGTATCGTCAGCATGCATATGACATTCATGACATCCATTATTCATACATACTTGCATCATTAACGGATTCTTGCATTTTTCAATGTTTGCTCTAATAGAACTTATTTAGGTAGAGTTTATTCCCAAAAATAGGTATGGATGTGTCATCGCTCTAGTAGACTGTCACCCATAAGCATAAAGAACACATTCTTTTTCCAGATCCTCAATCGAGTTCATTCCTCATTGGGTACCGAGTCTTGTTTGACTGTTTCTTTCCAGTTCATCCCTAGATAGAACCTCGTCTTTAACCAATTCAGGTCTAGATTTCACAAAAAATTTATTGCAAACAATAAGAAATAGCCTCGCCATCCGAGCCGTTTATTTCCCTTTCATATTTGAAATTATCATAAAAATATTGTTCTTACTAACAAGTCCAATCATGAAAGTTCATTAAAAAATCTACTGTTGTCTTTCACTCCGAGAAACCTGTATTCTACAATCAAAATGCCTACACCTTCTCAAAAAAATCCTCGGTACGATTGTAATTGGGAGAATAGAAACTCATTTGATGTCTATTTCCATTAATGTTTGTTATTCACAAGGCTGAATAATCAATAAAAATCTCTCTCAAGAATTACCTTGTTATAGTTATCACTTTGCTGATAATTGGTAATATCTTCAGAACCATTTACCATGTCTATCACAATGCTAATAATTGGTAAATGAATCTTTGTTCCAAATTACCATAACTATCACCAGGCTCATAATTGGTAATATCACCTTTGTTTACCTTGAACATTGTCACCAGGCTGACAGTAGGTAATCGTCTTGTTTCCCAAAGCGAAATAGGTATTAACTTCCTTTGTGAATCTTTTTCCCAGTGAAACATATACTTGTTTCTCAACAAACAGGATTCTCCTTTCTTAGACAGATAGAGATATCCTCGCAGATATTTTTCACCAGTTGTGTCACCCTTTGGTACCTCCTTGGTAAATATATCTTGCAATCACTTTGCATCATTCGCATTTTTGGTATCTTAGGCCCAAAATTTGCGTATTCTGATATTTAAGTCTCTTGCCACCTATCGAGACGAAGATTTTCATCTTCATATCTCAGGTTAAAGAAACTTAAATAGGGGAATCTGTCATACCCCAAATTTTGACCTAAGATACCATCTCATATCATCTACATATGCATCATTGCATCATTAACAAATTGCAAAACAAGATAGCTTGTGTGTTTGCTTCTTGACCCAAATTAAGGTTTTAAATCAAAATCATTCATCAGGGCAAGATGTGATCAATTAGGGTTTAAATCTCCATTCATCTCAATTGATCTATCTTCATCAATCATCAATATTTGATCTTCAAAATCCAATCATTTCCTCCAAATCAACCATGAATCGGCCAAATTAGGGTTTTGATCGAGGATGGTGCATCATTGACTTTTGGCTCAATGTATGACCTAATTGCTTGGAGAATGATCTAAAGATCACCAATGCAATATCTTGACCTAATTTCTTGGTTCAAAACATCTCTAATGCCATGGTTGATTGATAGTGAAAATTCGAATCATCCGATAAAAAGTCATTTGTCCAGATAAGTCAAACTTTGACTTTTTTTGGTCAAATTTGAAATTCAAAATTTTCAATCATCAAGGCATTCCAAATTACTCAACATGGTCATCAAGAATCAAAAATGTGGAAAAAGTCAACAAAAAGTCAAAACTTGAATTTTTCTAAACACTTGGAAATATTTTTCAAGTGTTTTTATCACTTTTTTTCACCATTTTCATGGCCATTTTTCACCAAGATCTATTTTGATTCAAGAAAAACTTTCAACATGAAAGTTGTAGATCTTGTTTCAATCTTTCCAAAATGTCCAAGAACATGAAAAATATTTTGTGGATCTAGGGTTTTGAAATTAGACATTATAGGTTCAAAAACTTGCATTATAAGTCATTTTCACAAAGTTTTCAAGCAATTTTGCAAAGAACCTATCTCTTTCTCTTCTATAAACCTAGGTGTCCCAAAAATATCTTAATTTCATAATTGAAGGAAGGATAAGAACACTTGAGATTTTTAAACATGGTTAGCCATTTTTTACGATGTGAATTAAACGTAAGATTCCTTTCTTATCTCTTAAGCACCAAGTTGCAAAAATATCCAATCTTTCTTGCCTTGATCTCAAAACATATTAGCCTATAAATAGAGGTCCTTACAACATTAAATATCACCAAAACAACTACAAACTTATTTTCTCACTTCTTTCTTAAAATGCAAGTTTTCTAAGTTTCAAAGAGGTTAGAATTCCAAGTTTCAATTCTTGCAAGTTCTAACCAAAGGTATCATTCAAACCTCTTTTAAACATCATTAGAAAGTTGTTTGAACCATTCATCCATCACAAAACCATCAAAAAACTCAATTTGCTCAAGAAAACTCCACTTGTGCAAATTTTGAGCCTTAACTAGAAAACTTGAAATCCACTTGTGCATTTTCTCTTTTAATCATTCAAACACACACATCATATAGAGGTGATCCAAACCCTTGAACAACTTCTGTAACACCTCCATCATCATCCTCCATTAAAAAGCGGCAACCTGCAACTTGAGTCGAGTAGGAGGATTCAGCAAACTTCAAAGCAAGCTAGGAGTTGGAACACACTCAGGAAGGTTCTAGGAAGCTGCTGGGATCATTAATTTTCACCTAGAAGCATTCATACGAGTTCTGGGATTTTGCTGCAAGAGGTAATTGTCTCGAAACTAAACACTATTATATAAGCATCTTTGGCATCAATTTTGTGGTTAGAGATGTAGATATCATATTGCTATAGCTGTTTGAATCCTTAATTTCACTTAAAATTAATCGTGCCCATAGATTAGTTAAAATTTCTAGTTAGGGTTTAATTGGTACTTTCTGGAAATTTGTTTTGATCCTTGAGTCTTAGCTTTAATAAGATACATGGTTGAAATCGTGGTGAAATTATGAATAAATTAGCATTTTACATTTTTCAAATTGGTCAAGAATGCAAGAATTTTGAATTGGCCATGAAGGTTTGTCACGATGAGGAAGATGAAGGCCATGGCGCCATCTGTCCCATTTTCAAAAATGTGTTTTAAATATATACATTTGAAGTTAGTTCAATCAATGGATGTATAGCCCCCTAGTGGTAGAGTGCGCGCCCTTAAGTCATTCCTTGCCCTCAGGTTTGGGGTTCGAATCCCCCTCGCCCCAGACGTTTTTCACTCTTTTCATGTTTTTCAAACTATTTTTAAAACTATTTTTCAAAACCATTCATAACTTGTTTTGCTATATAATCTTATCAACATGTTTGTCTAACAAGACACGCATGTGGCCCAGTGGTTAACTTTTTCACCAATCAAGCCAAGGTCCTGAGTTCAACACTCACCAAGGCCAAAATAAATTTTTATCACTTGTTTTCTTCAAGTTTTTCAACGAACTTCAACAATTTCAAAAACCAATCAAAACTTTTCATTTTGAGATGATTTTTTGCACACTTGTCATTTAGTACATCTATTTTATGATTATGTCTAAAAATCCCAAAAAATATTTTATTTTGATATATTTTTATTAGGTTAAAAGTAAGACTTTTTAAGTATTTTAAAATGCTTTCAAAATGTTTTCTTCTTAATTTTTTCTAACCTAACCTTTTTCAAAACATTCATGTGAATAAACTTTCACCCTTCAAGTCTTTTTAAAATATTCAACATGTTTTGCTTGACTTACACACCTCTTTTTCCATGATCGATTCGATTTATTCCTTGAAAATACAAACCGAACTAGGTTTATTTCTCGAAAATATTTCGAACTCAAAATCAAATTGATCATGGGCGTCCCTTAAGGTGTAAGTCACAACCCTCCATTGTACACACTCAACCGGTTAGACTTGTCCTGAATGAGGGAATAACCTTGAAGGAAATTGTTAATCACGAATATCAATATGTGCCACATGTAGTCAAACAAAAAATACTTAGGTGTTGTACCCCAAATTTTCCCTCCCATTTTGAGATCAAGATACATCTCCATGCTCAAGAACTTCTCAAGGGTAGATCAGACAAACCCTCTCCTAAGCAATCAACCCACAACTAGGGTTTTGTTTCTCTCAAAGCAAAAGTGATTTCTAATGGCTCAAGTGGATGTCATGCCTCCTCATATGCTTCAAATTATCCCCATGTCAAGTTTCAAGCCTCATAGCCCAAGTTTGACTAGTCAATTGCTTAGATGGTTGAAAATCAGTTAGATTAGACAAAAAGTCAACTATGGTCAACATACAGTCAAACTTCATCATTTTTGGTCAACATCAAGATTTTTATGTCACATTTATCATTTTATCAAGGGTTGATCATGATTCATCAAGAAAAGTCAAGGATTCATCAAAAGTCAAAAGTTGCTAAATTAGGCTTTCTTAAGGGAAAGTCAACAGAGCTTTGTCCAAGCATAACTTTCACATACTCCTTCAGAAATTTCTCAACCAAATCTAATTTTAAATGGAATTCAATTATATACAACTTTGTATCATACAAAATTTTCCCAAAATATGCTTCATTTGAGAGATATGGCCCAACACATTATAGGTCCTTTCAAAAGTCAATAAAAAGTCATCTTTTCTCAAAGAAGTGTACATGAACATGGAAGCTTCAATGAAGATGAAACTAAAATGAGCTCTTCGAGGACATCTTAAGATTTCTAAAAAGTCCAATATCATCCTCAAATGTTGATAATTGAGGAAGCTATAGTTTTTGTAAGTTTGGCAATTTTGAGAAAATACATGAATCAAATATTAAGCAATCTTTGGATTTTTCCAAATGGGCCTATGTTTTCATGATTTGAACTTGTTTCTAACATTGTCCATGACCCCTAAGCCCAGACACACGCTATATTATTATTTATTTCATTTATTTTTGAATTAATTCATTTAAATTTAATTTTAATTAAAATAAAATGCCAAGAAGAGTTGCAAGGTGTGTGGGCTTAATATTTAAGAGTCTTAAGGACAAAGCAAGCCCAAGATAGCTGGCCAAGAACGTACAAGGGATGATTGGCAAGAGATTGGCCAATTTTGGGAGCTTTCCATTTGATTTTCCAATCAAATATATTCACATTGAGTGCTATATTTTTCTCTCAAAATACTTGACCTAATGCACTCATTATAAATAGAAGACCATGACCAAGTGAAAAAGACACGGATTGCTGCCTTAAGAACCCTAGAAAAACTCTTCAAAAATATCAAGTTTTAGGGAAAACTCGAAATCGATTTTCTGGGTGCTCTCAAGCCAAACCAAGCATTCATTCACTCTCCTGAGGTTCCCATGAATTGATCCAGGCCATTACACCATCCCAAAGCATCCAAGAATCGTCTCCCTCGATTGCACCGGTTTGGTAAACTTTTGAAACTTCAAATATTTAATTCATGCAATATAAATGGTTTTGATTCATATACACATGTTCATGCTGATGTTTATGATTGTTTAGAACCATCATGCTTGAGATTTAATGCATGAATCATAGAACACCATTGTTAGGGCATAATAATTTAAAAGCTTTGAATCTCAAGATACAGGCCGTTTGAGACCAAACTGATACCACCAATCGATTCACAACCCTCAAATTAAGGGGGTAGAGTCCTTCGGTTCTATTTATTTTTGCTATTTTTGCAGGTTTGATTTTTGGATAATCGGAGAAGACGACTGGAGTGCAGCTCTGGCGTCTGTGACTTTAAGTCAACCAGCAAGGGCAGGCGTGGCGAGATCTCATTTGACCATTTGAAATCCATGGACCCACATGCGCGCATTTTTAATTTTATCTGATTTCTAGAAATAAAAATCACATATATATTTATGGTTTCAGTTTAATACAAGGATGTGTCACCACCCCAGTGGTTCAACATGCGTGCATAGTCCTCTTGTCCCTCTTGGCACGGGTTCGATCCCTGCCTTTTGGCAAAAAGAATCATATTTTTTGATTTTGCATGTTAACACATACATACTCTTGGAGGCGTGATTCTAACACCATAGGCAAGTGGCCTGGTTGCCAACTTTTGAATCTATGACCCCAAAGTCACAAGTTCAACACCTTCCAGGGCCAATCTAATTTTTTACTACTTGTTTTCTTCACATTTTTTCTTATTCCTTTTAGTTTTCTATTTTATTTTAATTTTTCTTTCACAATTTATTTTTAATACTTTAAAAAACCTAAAAAATATTTTAATCTTAGATTTAGGTCAATAAAATGTTAAATTAATTTTTGACACAAAAAATATTTTTATTTTGTTGAGCTAAAAATTATTTTCTTAATTAATGAATAATTAACTTTTAACTTGTTTTCTCATTTAAAATCAAATTTCAAAAATACTAAAAAATATTTTTCTTCTAATGTTAGAGTTTTAGGACATTGTCACATTTATTAAAATGATTTTCCTTTTATTTATGCTTTATTTTTATTTTAAATACTAGAAATCGATGTATAGGTTGCAAGGATATTTTTGTAATAGCGTAGGTTTTATTCTTCTCGCATTTTTCTATTATGTAACTACTTACAGGATGTAATAGCCTAGGGTAAATTTACTTTTCCGCACCTCCTTACTATGTAACTGCCTCGAAGCCATATAATAGCTTAGGATTTACTTTTCCGCATTTTACTTTTCGCATTTTTATTTTTCTGTATATATTAACTACTAGATGTATGCTAATTAGGGTTTGTATGGAAAGATCTAAAATCAATCGTTAGATAACCCTAATCAAGATAAAATATCTGAAAATAACACACTTCTCACACTCACACCTCTAGGGTATCCTCTCTTGTTGCCTTATACAATGGTCACGTCCCTCGAACGTAGGGATATATTAGCAAAAGTTGCCTACGAATAACATCATCATAGTCCCTCCGATATAAAGATCATAGTCCCTCGATGACCCTCGATGTTGCCTACAAATAAATGATGATCGTCCCTTCAAAATGCTAAGGTATCCTTACAATGTTGCCTTAAATGACCATACCATTACCCTACGTCTGTCTCTTCACATCTAATGGATGAGGCTACCTACCAACTAATGGTATGGATAACACTATCCTAAAGGAGAAGGAAAATAACAAGAACGACCTTTAAGTGGATAGATTACTCTTAATTACTTGCTCAAAACACAATACCTTTTACAACTCACATTTTCAAACAAATATTTTCAAGCACTTCGTATACATTCTTGAGGACTGATACAAGAATCATTACAAAGTCAAAGAAAAATATTTTCAAACAAATCACACACACACAAAAAGAAAATTTTCAAAAGTGAGCTAAGCAATTAAGAGCCCGTAGATAACTACGGATAAAAAAAGTGCTAACACCTTCCCTTTTCATAATTACCCCCGAACTCAGAATCGATAAAAGGTCTTTCCTGTTCTTTTCACATTTCTTTTATTGGATAAAAGAAAAGTCGGTGGCGACTCTTGCTAACCGCAACATTTGCGATAAAACGCAAAATAACTAAGTCAGTTCTCCCACCGTGTTACACTAGGGTAGTCGAACGTCCACCAATTGGTTTAGTCAATCGAAACCAGGATGCAGACCAAGTGATCTATCAAGTTCAACAAGACAATATGGCAGGAGAAAATAATGTGAAGACCATATACGAATGGATAATGGATCTAAATGGTATGAATGTTGGCCTCTAGTGGCCTAATTATTCATCACCAATGTCGGAGTATGTACTACAAACAAAACTTTTGAGGGGTTGGAAAGTTCCTAAGTTCACCAAGTTTGTTGGTGACGCTAGTGAGTCCATAGTCGAACATATCGCTCGATATTTGACTGAAGCAGAAAATATTGAAAATAAAGAGAATTTGAGGACGAGATACTTCCCCAATTCTCTAACGAAAAATACTTTTACATGGTTCATAATATTCCCTGCATATTCCATCAGCGATTGGACCCGATTAGAAAAAAAGCAATACTTGAGTATGAGCATGTGATATTGGGGAAATATTGAAAGGAAATAGGGTTTTTTTTTTAATATTTATTTTTAAAGATGTAAGAATTTTAATTGATTGTATATGTAAAATTGTTTTACACAATAGTGATGTACTATCTTTAAACTCTAAAAAAAATAACAAATCTATATAAATCTAATTAAAAAAAAATTACATTTGACCTATTCAAATCCATAAAATATGGTGTGGATTAGGGTTAAAAAAAGAATAACTAAAATTTATAAAAAAATCAATAAAAGGATTAACAATAGAGTTAAATTGCTTAAAATTAAAATAATAATAATAATAATAATAATAATAATAATAAAAGAGAAAATAAAACATGAATTTACTTAAAAAAATCCTTTTATTTTATATTTTAAAAATAAAATTAAAAAAAATATTTTAAAAGTGGGTTAAGAGATTTAAAAAATAATAGTTAATTTTAAAAAATCAATAAAAGGATTTAAGATAAATATAATTAAATATATTTATTAGGAAAAATAATAATGGAAAAGGAATAAATAATAAACTAAAATAAGAAAATTAAGAAAAATAAACGTGGGTTATGAGATTTGAAAAAAAAAGTGTTTTTTTTTTTAAATTCAATATAAAGATTTGAGATAAATATACTTTAAATTTTTTAAAATTAATAAAAGAATAAATGTAGTTTTTAGGAAAAATAATATTGATAAGGAATAAATAATTCAATAAAATAAAAAAAAAATAAAAAAATAAAGAACATAATTACAAACATATCCTCAAATTTGAATTCAAATAATTATAAAAAAATTTAACAACTTAAATATATAAAATAAAAAAATATCACGCATATAAATAAAATGGTTATAAATTAAAAACATAAATTATAAGCTAAAAAAATGACATTTCAAAACACAGATTTAGTGATATTAGTTAGGAATTTAATATTATTTCAAATCTCATTTTAATTATTATTTTTTTAATATAATATTTTTTAATTTTTGCAATAATATCTCGATAATTATTATACTTAATTGTATTTGACTACTTTATTAATATAATTACTAATCATAGTAATATTTTTGTAATTGAAGAATTTTATAATTAAAAAATATTAATTCAGAAATATTCCCTCAGTCTTAAATTATAAGTCACTTTGTCAAAAATGTTTATCTCAAATTATAAATTACTTTAAAATTCTAATATATTATTAATAATTTTTTATCTAATATATTATTTACTATTTATTTCTCTTTATTCTTTTATTATTTTAATTTTGTTTTCCAATATAATTATTGAAGAATATATTTGTAAAGTTATACAACATATATTTTATTTTTATAAAATAATAATTAAATTTCTTAAAATGATCGAAGCGTCGTATAATTTTAGATTGAAGAAGTAAAAAGTTGTAAAATTCAAATAAAAAATAAAAAATGAAGTGTACTAGAGTACTCCTAGTAATTGTCTCTAAATTGGTCTTCATGGGGTGATATATATTCAGTTAGAAGATTGTGTGGTTGGGGATATATTGCGGTGGCGATTGATTCCAATAAAAGTAGAATAGTGGGGTTGTAGTGCATGGGGTGATGGCATGGCATTGATTCAGAAATGAGTAACCAAGTGGAAATAAGAACTTTATATACAGATGGTAAAATGGGCACGTCCTTTGGAATACGATACTCGTCCCAGTGTGTTGGGAAGAGACCAACAAACCAAGACAGTCAAAGACAGATTCACAACTTGCATCCTTATCACAAATGAAATGAATGTGGTCAAATCAAATCCATAATTTGGTTTATGATCAGAGAAAGATAGTGAGTGGGGTTGCCATGCATGTGGCCAGAGTTTGGAACCATGTGCTCAATTCACATCTTTTGCTGTTGTGTTTGTGTTTCTACTGTGCACGCCGATATTGGCTACCGGTGGCGGTGTAGTAATGTCCCTACAACCCTACCTATGCCCTAACCTACCCCCTCTCTCTATATATATATCCGTTTAAACAAAGATTCTCTTTTACAATTCTGATGTATTTTTTAAATTGTTTTAGAATTAATTATTCAGAACCTAATTCAAACAAAAAATTATGAGAATTAATTTGTATCTAATATTTTAATACAAAAATAACTTATTTACTCACAGATTTCCAAATTCTAATTTAGTTAAGATTATATCGCAAAAATTAAATCTTTTTTATTTTCAAAAAAAAAAATTTGGAAAATTTGTCGACAACATTAAAAAATAAAAATTTTGGAAAATTTGTCGACAACATTAAAAAAAGATATAGAAGAACATGAATTAAGGTGTCTAGTTCGTGAATTAAACATTTTTACCTTTAATTCTTATTACTTAGATAGTTTTGAAGGACATTTTTATGGAAACGGTTCTCAAATTTACTATAGAATGAGAAATCACCAAAAAATTAACCACAGATGTATTAATTTTAGAAATTATAGAAATACACAAACAAATTCAGACAATGATATAAATTTCGATAATGATAGTTATGAAACAAATTAAAAATATTTTTCATTAAAATTTATGCTTCCTTGCTAATAATAACTCTGACGTTATAGACTTATCTAAATAAAGAACAAATTTAAAAGAATATAGAAGAGTTATTTCAGACTTAGAAAAAGAATTAAAATATGTTAATTTACGTATTTAAAATAGTAATAGGACTACATATCGTTTCTTGAAATTTCAAAAAGAATTAATTCTTCAATAAATCTCTACATTTTATGTCATGATTATTATTATAAAAAATGACTTATCTACTTTATCAAGAGGATAAAAACTCAATCTATATTATTAACAAATTTATTATTACACTTTAAAAATGTATTTAAAAATACACTCCAAACACTATTACAACTATACCATTTATCATTATTGTTACGTATATACTTACTACATTATCCTATTACACTTTGACTTATCTATTTAAATAATTTTATACAAACACTACCCTAATGCTTATCAATTTACTTCATTAAATTCAATCTATATTTTTTAATTTATGATAGACATCTAGCATTCCTACATCCTCTTATCATTATTACGTAACATGATATTTTATATACATATTTACACTACAAGAAAAACATCTTCCAGCGACATATATTAGCGACGTGGTTATCACGTGAGTCAAAAAAATTAATTGCGACGTGATAACCACGTCACAAAATATTTTAGTAATAAAAAAATAAAGCCACAAGGAAGTCAATAGGATTTTTATGAAAAAATAGGCTGCGACGTGACTAACACGTCGCTACACCATTAGATAAAAACAAATAAAATAAATTCCGACACGTTTAATTGGAGGGAGTTGAATTTTTTTTTGAAATTTGGTAGTGACGTGAGAACCACGTCGCTACTTTTGAGGGGGGGAAATATAAATGAGTTTGACTTGATTGATGACAGTGTGGCAGAGTGAGGAGTAATTGTTTATTGTCGTTGAGTGTGTAGCGACGTGAGTCTCACATGGCAAGGTTGCGACGTGACAGTCACGTCGCTGCTTGGCATTTAAATTTTCAATTTATCACACACCGGTTACACTACACACGCAGGCTTTACAGTTTATTTTCTTCATCTTCTTCGTTTCCCTTTGCTTCCTCCAACCCAACTCCATTTTTAAAAAAAATTGCTTCCAACCCAAATTAAAAAAAAATTCTTCCAACCCAAATTATACTGAAGCAAACAATCGTTGAAGAAGAAAGGTAGTTATATGTTGTTTGATTTTAATTTTATTTATTTGGTGTTTATTATTGTGGTAAAAAATTGAAGAAAATTTGTTTTTTTTTATGTTGTAGAAGTTTGAAGAAGAAAATCAAGGAAGATTTATAGAAGAAGAAGAAAATTAAGTGAAGAATATAGAGGTATTTTTGCATTTTTTTAATTTATTTTATATGTATTATAGGTTAGTATTGTATGTATTATGTTTATTAAATACATTTTATTAATTTTAGTTTTAGGTTAGTATTATAGGTTAATAGTTAAAATGAATTTAAAATTATAAATTAGTATTATAGGTTAATTTTTGTTTTAGGTTTAGTAAAATAAGATTTTTTTAAAAACAGAAATTAAAAATATAAAAAAAAATTGTTAATATTATTGTTATATAAATATAAAAAATTATGTTAATATTATTGTTATATACATATAAGAATTTTTAATATTATTGTTATATATATATAAAAATTTTGTTAGTATATGCATATAAAATAACAAAAATTTGAATATATATTAAAATAAAAAATTTTAGAAAACAGAAAACAATAATAAAAAAAAATTTCTAATAACAAAAATTTTATTAAAGATATTCCATACTCACTGATTTAAAACAATATATGTTAAAAATATAATATAAAAACTAACAATATATAAATTTTTGTTTCTAATTTAAAACATAAATTTGTTAGTATATATATTTATAAAAATTATAATATATATGTTAACACATAAATTTAAAAACAAATATAAAAACAAAATTTTATATTATATTTATTATAGTAGTTTTAATTTTTTATTTATATGTTAAAAATATGATAAAAATTTATATATTAAAATAACAATTTATAAAATACATAATTTAAAAAGAGTATATATATTAAAAAGTATATATGTTACATTATTGTTTTTAATATTATTATTATATATATAAAAAAGTAAATATGTTATATTATTGTTTTTGATATTATTGTTATATAATAAAAATTATATATTTTACATTTGAATATTTATTTATATGTTAGTATATATATAAAAAAGAAAAATTTATATTTATTTATAGTAGTTAAAGTTAAAGTTAATAGTTAATTAAACAAAATTAATATTTTTAAGAATAGTAATTAAATAATATACGTTTAAGAATAATAT
The DNA here is from genome assembly GCA_021764765.1 of Vicia sativa. Taxonomy (NCBI): domain Eukaryota; kingdom Viridiplantae; phylum Streptophyta; class Magnoliopsida; order Fabales; family Fabaceae; genus Vicia; species Vicia sativa. Next base: position 234,231,562 of record CM038794.1, on the reverse strand, counting down.
TATTAAGTTGATTAATATCTCTAATGAAAAAGACAATGATTGTATAAATGTGCAGTATGGAATATTATCGGTATTATCGTAGTTGGATGTACGATAGAACATATCCAGGAAGAAGTGGACTTAAACCCAATTTTATAGTAGGAGTTGAAGGGTTTATTAAGTGGGCGTTTGCTCAGGACTGTTGTCGAAGCGAAGGAGGGGTTAGGTGTCCCTGTCTTAAATGTGAATGTAGACCAATAATTAGTGACCTAGAGGAAGTAACACGTCATCTGCATAGAAGGGGATTCATTAAAATTTATTGGGTTTGGACGTATAATGGTGAAGAACTACCAGGTAATGTACCAGAGACTAGCAACACGCATGCTTCAAGTAGTCGACCGGTTATGGAGTATGAGGAGAACTTTAATTTGATCGGTGACATGGTTGAGGATGCTTTTGGTGTAAACGTGACATATGATGAACCTGGAGATTTTGACGGGGAAGAGTTGCCGAATGAGGAAGCGCAAAGATTTTATCAATTGTTGAATGAGATGAATACGTTGTTTGAGGGTCGCCGACTCAAAGCTATCAATGTGTGTGAGATTATTGGCCGCCAAGTCAAATTGGAATGTTTCGATCAATGTCGGAACATTTTGCAAAATGATGTTGGACTCCACCGCTTAAAGACAACTTGCCTACAAGTTATTATGATGCAAAGAAGTGGGTGTCGAAGTTGGGTTTAAAAGTAAGAAAGATTGACTGTTGCATTAACGGTTGCATGTTGTTTTATGACAATGAGTTTGGTACTCAAGATGGATCGTTAGAGGAGTGTAAGTTTTGTAATAGTCCAAGATATCAAGTTCGCAGTAGAGCCGCTAATGAAGCGTGTAGCAAGAAATCCATGTTTTATCTTCCTACAATACCAAGGTTAAAAAGAATGTTTGTTTCAATGCACAGTGCAAGTCAAATGACATGGCATCATACAAACCAAACAAGTTCTGGCACTATGCGACATCCATCTCATGGTGAGGCATGAAAGCACTTTGATCGGACACATCCAAATTTTGCTGCAGAACCTAGAAATGTCAGGCTTGGATTATGCTCTGATGGTTTTGCCCCATACGTGCAAGCGTCGGGAAGTGCGTATTCTTGTTGGCCAGTTATTGTAACCCCTTACAACCTTCCTCCTGAGATGTGCATGACCAAACCATACATGTTTTTGACGTGCGTTATTCCAGGCCCACACAGTCCAAAAGTCGGAATTGATGTGTACTTACAACCTTTAATTGATGATTTGAAGAGGATGTGGATTGAAGAATGGACTTATGATATATCCCGTAAACAGAATTTTACATTGCGAGTTGCCTTTATGTTAATGACTTTGTTAGTGTTTTAAGTTGGCATCAATTTTGGTAAAACTAGGCTTTAGAAATGTCTTGATAGATGTCATGACATTCAGAGATTGAAGATAAATCCCATGGACAAGGATGGTAAAAGTACATCGTAAGTGGAAGCTAAAAGGGAAATTCAGAAAATCGATGTCATAACATGTTATGACATTCGTGACATTCTGCTCGCGAATCGCTTTTTCCGAGATTTTTCGGAAGTTTGTTGAGCATTTTATTTATGTTTTCTGTTATTAGAAAGCATGCTCACGTGGCTGCTAGGTTAATCTTAATTAAACCTAAATTGGTTGTTGAACAAACCATGTTATTAGGAGAGAATTAAATAAACCCTAGCTATCTTTATGGAAGCCCAAACGAAGATTCGGATCGCTTCTATATAAAGAATTCAACCCTTACACCACGCCTCGGATTCCATTGAAGACATTGAAGGCTTTTGTTTGTGTCGTTAAGGTCGATAGTTGGTATTGTGTAATTCTAGTTTCTCTTGTGAGCCAAGCAACTATCAATTGATAAGTGCATTGGACTAGGATTTGTTGTAAGGGTAGTTTATCACTCAAAGCTTTAAAGCACGAGTGTTTGTCTCTTGATTAAAGCTTTGAAGCAAGATCAAGATATTTTATTGAAGTGTGTCTTCACAATTCAATTAGTCAATAGGTTGATATCACTGCGGTGATTGAGGGGAGTAGGAACTCGGATCTAAGTAGGACTTAGGTTGAAGTGTCATTGGGTAGGGATTAAGTGAGGAGTTGTAAACGGGTGAGTTTAACTCGAATTGATACTACTAATAGTGAATTTCCTCCCGGCTTGGTAGCCTCAGGGCGTAGGTTTGTTAGAACCGAACGGGTGAACAACTTATTGTGTTATTTATCGCTTTCTATATTTCTGTGTGAATTGTCAAAGCGTCGACATCTTGTGTCATAACATTCTCGTGACATTAAGTATCCGTCGGAATTTCAATTGGCATCAGAGCAGGCACCCTGCTTGTTATTTCTGGGTGAGATGTAGGGATAATAGTTTCTGGCATAATGGATAAAGAAGCAGGATTTGGAGGTAGACCACCTATTCTGGATGGGTCTAATTATGAGAACTGGAAGCCTCGTATGGTTGCCTTCTTAAGGTCAGTGGACATTAAAGCTTGGAGAGCTGCTGATAAAGGATGGAAACATCCCACCAAGCTTGAGAAAGATGGCTCTACTGTCTTGAAACCTGAGGAGGAATGGAGTAAAGAGGAAGAAGAGCTAGCTCTTGGGAACTCTAAAGCATTGAATGCTCTGTTCAATGGTATTGACAGGAATATATTCAGACTGGTTCATCAATGTGAGCTGGCCAAGGATGTTTGGGACACTCTCAGAACTACTCATGAGGGAACATCCAAGGTGAAGATGTCAAGACTTCAGATGCTCACTGTCATACCCCAAAATTTGCCCTCCATCTACTCAAGAGATTTCATACATCCATACTCAAGGATTCCTCAAGAGTTGATCAGACAAACTCTCTCCTAGACAATCAACCCAAACTAGGGTTTGGTATCTCTCAAGTCAAGATGGATTTTCAACATCTCCAATGGCCTTCATGCCTCCTCATATGCTTCAAAGATTCTCCATGTCAAGTTTCAAGCTTCAAGTCAAGTTTCCTACAATTGCTCGGATGGTTGAAAATCGGGTGTATTGGACAAAAAGTCAACTGTGGTCAACATACAGTCAAATTTCATAATTTTTGGTCAACATCCTCATTTTGAAGTTACATTCATCATTTGATCAAGGGTTGATCATGATTCATCAAGAAAACTCAAGATTTGCTCAAAAGTCAAACTTTCTAAATTAGGGTTTCTAGATGAAAAGTCAATGAACTTTGACTGATCATAACTTTCTCATACTTTCTCGAAATTTTCCACCACCTCTTGTTTTGAAGGAAATTCAATTCTCTACAACTTCATGTCTCACAAGAATGTCCAAAAATGCTTCATTTGAGAGGTATAGCTCAAAACATTACGTCATTTTCAAAGTCAACAAAAGTCAACTTTTGATTTGAAGATATATTGAGCATGGTAACTCCAATTGATATGAGACCAAAGGCATTGTTTAGAGGACTCTTAGAGCTTTCCAAAAAGTCCAAGAACACTCAAAAATGTGGAAAATTGAGCAAGTTACACCATCCACAAGTTGGGCAATTTTGAAAGAATGCACAAAGAGAGATACTTCAAAAAATCAAATCTTTTGCAAATGGGCCTACTTTTTCTTCATCCTAACTTGTTCCTCATGCAATTAGGAATGTCCAAGCCCAATGCCACGAATTTTTGATTTATTTTTCTATTTAATTTGTAATTTATTCATTTAAATGCAAATTAAATCTTAAAATAAATTATAAAATCAAAATTAATTGGAAGATTGATTTTTATTGCTTTCTTGTGACCCAATCAACCCATAAATGCCAGCAATTTCGAAATTAGATCAAATTTGGCAAGATTGGATTGAAATTGGACAAAATTTGAAAATTTGATTTCATGAGAATATCAAAATTTGATTTCCATTGAATGTTGATCAATTCTTTCCAAAAACCATTCCAAATCCATCCAGTATAAATATATGATGCATACCTATCAAGAAAAAACGAAAAAATTGCTCTGCAAACCCTATTCTCAAACTCAAAAAACCGTGTCACTCAAGCAAGTGGGAATCCTATTTCCAGCCATTCTCAATCGTTTTTGAGGTGTCCAACAGGTTCCTTGATACCTCCAGAAGCGAATCAGACCTTCACTTTGCCAAGAATCATCCAGAATCGTGAAAACCGAATTTGGTTTGTTCTTGAAATTTCAAAAATCGTATTCTTTGATTCATGCATTGTTAACATGTTTTGTGTTTGTTTTTGTGATCAGTGATGTATTTGCAAACTTTCTGGGTGCTTTAATTGAATTTCCATGGCCTGAATCGTGTTATGCCATGATTAGGGTTTCCTATGCCGTTTTAGGGTTCCTCTTATTAGGAAAAATTGGACCTCAAGACCCATACCAGCGTGTTCGGGAATGCTTCAAGGAATCGAACCATGGCCTTAGAATTTATTTATATTATGTTTGCTTGATTTTTTGAATTAGCCAGGGACATAGCGTCGAAGAACAGCCGACGCTAGCTTTGAAAATTTGAATCGGGGACGATGAAGCTTCGCGCGCGGTCTGGAGCTTCAGGGAGCGACACTTGTCTTTCTTCTACTCGATCCGGTTTTCCAACAGTGAAGCAACGTAGCTCAGATGGCAAAGGCAAGGGGATTCAAAGTTTGAACATAAGGTCTCCAGTTCGAATCCTGGCAAGACCAATGTTCTTTTCTTTTTTACAAAACTCAATTATTTTCATATTTTTCATTATTTTTAATATTTCCATTCATTTTAATTGTTTTCATGATTTTTATTCTGCATTAAAAAATTACCAAAAACATTTTTTCTTTTTGCATTATTTTCATAAAAACCTTTATTTAATTTAATAAATTTAAAAATATAATTTTTGCATGCATATTTATTTTATTTATATTTTTGCATTTAAATCATTATAAGTTGCATTTTAATTATTAAATCTTTTCTAAAAAATCCCAAAAAATTATTTTAACTTATTTATCTTATTTCCAGCATATATTAATTTTCTCATATTAAAAATTGCATTTTTTCTAACATTTTCTCTTATTTCAATTTCATCATATTTCCCGATTTTCTTATTCTTTCACAGGTTGCACCGATTCAGACGATTCTTCCGTTTTTATTTTACTTTTCAATAATGTAATTGCATATGGGTTGTAATAGCTTAATTTAGGACTTTATTTTCCGCATTTTTAATTATGTATCTGCCCCAAAGCCATGTAATAGCGTAGGTTTATCTTTCCGCACCTTTACATTTCCGCTTTTACATTCCACATTTTACTTTCCGCACCTTATCAATTGCTAGTAATTAGGCGTGTATGGCAAGATAACAATGAACATAGCCCACTAATCTTCAAGATAAAATATCTGAAATCAACACACTTCTTTCACACACGCACCCCTTAGGGTAATTCTCTCTCGATGCCTTTCGATTTCAAATGGTCATGTCCCTCGAACGTAGAGGTATTCTAGCACCGTTGCCTTCCAAACAAATCATCATAGTCCCTTCGATACAAAGATCATAAGACCCACGATGTCGCCTCCGAATACATGATCTCGTCCCTCGATTGTCGCCTACGAAAAATGATGATAGTCCCTTCGAATGTGCTAGGATACTTCCTACAAGTTGCCTTCGATGACCATCCGATGTCCCTTCGAATGTCCCGCTTACATCCAACGAATGGAGCTACCTACTAACTAATGGTATGGCTAGCGCTATTCTAAAGGAACGTAAAAGTACAACAAAACGACCAATTTTGAGTGGGTAAATAAGTCTTTTAGTTGCTTGCTCTATCAAAATACTTTTCACACCATACACTCTTTTTTTCAAAGTTCAAATTCTTTTCAAAACAAAAACATTTCCGAACACTTTGTATACACTCCTACATGAGTCATTACAAAGTCAAAGCGAAATGCCTTTTTTCAAAACATTTTTGTCAAACACACAGAAAGCAATTTTAAAAGTAATCTAGAGCAACTAAGAGCCGTAGATAACTCGGATGGAAAGGGTGCTAATACCTTCCCTTTTCATAACCATTCTCCCGAACTCGTAATCTAACGAAGGTCTTTTCTTACTTTTACCTTCCTTAATTGGATAAAAATAAAAGTCGGTGGCGACTCTTGCTATCCGCACATTTGGATACAAAAATCCTACAAAGTCAGTTCACCGTATCACACTCACTACAAAATTTGAGAATTTGAAGATGAAGGAAGATGAGAATATTCATGAATTTCACATGAATATTTTGGAAATTGCCAATGCCTCGGAGCACTTGGTGAAAAGATGTCCAAGAGAAGTCGGTGAGAAAGATTCTCGATCCTTGCTAAGAGATTTGCAATGAAAGTCACCGCAATAGAAGAGGCTCAAGACATCGGCACCTTGAAGGTTGAAGAACTTATTGGATCCCTTATGACTTTTGAGATGGGAATCAGTGAAACTATTGACAAGAAAAACAAAAGCATAGCACTTGTATCCAACACTGAAGAAGGATGCAAAGTGGAAGATGAAGAGAAGATATCTGAAGCTATTGCCATGCTTGGAAGACAGTTCAACAAACTGATCAGGAGGATTGATCCAAAGTCAAGGTCAAATGTCAAGGACATTCCATCTGACATTAGCAGGTCTTATGACTCCAGCAGAAGATTCAAGTCAGAGGAAAAAGGAAGTCAAGGCAGTAAAGTCCAATGTCATGAATGTGAAGGATTTGGACATATTAAAGCTGAATGTCCCACCTTTCTAAAGAAACAAAAGAAAGGAATGGCTGTCACTTGGTCCGATAGTGATTCGAAGTGAATCGAGGAAGAAGGTGCCAAACTTGTCACCGCTATCCGGAGTGTACAACTCGATATGGATTCTAGTGATGAGGAAGTGACATTTGAAGAGCTTCTTGAAAACTAGAAGTCGTGTATAAAAATGGTGAAGCATGTCAAAAATGAGGAGCGTAAAAGTCGATTGAGAAGTTGGAAGTCGAGAATGTGAAGTTGAAGGTCGAGAAAGAGGAAGACAACCACTATAAATCACCTCAACAGTGATATTGTCATGTTGAACTCCAACCTTGATCGATGTCTAAATCACAAAATGTTGACATCTGCATCGAAAAGTTGGATGAAATTCTTCACTTGAACAAAATGCGGAAATAAGCATGGTTTAGGATATGTCGAAAAGAAACCCGTTGGTGACATCAAGGAGAAGAGACATGGGAGAACAATGTCAAAAATTGTTACAACACAAAACAGGATATGTCCGGAACAGGTATGTGGTCGCAAAGAGATTTGCTAATAACCGGAGAGGAACAAACCAGGAAGTCAAAGGCAAAGAGGATGTCATACCACAAAACAGAAATAGGTCCGCTCGGGATATGTGAAGGCTAAGAAATTTGTTGATCACAAAAGGAAAATGACCTAATGAACCAATGTCAAAGCAGATGTCACAACATTGTGTTCAACATCAAAATCATAGAAACCGAACCAAAAGTTTCAAAGATGGAGATGTTATTATTGTGGAAGGTTTGGTCACATAAAGTCCACCGCTATAGGCTACATGGGTATCCTAATCAAGTTCCATATGTGAAGCCTAAGTCCAACAAGGTATCATACACTCACCGGGAAGAAGAAGACTAGCCGATAGCACGACTTCTCTTAGAGTACCTTCCAAGGAAGATTGGTACTTTGACTGGGTGTTCCAAGCATATGACCGGAGACAAATCTTCTCAATAATGTTAAGCCTCATTCTACCACCTTGTTACCTTTGGGGATGGAGCTAAAGGAGAAATCAAAGGTGTTGGAAACTCAAACGTCCGAGTTCCAAACCGAATGGAGTATCACTGGTAAAAGGTTTGACCGCAAATCTCATTAGCATAAGTCACCTATGTGATATGGGATTCATAGTCAACTTTACTAAGACCGAATGTCTTGTGATTAATGATGAACAAGTGATTATGAGAGGAGTCGATCAAAGGACAACCGCTACTTGTGGGAATCGAGAACCCCACTCGCCATCTATGTGCTCAAGACAAAGATGAAGAGAAAGTGAAGTTGGGGCAAAAGAAACGATCAACCACACCTCGGAGGAATGAGAAGGATCGGCCCATAGAGGAGTCAAGATTACCAAGAGTCCACATGGGAAAAGAGAAAATGTGGTAATTGTAAGGTGGACAGAAATCGAATGTTTCACTCAATGTCCGACATTTGATCACCCTCAAGCATCAAGCAAAGTACTAGGTTCGAATGAGAGGTTGACCAAGTGTCCTACTGTCAAATATTACAGGAGGAAAGTCTAGGATGATATCCTCGTTGGCAGAAGAGGAAATATCATGGTGACTTTCATCTATGGTAATAACTTAGTATCTGAAGGAATCTCAGACACATTGATGGGTGACTCAACACTTCTTTCACAGAGCAAGTATGCAAGGAGAATTGTCAAGAGGATTGGGATGAAGAAATAACAGCCATAAAAGAACTCTTGCTCCTACACACTTGAAGATGTCCAAGAAAATAAGTGGGGAAAGTGTTGATAAATGCTTGTGTGAAAGTTATGTTGAAGGATGGTTCATATGGAGAAGCAATCTTATTTCTTGGATCAGCAAGAAACAAAACTGTGTGTTCCTATACAATGTTGGAGCTGAACACATAGCAGCTGATAGCAATTGCTATAAGATGATCTGGATGAAGCAGATACTGATTGAGTACAATGTCATACAGATGTCATGACATTGAACTGACATTGCACCGAGGCCACCAATTTAAGACCTTAAGGGACAAATTGGGTATTTGTCAATATGAGGAATTGTAGCAATTAACTGGGTAAAGAAGGGATGAAAGGGATTGTTTATTTCAATTACTTATAAGTGGGCCATTTAGGTATTTTCATCCCCATTTTAAAAAGTCCAAGAATAGGAAGAGACATCCATATATAAGAGTTTCTCCATTTGAAAGTAGCATCTCTTTACTTCTTCTAAAAGAAACTCGAATCCCTGCCATTTTCGCCTCATTCTCTCAAAACCATCGAAAAATGTCTTCATCTTCCTCAACATTCCAACAATCAGATCTTCATCTCCTTCAATGGTCAAGTTAGGTCAAAATCGAAACCATGCAAGTCAAGCATTAACCTCCATCGTGCACTCGCAACCGACCCAAGAAGAGTCAAGAAGCTACGCACAAGAAATGCAAGAAGGGCACAGCATCCCCTTCCGTAAGACTTCTATTCCATCATCCTCCTCTCCCGGGACTAGGTCTGCATGAGGCTATAGCTAGGATAGTGTCCGATATCCTAAATGAGAATAGGTCTATGCCGGGTTTCACCGTGAATCATAAGTCGCTAGCCCTAGTAGTAGCTTGATCCGATGTCAATGAGAATGTCAAGACATCCGTGATGATGTTGATTCCCCAGTAAAAATGATGTAAATCCTCCCGCTCCCTCAAGGATGTAACGATGATAAAGGATCTCCGCTGAAAATGTGAATGAGATTTGATGAGGTTCTTGAGAAATCTTCGATCATAGTGGTTCGATAAAGCCCCGCGCCTCTCACGACAACATATCCGATGGCATTCTTGAAGATTCTCCGAGAAGAACACCAATCAAAATATGGTGTCTCACGTCATCAACCTAGATGAGGACTTCTCGATAATGACCTCATAGCCAAGGTTAATCCCAGATTGCTAGAAGGGTAATGAATAGGAAAGGGAAGAAAAGTGTGCTCAAAGCCCTGCTCAGAGAAGGTTTCTCTTCTTATAAGTCTCCTAAGGCTGGGAACAAGACCTGATGAAACGGTAAAGAGAAGGCTAAAACCTCCAAAGGGAAGAATAAGATGAAGAGTATGTGGTTCATCTAAGGCAAAGAGCACCTCAATGGTGAAGAAGAGGAAGGCACCTGAGCCATCAGAACATGATGATTCTGACCTTGATGCTACAGAGAATGTCTCTGACATTCACTCAAGAAAGAGGCTGTCTCTTGGGAAATTGCCTATTGTCCCTGAAGTGGCAATTGACAACATTTCCTTCCACCACCCTGAGTGCTAGCGGTGGAAGTATGTGTGTCTGAAAAGAATTGCTCTAGAAAGAGAATTGAACAAAAGTGCCCTTGAATGCAAAGATGTTATGGAGCTAATCAAGGAAGCTGGGCTGATGAAAACTGTGGTCAAGTTTTCTAATTGTTATGATGCTTTGGTGAAAGAGTTCATTGTGAACCTGACAATTGACTGTGCTGATGGGAGATCAGAAGACTTCCAGACTGTGTATGTGAGAGGAAGAAAAGTAAAGTTTTCCCCAAGTATAATCAACATTTATTTGGGAAGATCAGATAATGCTCAACCTGAGCTAGAAGAGACTGATAATAAAGTATGCCAAACAATTATCGCCAAGTAAAACACCGCCTGTGAAGGGAAAGCTTACTGCTAGCAAGTTAAGTGTCAAATTTGCTATCCTGCACAAGATAGGTGCAGCCAACTGGGTTCCCACAAATCACAAGTCCACCATCTCCATTGGTCTGGGCAGATTTATCTATGCTGTTGGCACTAAAACAAAGTTTGACTATGGCACTTATATCTTCGAGCAAACCCTTAAACATGCTGAGAGCTATGCAATTAAGGGACCAATAGCATTTCCATCTCTCTTGTGTGGTATTATAACTGATCAATACCCTGACATTCTGGGAAATAGAGATACAGTCTGCAAAAGAGTTCCTGCCCTTGGCTTTCACTACAAGCTATTTCAAGGGAAGCATGTTCCTGACATTATCATGACATCTACTGAGACATCAACTGTCAAGCCAAACTCTCAGAGGGCAAATGTCATTGCTGTGCTAAAAGAGACATGTAGGGAACTTGAAGCAAGGAAGCAGACCATAGAAGAACTGATCTCTACTCTTGAAAAAGAAGAAGACACAGAGGTGGAGGAAGAAAGGATTGCTGATGAGGCTTCTGGTGAAAATATGGTTGTTGATGGGGATACTGATGCTGATCAAGCAACTGTTGCCAAAGAAGGATCTGAAGAAGCTTCTTTCCACAGTGCTTCTTCAGGAGAAGAGAGCACCTGAGCTGTTGCAGCTCTTTATGTTGCCCTGATTACCTGCTGTTACTTGGTTTTTATTCTGTCAAATTTTCCTTCTTGTCCTGTTGTTTCCAATCTGTATGTTGGATGACTGTAATTGTGTTGACAGATATGTAACCCTTGAATATTTATGTTGTTTTCCTTCTGATACTCCTTTATGTTCATTGTTTGGGGCAATTGTATTGTTTCCTTTGGCCCTTTATGGCTAAAAAGGGGGAGAAGAAATACTGTGGGAAGTATTAATGTTTGGGAAACTGTATGGGGGGATTGTATGGCCTGAAATTTTATGGCCTGTTTGTTTAAATTTTGTTTGTGGGCAATTGTGGGAAATTGTGGGACTTGTGTATGGGTAGAATTTATCTTCTCTTAGTTCTAGTTACTTGAAGCTTAGGAAAGCTTAGGAAAACTTAGAACTAGGTTGTTAGTCTTCTGCTGCATTTTGTACTCTGATAGGTCTAGTAGTTTTAGCCAAAAATGTGCCAAAGGGGGAGTTTGTTAGTGTTTTAAGTTGGCATCAATTTTGGTAAAACTAGGCTTTAGAAATGTCTTGATAGATGTCATGACATTCAGAGATTGAAGATAAATCCTACTGGACAAGGATGGTAAAAGTACACTCGTATGTGGAAGCTAAAGTCATGGAAATTTAGAAAAATCGATGTCATAATGTATGTTATGACATTCGGTGACATTCTGCTCGAATCGCTTTTTCCCGAGATTTTTCGTGAAGTTTGTTGAGCATTTTATTTATGTTTTTCTTATTAGAAAGCATGCTCACGTGGCTGCTAGGTTAATCTTAATTAAACCTAAATTGGTTGTTGAACAAACCATGTTTTTAGGAGAGAATTAAGTAAACCTTAGCTATCTTTATGGAAGCCCAAATCAAGATTCGTGGATCGCTTCTATATAAAGAATTCAACCTTACTCTACACCACGCCTCGATTCCATTGAAGACATTGAAGGCTTTTGTTTGTGTCGTTAAGGTCAAGAATAGTTGGTATTGTGTAATTCTAGTTTCTCTTGTGAGTCAAGCAACTATCAATTGATAAGTGCATGGACTAGGATTTGTTGTAAGGGTAGTTTATCACTCAAAGCTTTAAAGCACGAGTGTTTGTCTCTTGATTAAAGCTTTGAAGCAAGATCAAGATATTTTATTGAAGTGTGTCTTCACAATTCAATTAGTCAATAGGTTATCACGCGGTGATTGAGGGGAGTGAGTAGGAACTCGATCTAAGTAGGACTTAGGTTGAAGTGTCATTGGGTAGGGATTAAGTGAGGAGTTGTAAACGGGTGAGTTTAACTCGAATTGATACTACTAATAGTGAATTTCCTCCCGGCTTGGTAGCCTCCGCATATAGGTTTGTTAGAACCGAATCGGTGAACAACTTATTGTGTTATTTATCGCTTATATTTACTCGTGAATTGTCAAAGCGTTGTCGACATCGGTCATAACATTCTCTCGTGACATTAAGTATCTCCGCCAGAATTTCGACTTTATTATCTTTGTTTATGAAAATATATATAAATAGGTAAAATGCCACCTAAGAATAAGGATAGCGGTAAGAAGTCTCAGCGTCTGAGGGTAGTAACATGTGAGTCTCCTCACTCAGCCATGTGCCCCCTCGTAGTCGTTGATCCTATGTCCCGGCCAAGACTGTGGTTTTGTCCAATTACTCTCCTCCCATACATTCCCGTCTGGGTACCTGATCTTTGTGCCACCCGAGGCCCCGGCTTTTTCCAATGACTCGATGTCGTCATCCTTCCAAAGCATGCGGGTGGATCTAGTTTTCCTTTCCCACCGACTCAGATGCCATCTTCCTTCCAACATGCGGGAGGATCTAGTTTCCCTTTCCCACCGACCCAAGTGCCTTCATCTTTCCAGCAGACTGGTGTCCCCTCATCCTTTCAGCGGGCAGGAGGACCCAGTTTTCCATTTCTACAGATTGGCGTGCCTTCATCATTCCAGATGGGGACCGGTTTTCATATCCCACACAGATGTCTTCATCCTTCCAACAGGCGGGAGGGTCCAGCAGCCCACATTCCACACATACTGGAGGATTCAGCAGTCCACGTCCGACACAGGCTGGATGATCCCCTAGTCCACGTCCCACATAGGCCGGACGATCCCCCAGTCCACGTCCCACACAGACTGAAGGATCCCGCGCCCCACGTTCTAGACGGACCGGAGGATCACGCACCCCACATCCCATACAGTCGCCGATCCAAAGACCCCACGCCCTACACATGTACCTGCACGTGAGGCTGACGGTGATGCAGATGTGGTAGCTGATGATATAGATGGAGCTGATCTTCGTGGGAGAGATGATCCGAGTGAGATTCATGTTATTGACGGGAGGTTTTGGATTTGGCCCGAAGGAAGCAAGTAAGTTTCTTATATAAACTTTTATTTAAGTACATATTCATTTTAATATTTTGTATAAATTTATAATTAATATTGTTTGTTCAAAATCTTGTTGTTTAGTTTCACGAGTCGGATCACGCTAAGGTTATTAATTATATAATCCAGCAGATGTATAAATCATTTTGGAGGAACTTTGGCGAGGTTACAAATAAAGAAGAATGGTTTAAAAAATTTAAGGTATTGTTATTTATTTAAGTTGTAAATTTAATAAAAAAATTTAGTATTGTTATTTAAGTCACATTTTAATGATAATTACTTAACTTTTTATTTTAATGTCATACAACATTGCAGGAAAAATATGTGTGGGATCCGTTGAATGAGAAAATTATGGAAAAATCTATTATAGCGTAACTTAGAAGATTTTCGATATAATGCGGCGGGTTAGCGAGAATTATGAGCTTCATGGTATCCGTCCTAACTGGATAGGCGTAGAGGTTTTTGGCGAACTTCTTACATATTGGGGTTCGCCAGAATTCAAGGCTAAATCCAAAACTTTTAAGAAGATGAGGGCATCTGAAAAGGGGGTGTGTGTAAATACTTTTGGAACTATTAGTACTGCGGAGCATGTCCGGCGGATGGTAAAAATTACTAATTTCTTAAGTTATATTTTTATTCATAATATTTTTTACTAATTATTTTTAATTTTATTGTTTAGACTAAGGAGTTGGGGAGACCACCATTAATCATTGAGTTGATTATGAGGACTCGGACAAAGAAATCTGGAGGTTTTGTCGACGAGCGCACACAGAAAGCTTTTGTAAGTTATTTAATTTATGTTTTTTTTAAGTCAATAACAAAATTTGTGACGTTATTTTCACGTGGCAACCTATAAATTGTGGCGTGCTTATCATATGGCAACTGATAAATTGCCACGTGAATGATTTTCATGTGGCAACTGATAAATTGCCACGTGAAAATCATGTGGCAATTCATAAGTTGATTTGTGAAAATCACGTGACAATTTTTTAATATATTTGAATTTAGTATAATTTAATATATACATGTATTAATTTAGTATAATTTAATATATATACATATATATATATATATGTAAAAAAAAAATTTAATTTTATTATTTAATGTATGTGTAGGATGATTATCAGACATTGCTTGCACTTTTTCTGGAACACAATCCTCAATATAGGCCAGCAGAGGGGGAGCCGCTTAATGGTGATGTTGATTTCTACATTTGGAATGAAGTAGTTAATGGAAAAGGGCCTAATGGTTGTTTTTTTGCGGGTGGAAATTTGGCCGGCGGGTTGAGAGTTGGTGATCGTAATCTGTTTCAACGACTTAGAGATGGAGAGGGAGGGTCACGTCAACCGAATCTGACACAGGATCAACTAGAAATAGTAAGACAATTGGCGGCAAGTGAAGTCAGACGCAAAATGGAGGCCCAAATGACGACAATGAGGCAAGAGCAGAAGCAGCAGTTGGAGATCATGCGGAAGAGGCAATCTGATATGGAGGAGCAGATGAGAAGGTTTATGCAAGGTGGTGGAAATCAAAATGTTCCTGATACACAGCCCAATAATGACGGACTTGATGACTTTGATCTTGATAATTATCCGGGTGAAGATGCCCCGTGAAAACATTTTATTTATTTTGTTTTTAAATTTGCATTTATGTAAGATATTTATTTTTATCATTTTAAATTATATAAAATTTTATTATTGGAATATATAATAAAATAATATTATTATAATAATTTTAATATATAAATTTTACTATATACATTTTATTATATAAATTTTATTATATAAATTTTATTATATAAATTTTATTATATAATTTTTATTATATAATATTTATTATATAAATTTTATTATATAATTTTTTTTATATAATTTTTATTATAAAAATTTGATTATATAAATTAATTAATATAAAAAAATAATTACTAAATAATTTTTTAAAAAACAAAAACGTCACATGTAGCGACGTGAGAATCATGTCACAAATTAGTGACATGTAAACCACGTCGCTAATAAAGCTGCTATTTGTCTTTCCCTATGCAAAACATTAGCGACGTGAATACCACGTCACAACTTTGTGACATGGGAAACACGTCGCTACAGAGTTGCCACTTGTTTCCCAGCGACGTATTTTTTCACGTCGCTGTTTTCCTTTTGTGACGTGTTTTTGATGTTTGCCACGTTATTTTCACGTGGCAAATGAGGTTATTTTTTGTAGTGTTATTATACATCTATTACACCTAGATTTCACTATTTAAATAATACATTACTTTAAGTCATCAAACCTATACATTATGACTAATACACCAATTTTATACCACATATCACATACCACACCATATGGAAATCAATTATTTCCCACACCACGCATTATCAATTATTTCATACAAGACATTTTATATTTGTATGAGAGCTTGAGATCCGAGCCATAAATGGAATCCAATATAAATTACCTTAAAACTTGTTTAGATAAACAAGAAAAGAAATTAGAAATTTTAGAACAATTATTAAAAACAAAATTTAAGTTGTAATAAACACATTTTAATGACCTTAAAGGAGCAGGTAAAAAATAAAACTCTAATTAATGGGTCAGAAGAATTAAAAGTATCTATAGATTCTTTAACCGGAAAATTCTCACAAATAAGTGTTGAAAGAAAAACAAAGAGTACTAAAACCAAAAATTTCTTAACTTATAATACAGAAGAAGCTAAAAAACATTTGAAATTATGAATCCTTTTATTGGCCAATCTAGAACATTAATGGATGAAGAGGCTAGTTCATCTAGGACTACCACTTTAAACCAAACTCATAATATTTCCTACTTAAATAAACTTTTAAATAAAAAAGAAGATAAAAATTCTTTGCAATTAGAACAAACTGTGGACACTAATAAAGACTTAGAAATTATGACAAATTACCACATTAATCTCTTAAGACCAACCCAACTATATAGGTCTGGACTCCTTGAAAATAATTCAAGCTTAATTAGAACACATAGATCAAAAATGCTAGACTACCAGATGGTCATATTGAAGAATTTGGATTATAAACAAATGACAGTATAAATCAATTAAATAAAAAACAAATGAATTGTGTATATTTAGGATTGATCATAATTGGTGTAAGAGGCCTAGTAATGAAACAAAATGGTGCCAAAGTACTAATAGCCATATTAGATACTAGGTATCCAAAAATAAATAGACAAATTATGGGAGTAATTGAAGTAGACATGAATAACAATTGTGGAATCCGTTATTTATGTCCGAATTTTACCATAGGAATTAAAGATTTAAAATACATAAAAATTCAAGTTCAGAGTAAAGGATTTAAAAATTTTAAAGGATCAAATATGGTGATAGACATTATTTTTCTCGGAAACTTATCAACACAAGTGTCACCAAAATTTAAACTAAAAATTAATGATATGGTTAAAACAATAACATCAAGAGGAATTAACTTTTTGGGTCCAGAACCAATTCCCCCTTCTCTTTTAGCTGGAGAAGAATAGAAAATTTTCAGACTGAAGCTGAAACATTAACACCTACAGAAGTTGTGACTTATACTACTAAAGATTCTTTAGCCTTAAGATTTAAAAATTACGAGGAAACCCATAAGCAAACTTGTGAAGATGACTGAAAAAGTCCTAACATTAGAAGAATTACAAAAAATTAAGAATGATGAACTTTTAATGGAAAAATACAATACAAAAATAGAGTTAGCAAATCTGAATGCTAACAAAAAATTCCTTATAGAAAAATATTTGGAAGACATTCAAAGTCTAAAAAATTTATTCGGAGAATCTAAAAATATAGAAGAAGAAAATTCTGAGATAAACTACTCAGAAAAGAATTTAGTAAATGAAGAAATAGCAATTCTGCTACATCCAGATTCCCGAATAGTAGACCAACTCAAATGGGTTACTCTATAGGACATCCTTCAAGATTGCTTGTGGCTATCTACAATAACAACAACCATAATTTAAGGACATTAGGAAAAAGAAACCCTAATGAAATTAATTTGTATGAATATGAATAAGTTATGTTAAACATTATTAATATCCATCCACAACTTTTAGATGCATACATTGAGCAATGGACCTCTTTGGTAATCAGAGATTATGAAAGCAAACATTATAATATTACAACGGGTGAAGAAATGATTAAAATTGCTGAAAATTATCTAAGAGATATAGCTAGAGCCGCTTGGGAAGCATTTAAAGCTAATTTTCTAGAAAAATTAGCATAATTAGTAACTCAAGGAAATAATATTCACAATTTTACATATTTAATACAAAAAATTATTACGGGCAAAGATGCCAATGTAAGATTAACTATGAGACAAGCTGAAGCCATGAGAGATTTAGAACAAATTCAATTATATGATTGAAACCATATAATAGAATTTTTACAAGACTTTTATGCCTTAGCAAGCACTTCAGGAAACTATTTTTCTACAGAATTAGGAGAAAGATTATTTACCAAATTACCAGGACCATTAGGTCATGAAATTCATGAAAATTTGAAGAAATTAGAAGTCAATAATGAATTTGATAATATTGGAATAAGAATACAATACATTATTTCTGAATTAAAAAAGAAATGTACTTATATCCAAATTCAAAAAGAATTAAAACAAAAGAACGTAGGGTTCTGTAAACAAATTTATACTCCTCAACAATATGGCAAGCATCTTGATGATAAAAATCAGAGGAACCAACATAAAGTTAAGAAAAATTATGTAAAGAAAAATTACTTCAGAAAATCTAATAGCAGAAAACCTTATTTAAATAAAGAAAAGGCGTAAATGCACTTTTGGTCTCGCTATATTAATTTTTTTAACATTTTAGTCCCTCTATAAAAAGAATCAACTATTAGGTCCCCCAATATCAAATTTCATGTTTTTTAGTGGTCCCCTATGATAAAATAGTCTAATTTGCATATGTGACATTGAAATTATGAAG
Source organism: Vicia sativa (assembly GCA_021764765.1). Lineage (NCBI taxonomy): Eukaryota > Viridiplantae > Streptophyta > Magnoliopsida > Fabales > Fabaceae > Vicia > Vicia sativa. The sequence goes on along the minus strand of CM038794.1, from coordinate 234,213,153 downwards.
TGACATTTTTTTAATGGATGTAACGTCATTATAAATTTTTTTTTTTTTAAGTTTTCTTTATAATAATTAAACGTTTTTAATTATTTTAGTTATTTTTGTCTATAAATATTTATTTAGAAATTATATATTATAAATTTTAATTCTAAAATATATATTTTTGGGTCTATTTAATGACGCGGCAACAATTAAAAAATGTCACCTCATAATTTCAATGTCACATATACAAATTAGACTATTTTGTCATGGGGTCAAAAAAAACATGAAATATGATATTGGGAGACCTAATAGTTGTTTTTTTTATAGGGGGACTAAAATGTTTAGAAAATTAATATAAGAGGACCAAAAGTGCATTTAAGCCTAAAGAAAAATATGTTAGAAAATATAACCCTAACAAAACTTATAGAAATACAATTACTTGTTTTGCTTGTAATAAACCAGGACATTTATCTTCTATTTGTCCAAACAAACAAAATTTATTTACAAGGGAATCAAATCTTTTATCTACTATAAAAGAAGATATTTTAGAAATAACTTCAGGTATTTCTGACAACTCTGAAATCTAGAGTATTTGCACTTTAGAAAGAATAGAAAATGAATAAATTGAAATCCTTCTCGAAGATGAAAATAATAATAATTATGTTCAATTAGAAAAATTGAAAAAATTTATTTTTAAATAAAAAAATGGAGCCAAAAAATAAACCTTTAGATTGTAACCATAATTGGAACTATAAAGTTGGAAGTGACAACATTAGATGCTTCAAATGTAATTGATTTTCTTCTTTTGATAAAAGATGGAGATGTCAAATTTGTTTAAAATAAATATGTTCAAATTGCATTAGAAAACATTTTAGCATAGAATACAAAATTCAAGAAATCGTAGAAAATTCAAATCCTCCAAAAGATAAAAATTATTTAGAAAATAAGGTAGAAACTGTAACACCTCAATTTAAATTAGAATTTAGTTATTTAAAATAAATAGATGATTCAATGTATTTTTATGAATAGATATGGTTGTGACGCGTTGTTGATGATTAGACGGCTTAGAATTATAGATTATGAGTGTTGGAGGGGTGTATGACTAAAAGTTGTAGAGAATGAGGTGTAGAGAATATAAGACAATTAACAGTAATATTAATATTAAGTCTATTATTATTATTATTATAATATTAGTAATAAATAATAATTGGTTTAATGAAGGGAAAGATGGGAATTGTGAATTAGAGGTCCAAGGGTTATTATTGGGGAAAATAAGGAATAGGAATCACAATTTATATTCGATCGTGAAAACCCGAGAAGAGGAAGAACGAGGAAAAGAGAAGAGGAACTCAAAGGTTCAAGAGACTCGAGAAATTTGGCTAAGGTAAGGGGTGACTTCTCCGATTATTATGCCTTATAGGTTTAGAGAATAATATGAATGGATTGATTAGATTAGATATCCCAATTTAGGATATTAAGGTTTGGGAATTTTAGACCCTAATGCATGATTTTGGTGAAATTGATTGTTAAATTGTGATGTTTGAATGATGAAATTAATTGTTTGATTGTGTTTACATTGATATGTTTGGTATGAGTTGTTAATCACATAATTTAGCATGTTTTTGTATGTTTAGAAATCTGATTTTGGGTGAAAAAGGGTGAAAATTCGTAGCAGCAAATTTTCTGGTTTTTGGCTCTGGTTCAGTGATGTAACCAGTTACTTGGTTGAAGTAACCGGTTACCTCATCAAATTTTTGAAAATATTGGTTTCTGGTTCAGTGATGTAACCGCTTACCTGGTTGAAGTAACTGGTTACCTCGTTCAAATTTTTGAAAAATTGGCTACTTGTTCAGTGAAGTAACCAGTTACCATTCTGAAGTAACCGGTTACCTTAGTTGAAAATTGCCCAGTAATGGCACGTCAGGGATGAAGTAAATGGTTACCTTGCTGAAATTGGCAGATTTTCAAAACTTTAAAAATTCATAACTTTCAAACCGTAAGCCCATTTTAATCACCGTTTTGGACGTTGTGACTCAAATTAAATATTCTATTTTATAAAATGAAGAAAATGGCAGTAGCTCGGTTTTATTTTAAAAGTCCCGATTTTTCTAAACTACTGTTGGTTTATACATTGTTTGCATACTTTGACTTATATGTAACTATGTGTTTGTTGTGGTGTTGTTATAAATGCATAATGTTGCTAGATTATGTATGTTGGTGATAGCATTACGGATTGAAATGTAATTGTTTGTGTAAGTTGTATGCGATTGGAGATGATTTATGATAAAATGTTGTTATCATAATTGGTGTTGATATTGCATGCTTTAAAGATGTGCATGCATACATATCATTGTTGTGAGTATCTAATTCCCATTGTGTGAAATTAGTTAGTTTGCTAATAATCGTGTCCGAGTTGGAATGGGCGGTGAGGTGTATCCGTGTCTGGGTTAGAATGGAATGGAGGTTGATACTGTGTCTGGGTTGGAATGGAACAGTGTAGTGAATATAATTCACAATTGGTACCACATGCATAAAGTCGTGTTGCATTGCATTATGGTATATTTTATAACATGATTGGAAGGATTTCAGTGTTATAATATGATTGTTGTGTGTATTACTGATTGTCGATTTGTGTGTTATTTTGGTGATGAAATGATAAATCTGAATATGCTGAATTGGGTGAAATGATTTTCTTATGAAATTCTGTTTATTTATGGGCTTATAGTGTATAATAATTGTGATTTAGTCTCACCCTTACTGTTGATCATTTTCAGATTGAAGTAAGTAGCATAGGTGCTTTGGTGAGGATAGCACGTAGAGCTAGACTATTATGTTTTATCGAGTCCGATGTCATGCTCTGATTTGTAACACTGGGGAATGATTGTTGTTTTAGAGTTGTTATTAAACTCTTTTCTTTGATTAAATGTTTTATTTGGATAACAGTTTGTGGAACTAAAGCATTGACCTTGATGTTATTGATATTTGATTTATCCAAAGTTATGAAGACTATTTCGCTGTGTTAAACATGTTATTAAATTATTTAATTGGTTTATGTTCCTCAGATAAGCATGACATGTGTATGTTTTTATTATATTGAGTTGTAGCATCCTTGTTGACATGTTTAATCTAAATTAAATTTTATATTCCGTAGGGGTTCTAAGAAGGGTGTTATAATAGTGGTATAAGAGCAGGTCAGTCTGTCCGGCCAAGTTGTCTAATGTATTTGTTCCTATGTATGCGACATGTGTGTGAAACAGTGTCGGTACTTGCTTGTTTTTCTAACTAATTGGTTGCAGGAGTGATTTAGAAGCAAGTGGGTAGAAGCTTTACTTCTCCGAGATATTCTGGTGTGAAGAGTTGGATCGATGTAATATTGATTACATGAGTGCAAATATTGGTTAGACCGTGTGGTTTCCAGAATTCGGAGGAAGTACGAATTCAAGATTTCAGTCTAACGGTCAGATAGAGTGCTCTTAAGGGGTAACAATTAGGTAGTTGTGTTGTTCGCATCTCTAGGAGTGGAGGACGATGTTATGGATAGTGATGTGCCAGTTGGGTGTGAGCTTTGATGTTTTCCTGGGAATAATAGCGACTCGTCGTTAGAAGAAGATGTTGGATTAGCTTGAGGTTATCCTTGGGTTGAAAGTTTGAAGTTAAACAAAGTGATTATGGATTATTTTGATGAGTCAATGTAGATTCTTGTGCTAGAAGAGATTTGGTAAGTAAGAAGGACAACTCTTAGAAGATGAAGCTCATGTGGTTGGAATGTTCAACACTACATGTTGATCGTACAGTTGTCGATGTTGAGTTTCCTCCTGGTGTTCTTGAAAAGATTGATTGTTGGAATTGTAACTTGATGCAATTAATCATGGTGAATGATGCGGGTTGTGATATGTTGAAGTTGGGATCTCAATTTGTGTATTCTATGATATTGGGGTTGTTTGGATAGGTTAAAAAAAGTGATTTTCGTACTTAAAACAACAGATTTTTCACTTTCACAAAGTGGAAATCGATTACCTATTATGGGAAATCGATTTCCTGAAGCTGACAACATTTTTTGAAAACTTGTAAAATTCATAACTTGAGTTCTAGACGTCCGATTTGAGTTCCATTTGAAGCGTTGGAAAGCTAATCTGACGAACTTTGTTTTAAAAATGGTTCCAGCACTTGGAAGTAATTGTTTATCATGTGGTGATGTTAGAGGATAGTCGGAGTTGTTGTTGATGTCTTTCTTGGTACCAAACTTGTTTCTATGGCACCATACAGGACGTCAACTTCAGAGTTAGGACAATTGAAGAAGCTATTGGATGATGTGTAGAGAAATAGATTGTAAAACCAAGTGTATTGTTTTAAGAGCTCTAATGTCATTAGTAAAGGAGAAAGAAAGTAGTACGAAATTGTGTGTGGATTACCAATAATTAATTAGAGTGGTGATTGAGATTAAATACCCACTTCAAATGATTAATGATTTGATAGATATTTTGGTAGGAGATCATGTCTTCAGTATAGTCAAATTGAGGTTAACTTACCTTCGAATTCAGGTTAAAAATGAAGATAGTTACAGAGAAGCTTCTAGAACTCAATATAGGCGTGTTGAATGTTGCGGTGTGAATTTTAGCTTCGAAAGGGAGGAAAATTTTGCTAATTTGTCAAGGTGTAGATTACGGTATGAGAAGATGAGTTTTCTTTATCGTGTTATTTCAGGTGATGATATTGCAATAGACGCATCTAAGGTAGATGCAATGTTGAAGTGGGAAGCTCCAAAATTAGTTACGAGTATTAGAAACTTTTTGGGACATAACTTGTGATTGTCGCAGTTTGTTTGAGGCGAGGTCGAGAATGATATGTTGTTAATGAATGAGATGTTAATATTAGTAAGGATGTAGAAGTATTAAAGATGCATCTTATTCCGATTAAGAATGATTAGAGTGATGTTAGCTTTTGAGGAAAAGATACGTGATGCTAGAGGAAAAAAATAAATTCGAGAGGAAATGGAATCATGTTTAAGATGTCAAAGTATTGACATGTGTCAATAAATTTTTGGAAGTTTCTCTTACCAATCATATGATGAGATGTATTATTGAGATTGCATTTGGAATGAGATTCAAATTTGAAAATATATGGATCCTCGATGTTATGAGATTTATAGGAAGACTATGAATTTGTGAATATTGTTAAAGTTCTCTACATGGATAAGGACTTAAGTTGGAACAAAATGAATTACGATGTATTTGGTATGTTAACATTTCATGAGTTGGAAAATACTTAACATTTGTGTGATTCATAGTGAGTGTGAAGAAGGTTATATAATGTGTTTGATCAATGGTATCTCATCGCCGAGATCAAATAAGAAAGAATTGTGGAAGCAGTTGTAAACCTTAAAGGAGATTACTGGACCATGGTGCTTGGGTGACCTTAAGCACGAGTTCTAAAGGGACGCTATTATAGTTTAATAATGATGGTTTATACTCCATTATGATTGACGACTATGTATTGGCAAATTGAAGAACTGAGCACCCTTAATCTCTTGTTGATAATAGACGGGATCGTGTTGGATTGAATAGACTTGTCTTGCAAGCTTGATAGTGTGTAAAGTGATTTACGTTCTATCGAGAGGATAGTAGATCACCAGTTCGCGTAAACCTAAGAGGAAAGTGGCTATAAAAAAGACTTGGAAATTATTTAATCAGGTCAGAGACTTGAGTGTGTGTGCGAGCTAATGCCGCATAGTGGAAGGTTGAGAATGTCAAAACGTGAATAATGATCTTCTAGTGGAGATAAAAGAGCGTGCGGAGATAGATGTGAAACTTATGGATCTGGGAGTTGATGGAAAACAAATGAAGACAGTGACTTAAGATAGACGATCAAAGTGGCGTAGCGGAAGCGTAATGTGACGCAGTTTATTATGCGGGTATGACTTTTGGAGTCATAGATTAAACATTAGAAGTTGTGGATTTTATACAACTATTAGACATTCCTGAATGGAATTATTACGCTTAAGGTTATATATTATTGGTATTACCGTCGTTGCATGCTCAATTGGTGGAACGTAGTCGGGTGTTACTAGCATTGTGTACCAATGTTATCGATATTGCGGCTATGTGGAGGTCCTTATGACGGTGTTGCGGTGGAATGAAGTGATATATTATCTATCCTAAGGTGAAGGGGCGAGAAGTGAGATAAACCAGTACATTCCTAACCCGGTAACAATGAATCGTGTGGGAGTATGGTGGTTGATTAGGAAGGATGTTGGTCAGTGGTAATTGAAATAATGTAAAACATGACATGGGAGTTAGAAGGAATGATGCAGAGTTGTATCAGAAGTTATTAATATCAAGTGGATTTTCGAGGACAAAAATATTCTAAGTGGGGGAGAGTTGTAACACCCCGATTTAAATTAGAATTTAGTTATTTAAAATAAATAGATGGTTCGGTGTATTTTTATGAATAGATATGGTTGTGACGTGTTGTTGATGATTAGAAAACTTAGAATTATAGATTATGAGTGTTGGAGGGGTGTATGACTAAAAGTTGTAGAAAATGGGGGTGTAGAGAATATAAGACAATTAATAGTAATATTAATATTAAGTCTATTATTATTATTGTATTATTAATAAATAATAAATTGTTTAATGAAGGGCAAGATGGGAATTGAGAATTAGGGGTCCAAGGGTTATTATTGGGAAAAATAAGGAATAGAAATCACAATTTCTATTCGATCGTGAAAACTAGAGAAGAGGAAGAACGTGGAAAAGAGAAGAGGAACTCAAAGGTTCAATAGAATCAAGAAATTTGGCTAAGGTACGGGGTGACTTTTTCGATTATTATGCCTTATAGGTTTAGAGAATAATAGGAATGAATTGAGTAGATTAGATATCCCAATTTAGGATATTAAGGTTTAGGAATTTTAGACCCTAATGCATGACTTTGGTGAAATTGATTGTTAAATTGTGATGTTTGAATGATGAAATTGATTGTTTGATTGTGTTTAAATTGATATGTTTGGTATGAGTTGTTAATCACATAATTTTGCATGTTTTTGTATGTTTAGAAATCTGATTTTGGGTGAAAAAGGGTAAAAAAAAAAATCATAGCAGCAAATTTTCTGGTTTTTGGCTCTGGTTCAATGATGTAGCCAGTTACTTGGTTGAAGTAACCGGTTACCTCATCAAATTTTTGAAAATATTGTTTTCTGGTTCAGTGATGTAACCAGTTACCTGGTTGAATTAACTGGTTACCTCATTCAAATTTTTGAAAAATTGGTTACTTGTTCAGTGAAGTATCCAATTACCATTTTGAAGTAACCGATTACCTTAGTTAAAAATTGCCCAGTAATGTCAGGTCTAGGGTGAAGTAACCGGCTACCTAGTTGAGGTAACCCGTTATCTTGCTGAAAGTGGCAGATTTGTAAATCTTTAAAAATTCGTAACTTTCAAACCGTAAGTCCGTTTTAACCGCCGCTTTGGACGTTGTGACTCAAATAAAATATTCCATTTTATAAAATGAAGAAAATGGCAGTAGCTCGATTTTATTTTAAAAGTCCCGATTTTTCTAAACTACGGTTGGTTTATACATTGTTTGCATACCTTGGCTTATATGTAACCATGTGTTTGTTGTGGTGTTGTTATGAGTGCAAAATGTTGCTGGATTATGTATGTTGGTGATAGCATTATGGGTTGGAATATAATTGCTTGTGTAAGTTGTATGCATTTGGAGATGATTTATGATTAAATGTTGTTATCATAAATGGTGTTGATATTGTATGCTTTAAAGATGTGCATGCATACATATCATTGTTGTGAGTAGATAATTTCCATTGTGTGGAATTAGTTAGTTTGCCAATAACTGTGTCTAGGTTAGAATGGACGGTGAGGCGTATCCGTATCCAGGTTGGAATGGAACAGAGGTTGATACTGTGTCCGGGTTAGAATGGAACAGTGTAGTGAATATAATTCACAATTGGTACCACATGCATAGAGTCATGTTGCATTGTATTATGGTATGTGTTATAACATGATTTGAAGGATTCCCGTGTTATAATGTGATTGTTGTGTGTTATTACTGATTGTTGATTTGTGTGCTATTTTGGTGATGAAATGATAAATCTGAATATGCTAAATAGGGTGAGATGATTTGCTTATGAAATTCTATTTATTTATGAGCTTATAATGTATAATAATTGTGATTTATTCTCCCCCTTACTGTTGATAATTTTCAGATTGAAGTTAGCAGCGTATGTGCTTTTGTGAGGATAGCTCGTAGAGGTAGACTATTATGTTTTATCGAGTTCGGTGTCATGCTCTGATTTGTAACATTGGGGAACAATTGTTGTTTTAGAATTTTTATTGAACTCTTTTCTTTGACTAAATGTTTTATTTGGATAATAGTTTGTGGAACTAAAGCATTGGCCTTGATGTTATTGGTATTTTAATTTATCCAAAGTTATGAAGACTATTCCGCTGTGTTAAACATGTTATTAAATTATTTAATTGGTTTATGTTCCTCAGATAAGAATGACATGTGTATGTTTTTATTATATTGAGTTATAGCATCCTTGTTGACATGTTTACTCTGAATTAAATTTTATATTTCGCGGAGGTTTTTAGAAGGGTGTTACAATAGTGGTATTAGAGAAGGTCGGTCCGTCAGGCCAAGTTTACTAATGTGTTTTTTCCTATGTATGCGACATGTGTGGGAAACACTGTCAATACTTGCTTGTTTTTCTAACTACTTGGTTGCATGAGTGGTTTAGAAGCAAGTGGGGAAGAAGCTTTACTTCTCCGAGATGTTCTGGTGTGAAGATTTGGATCGATTTTCTATTGATTACATGAGTAAAAATGTTGGTTAGACCGTTTGGTTTCCCAAATTCAGAGGAAGTATGAATTTAAGATTTCAGTCTAACGGTCAGATAGAGTGCTCTTAAGGGGTAACAATTAGGTACTTGTGTTGTTCGCATCTTTGGGAGTGGAGGAATATGTTATGGATAATGATATGTCAATTGAGTGTGAGTTCTGATGTTTTCATGGGAATAATATTGACTCGTCATTAGAGCAAGATGTTGGATTAGCTTGAGGTTATCCTTGGGTTGAACGTTTGAAGTTAAACCAAGTGATTATGAATTTCTTTGATGAATCGATGTAGATTCTTGTGCTAGAATATATTTGGTAAGTAAGAAAGACAACTCTTAGAATATGAAGCTCATGTGGTTGGAATGTTCAACACTGCATGTTAATCGTACAGTTGTCGATGTTGAGTTTCCTCCTGGTGTTCTTGAAAAGATTGATTGTTGGAATTGTAACTTGATGCAGTTAATCATGGTGAATGATGCGGGTTGTGATATGTTGAAGTTGGGATCTCAATTTATGTAATTTATGATGTTGGGGTTGTTTGGATGGGTTAAAAAAGTGATTTTCGTACTTAAAACAGCATAGTTTTCACTTTCACAGGGTGGAAATCGATAACCTATTACGGGAAATCGATTTCCTGAAGCTGACAACATTTTTCGAAAACTTGTAAAATTCATAACTTGAATTTTGGACATCCAATTTGAGTTCTGTTTGAAGCATTGGAAAGCTAATATGATGAATCTTGTTTTAAAAATTGTTCCAGCACCTAGAAGTAATTTGTTTATCATGTGGTGATGTTAGAGGATAGTCAGAGTTGTTGTTGATGTCGTTCTTGGTACCAAACTTGTTTCTATGGCACCATACAAGACACCAGCTTCAGAGTTAGGAAAATTGAAGAAGCTATTGGATGATGTGTGGAGAAAAATATTCTAAAACCAAGTGTATTGTTTAAGAGCTCTAACGTCATAAGTAAATGAGAAAGAAAGTAGTAGGAAATTTTGTGTGGATTACCAATAACTGATTCGAGTGGTGATTAAGATTAAATACCCACTTCAAATGATTAATGATTTGATGGATATTTTGGTAGGAGAGCATGTCTTCATTATAGTTGGACTAAGGTTAACTTACCTTCGTATTCAGGTTAAAGATGAATATAGTTAGATAGAAGCTTCTAGAACTCAGTATAGGCGTGTTGAATGTTGCGGTGTGAATTTTAGCTTCGAAAGGGACGAGAATTTTACTAAGTTGTCAAGGTGTAGATTACGGTATGAGAATATGAGTTTTCTTTATCGTGTTATTTCAGGTGATGATATTGCGGTAGACCCATCTAAGATAGATGCAGTGATGCAGTGGGAAGCTCCAAAATTAGTTACGAGTATTAGAAGATTTTTGGGACATAACTTGTGATTGTCGTAGTTTGTTTGAGACGAGGTCGAGAATGATATGTTGTTAATGAATGAGATGTTAATATTAGTAAGGATGTAGAAGTATTAAAGATGCATCCTATTCCAATTAAGAATGATTAGAGTGACATTAGCTTTTGAGGAAAAGATAAGTGATGCTAAAGGGGAAAAAATAAATTCAAGAGGAAATGGAATCATGTTTAAGATGTCAAAATATTGACATGTGTCAAGAAAATTTTGGAAGTTTCTCTTACCAATCATATGATGAGATGTATTATTGAGATTGCGTTTGGAATGAGATTCAAATTTGAAAATATATGGATCCTCGATGTTATGAGATTTATAGGAAGACTATGAATTTGTGAATGTTGTTAAAGTTCTCTACATGGATAAGGACTTCAGTTGGAACAAAATTATTTATGGTGTATTTCGTATGTTAACATTTCATGAGTTAGAAAATACTTAACATTTGTGTGATGCTAAGTGAGTGTGAAGAAGGTTATATAATGTGTTTGATCGATGGTATCTCACCGCCGAGATCAAATGAGAAAGAATTGTTGAAGCAGTTGTAAACCTTAAAGGAGATTACTGGACCATGGTGCTTTGGTGACCTTAAGCACGAATTCTAAAGGGACACTATTATAGTTTAGTAATGATGGTTTATACTCCATTATGATTGACAGCTATCTATTGAAAAATTGAGGAACTTATCACCCTTAATCTCTTGTTGATAATAGACGGGATCGTGTTGGATTGAATAAACTTGTCTTGCAAGCTTGATAGTGTGTAAAGTGATTGACGTTCTAACGAGAGGATAGTAGATCACCAGTTCGCGTGAACCTAAGAGGAAAGTGGCTAAGAAAAAGACTTGGAAATTATTTAAGCAGATCAGAGACTTGAGTATGTGTGCGAGCTAATGCCGCGTAGTGGAAATTTGAGAATGTCAAAAGGTGAACAATGATCTTCTAGTGGATATAAAAAAGAGTGTGAAGATAGATGTGAAAATTGTGGGTCTAGTAGTTTATGGAAAATAAATGAAGACAGTCACTTAAGATATACGATCAAAATGGCGTAGCGGAAGCGTAATGTGACGCAGTTCATTATGCGGGTATGACTTTTGGAGCCACAGATTAAACATTATAAGTTGTGGAGTTTATACAACTATTAGACATTCCAGAATAGAATTATTACGAGAAAGGTTATATGTATTATTGGTATTATTATCGTTGCATGCTCGATTGGTGGAATGTAGTCGGGTGTTACTAGCATTGTGTATCAATGTTATCGATATTGCAGCTATGTAGAGGTCCTTATGACGGTGTTGCGGTGTAATGAAGTGATAGATTATCTATCCTAAGGTGAAGGGGCGGGAAGTGAGATAAACCGGTGCATTCCTAACCCGGTAGCAATGAATCGTGTGGGAGTATGGTGGTTGATTAGGAAGGATGTTGGTTAGTGGTATTTGAAACAATGTCAAACATGACGTGGGAGTTGGAAGGAAGGATGCAAGATTCGTATCATAAGTTATTAGTATCAAGTGGATTTTCGAGGATGAAAATATTCTAAGTGGGGGAGAGTTGTAACACCATGATTTAAATTAGAATTTAGTTATTTAAAATAAATAGATGGTTTGGTGTATTTTTATGAATAGATATGGTTGTGACACGTTGTTGATGATTAGACGGCTTAGTATTATAGATTATGAGTGTTGGAATGGTGTATGATTAAAATTTGTAGAGAATGGGGTGTAGAGAATATAAGACAATTAATAGAAATATTAATATTAAGTCTATTATTATTAATATTATTTTGTTATTATTAATAAATAATAATTGGTTTAATGAAAGGCAAGATGGAAATTGAGAATTAGGAGTCCAAGGGTTATTATTGGGAAAAATAAGGAATAGGAATCTCAATTTCTATTCGATCGTGAAAACTAAAGAAAAGGAAGAACGAGGAAAAGAGAAGAGGAACTCAAAGGTTCAAGAGACTCAAGAAATTTGGCTAAGATAAGAGTTGACTTCTCTGATTATTATGCCTTATAGGTTTAGAGAATAATAGGAATTGATTGAGTAGATTAGATATCCCAATTTAGGATATTAAGGTTTAGAAATTTTAGACCCTAATGCATGATTTTGGTGAAATTGATTGTTAAATTGTGATGTTTGAATGATGAAATTGATCATTTGATTGTGTTTACATTGATATGTTTGGTATGAGTTTTTAATCACATAATTTAGCATATTTTTGTATGTTTAGAAATCTAATTTTGGGTGAAAAAGGGTGAAAAATCATAGTAGAAATTTTTTTGGTTTTTTGCTTTGGTTCAGTGATGTAACCGGTTACTTGGTTGAAGTAACCGGTTACTTGGTAGAAGTAACCGGTTACCACATCAAAATTAATTATATTTAAAAAATGATGTGGAAATTAAGTTGGTGAAGTTGGACCTGCCATGTCATCAGTCAACCTGCCATGTCATAAAAAATTAGTCAAATTGGTAAGGGGACCAAAAGTAAAGAACAAAACGAAAAAAGGGACTAAAACGCATGATTTTAAAATGAGGGGACTAAAAGTTAAAAATAGGGTGACCAAAAGTGTAATTAAGCCTTAAAAATATCCAAGTGAAATTCTCGACAAATTGTAAATTGTAATTATTGGTCAGATTATTATCAATGGCCAAGAGTTTGGGTTAAAGACATGAATCTTTTTGTTCCTATTATTATGGGATTAGACTTTATTCTCCATAATTATGGACAAATTAGCATTAACAAAGATTATGTGACAATAAGTAAAAATTGTTCATTAATACCTATTATTTCAAACTTTAAACCACAAATAAATACTGAACCTGCAGTTGCAAAGGAAGCAAGGATAAATGTTCTTGCAATAGTATAGAACAACAAGATTTAGATTTAGACCTAGACAATGGTATAGAAAGTGAGTTACACTTAATAGATACTACAAAGTTCACAAAAAACCTACAAAATTATGACCTAGAAAAGATAATTAGAAAAATTAGAAAAAATTGAGATAATAGGAGAAAATCCAACAAAATTTTGGGAAAGAAATAAAACTCAATGTAACTTAGAGATTATCAACTCAAATATTACTATTAAATCACCTAATTTCAAATAAGATAATTGGGAACAAAAAGAATTTAAAGTACACATTAACCAATTATAAAAATTAGGAATTATTCAAAATTCAAATTCTAGACACAGGACCCCTGCTTTTATTATTCAAAAAGAAGCTGAAAAGAAAAGGGGACAATCAAGAATGGTCTTTGATTATAGAAGATTAAACGATAAAACATTTGAAGACGAATACTGTATACCTGACAAAGACACTTTATTTAACAAAATACAAGGCAAAAATTAGTTTTTTAAATTTGATTTAAAATCAGGCTTTTGGCAAGTAAAAATGCATAAAGATAACATTGAATGGTCAGCTTTTTCTTGTCCATTAGGATATTTTGAATGGCTAGTAATGTCATTTGGACTTAGAAATGCTCCACAAATCTTCCAAAGAATGATGGATGATATTTTTAAAGAATGTTACAATTTTACTTGCATTTACATTGATGATGTTCTTGTTTTTTCTAAATCAGAAAAAGAACATCTAGAACATTTATATATAATTTTTTCCTTATTCGAAAAACATGGTCTAATAATCTCAAAAAAGAAAATTGAAATTGGAAAAAATTATATCTCTTTTTTAGGGGCGGAAATAGGAAATGGAACTATTAAATTACAACCTCATATTTCTAGAAAATTTTTAGAATTTCCAGATAAATTGAAAGATTTAAAACAATTACAGTCTTTTCTAGGATTAGTAAATTGTGTTAGGCCATATTTCAAAAATTTGTCTAAATTAATTTTCCCTTATATAATAAGGTACAACAGAAAGGAGTTAGAAAACTCAATAATCAAGATATCAAAATAGTTCAACAATTGAAAGAACAAATTAAAACATTAGAACCATTGGCTTTACCATTAGAATCAGATTATTTAATTATAGAAACTGATGGGTGTGAATTAGGATGTGGAGGAATCTTAATAATAAAAACCAATGAGTTTTCTTTAAAATCATTAGAAAAAATTTGTAGATATACTTCAGGAACCTTGAAAGAAAAAGGATATTTAACATCCCTTGATTATGAAATTTTAGCTATTATTTATGTTTTGGAAAAATTTGCTTTATTTATCTTATCTAAAAAACAAATTACTACTAGAACTGATTGTGAAGTAATTGTAAAATTTGCAGATACAAAAAAATGAAAGAAAATTAACCTCTAATAAATGGCTTAAATTTAGAGAGTTTGTATTAAATAGAGGATTTAAAATAAAATAGGAACATATTAAAGGAAAAGATAATAAATACCAGATTTATTATCCAGAAAATTGCTATTTAATTAACAATTGTGCATGAATTTTTCAGAAAAATACAGGAAATTCAGACATTACAAATGGCAGGCAAAGTCATTGACTTTGATATAACCAAATTAAAGACATTTCCCGAAAAGGAACAATTCAAAAATACCTTAGAGAAATCAGCTCAAAGAAGAAGAAACGTGTCTTTTAGACAACATTTGGAACTTATCCATCACCTCTCAAGGTAACACAGTAAGAAAGTAGCAGTAATAAATGCATTAGCATCTTATTTTGCTACTGGAAGACATTTGAGCAAAAACCATTTATTTGCTACACATTATTCACTGGTCCAAAAGTCGGAGTTTATTTAGATTGGGAAGAAATGACCCTATTAATTGAAGAAATTAAATTATTTCCAAGGTATGGTGTAACACGGCGGATAGCAAGAGTCGCCACCGACTTTTCTTTTATCCAATATAGGAAAGGCGAAAAGAATAGGAAAGACCTTTGATAGATTTTGAGTAAGGGAGGTAATTATGAAAAGGGAAGGTATTATCACCCTTTCCATTCGTAGTTATCTATGGGCTCTTAATTGCTTAGCTCACTGTTGAAAATTTGCTTTCTGTATATGTGTGATTTGAAAAGAGTTTTGAAAAGTATTTTTCTTTGACTTCGTAATGATTCTTGTATTAGTCCACAAGAATGTATATAAAGTGTTTGAAAATATTTCGAAAGTTTAACTTTGTAATGATTCTCATATGAATGTATACAAAGTATTTGTTTGAAAGTATTTTTGAAAAGAGTGTGAGGTGTGAAAAGTATTTTGATTGATTGAGGAAGCAATTAAGAGTATTACCCACTCAGAAGGTCGCTCTTGTTATTTTCCTTCTCCTTTAGGATAACTCTATCCATACCATTGGTTGGTGGGTAACTCTATCTATTGGATGTGAAGGGACGGGCGTAGGGTCATCGTATGGTCATTGAAGGCAACATATAAGGATACCTTAGCAAATTCGTTAGGACGATCATCACTTATTCGTAGGCAACAACCGAGGTACAAGATCATATATTTGTAGGCTAATATAAAGGGTCATCGAGGGACTACGATCTTTATATCGAAAGGACTATGATGATGTTATTCATAAGCGTCTTTGTTAATGGTATCCCTACGTTCGAGGGACATGACCATATATTCGAAAGGCAACAAGAGAAGGTACCCTAGATGGTGCAAGTGTGAAAAGTGCATTATTTTCAGATATTTTACCTTGGAGATTAGGGTGATCTAAGATTTATTGATTAATCTTGCCATATAATCCTATTAGCCATATATCTAAGAAGTGTATATACATTTTATAAGAGAGTGCAAAAAGTAAAAGTGAGGAAAATAAATCCTACACTATTACAAGGCTTTGAGGCAGTTACATAATTGGAAGTGCGAAAAATTAAATCTATGTTATTACAAAAATAACCTTGCGACCTATACATCGATTTCTAGAATTTAAATGAGAATAAAGCATGAATAAATAAGAGGAAAAATATTTGAATGGAGACATAAGTGCTCTAAATCCTAATTAAAAGGAAAAATATTTTTGCTATTTTTTTGAAATTGATTTTGATTAGAAATCCTAATTCTAAGTTAACTTGAAGTTAATTAAGAAAAATATTTTTAATGTGAAGAAAAATCAAATGTTTTGTGTCAAAAACTAAATAAAGGTTTTTAAAACCTAAATCTAAAATTAAAATATATTTAAGATTTTTTATAATAGTGAAAATAATTTATGAAAACAATTTAAAATAAGTTAGAAAATTAAGAAATAAGAAAAATGCAAAGAAACCTTGTGTAAAAAAATACATTTGGCCCCTCGAAGTGTTGAAACCATGACCTAAAGGTTATTGAGCCAAAAGCTAGCCACCACGCCATCTTCTTGTGGTGTTTAAACCACACTTCCAATTGCATATGTGTGAAAACTGTGAAAAAACAGAAAATATAGAAAAAAGTGGCAAAAGGCAGGTTCGAACCATAGGGGTAAGGGACTACGCGTGCATGTCTTGCCACTAGGGTGGCTATATGTGACACCCCAAATAATTCAATTATTAAATAATTAGAATTTTAATTATTAATTTAATTAGAAGTTTAATTATTAGTATTTTTGGATTATTGGATTTAATTAATTAATTAAATAAAATGGAAGTATAGGGGTGTGAGGTTGAATTGGAGGGTGTGAGGAGTAAAACACTCTAATTATTCTAATTATTTTATTTTTATTATTTAGAATAATAAAAGGAATAAAATAAGGAATAAGAGGAAAGAGAAGGAATTAAGGTTTTCTATCATACGTACATTGGAGAAGAGAAGAGAAAGAGGAGAAAAGCCAAAGCTTCGGAATTCGAAGAATCATCGCAAGGTAAGGGGTGATTTTGTCTGGTTAATATGCCTTATGGATTTTGATAATTAATAGGATTGAATAATACGTTAGAATCCCGATTTAAAATTTTCTAGGTTATGCCCTAACGATATGATCCGACGTAAAAACCCCAATTGAAATGCATAGTGATTGTTGCTATGTGTAGATTTATGTTGTGGATTAATTAAGGAGTGTAATTCTATTATTAATTAGATGTAAGAATACATAATTTTTACTGCATTTGTTATACCTTGAATGTTGGAGAAGATTCTGGTTGGTTGGGATTGCAAACAGTGGGAAAAATCTGGTTTTTGGGTGAAAAAACACAGCATGAGTCGACGCATAGGGCTATGCATCGATACAAGATGGTATTATGTTAAAAACCAGAAGCTGGAATAAGGCTTGCATCGACACAAAATTCTTTGCATCGACTCATGAGGCATTTTTGGGAGTTTTGCATTGACACAAGAGGGTTATGGATCGACTCATACTGAAGAAACTTTTAAAAACAGAAAATTTATTTACATATGAGTCGACACATATGCTTCTTGAGTCGACACCAGCCTTGTATGGGTCGACACATGAGTGTTTGGATCGACTCATACTGTTCAAAAACAAAACATAACTTTTGGAAAATTGTTTCAGCCATATCTTTGCGACCGTAACTCCGATTTAGTTGTAGTTGGAACCGTTGGAAAGCTGGAAGTATGTACTACCCTATAAAAACATTTTAAAAACCTAGTAAGTGAATCTTGTTGGGTTAATATGACTTCCTGTATGAGGAATTCGTTGTTGTCGTGGTTGTTCGTCGTTGACGTTGTAAATACTTGATAGATGTTAATATCATGTGTTGTGATTGATGTTGTATATGCATGATTATGATTTTTTGTTTGATGGTGTTGGATATGTATGGAATGATGTTGTGATTATGTTCCGTTATTTGAATGTTTCATGCTTTTGATGTGCATGCATATGCATTCTGGTGGTGGTTAATTCCCATTGTGTGGAATTGGACCTGTAGAGCCAATACCCGTACCTAGTGGTTTAGTGGTGGTGAGGCTAGATTCGTGTCTCAGTGGTGTATGGGAGAATCGTTGATTAACGCTGTTTCTGGGGTGTAAACGGAACAAGGTGTGAATTTAGTTCACGTTTGGTACCGCATGCATTGAGTCTGTATTGCATATGGAGTTATAACATGATAGGATGGTTTCCAGTGTTATAATTTCATTACTGTTGTTATTGTGCATATTGATTTGTGTGAATTGTAATTGTGTACTGTAATCTGATTATGCTAATGAGGGTGAAAGAATGTATTGATTGTTTTATTGTTTTTAGAAACTTATAATGCATTTTAATTGTTGATGAAATCTCACCCTTACTTTGATGATTTCAGATTGAAGTGTTAGCCGCTTAGGAGCTGGTGAGGATAGCTTTGAGTTGTGCTATTTAGTTTGTCCGCGTGTCAGTGTCATGCTCTGGTAGTTGTAACACTGGGGAACGATTGTTTTGGAATTATAGTTTTGAACCTTGTTTTCTTTTGGGTTATGTTGGAATAATTATGAATTAAATTTATTCCAGTTTTGATGTTATTTTTCACTGTGTAGAACATATTATTGGTTTTGAATTATTTTAATAAAGTTCTTCAGTGAAGCATGACATTTTGAATGAGATTTTCTATTTAAATAAATTGTAATGCCCTTTATTATATGTTAACTCAATTTATTTATTAAATTCGCGGGGTATTTTAGAAGGAGTGTTACAATAGTGGTATCAAAGCATAGTCGGTCGTTGTGACCAGTGTCTTAATGTCATTATCCCTTTTGTACGCGACAAGTGTGTAGAACACTGTCGGTACTTGTTGCTTTCTGATTGATTATTGCAGGAGTAGTGTGAAACTAGGTGGGGGAGAAGAGATGCTTCCCAGATATGTTCCAATTGTAAGTCATTGGTACGAGGTACTGCTTGAGAAGACAGTGCAAGAGTGGTTAGAGTTGTTAGAATCGTTTGGACCGTGAGTCATAGTTGGAAATGTAAAAAGGGCGAGTACGATTCTGAGAATAGAAAGTGTTGGTAATGATGATTTATACTCCAGTATGATTATCGGATATCTATTGACAAATTGAGGACTTGATCACGCTTAATCTCTTGTTGATAGTATACGGAATCGTATTGGATGGTATGCAATTGTCTTGCCATCTGTAATACGGTGAACTGACTTTGTAGGATTTTTGTATCCAAATGTGCGGATAGCAAGAGTCGCCACCGACTTTTATTTTTATCCAATTAAGGGAAGGTAAAAGTAACAGAAAAAGACCTTCGTTAGATTCTGAGTTCGGGAGAATGGTTATGAAAAGGGAAGGTATTAGCACCCCTTTCCATCCGTAGTTATCTACGGGCTCTTAGTTGCTCTAGATCACTTTTTTTAAAATTGCTTTCTTGTGTGTTTGAGAAAATGTTTTGAAAGAGGCATTTCACTTTGACTTTGTAATGACTCATGTAGGAGTGTATACAAAGTGTTCGGAAATGTTTTGTTTTTGAAAAGAATTTGAACTTTGAAAAAAGTGTGTGGTGTGAAAAGCTTTTGATAGAGCGAGCAACTAAAAGACTTATTTACCCACTCAGAATTGGTCGTTTTGTCGTACTTCTACATTCCTTTAGAATAGCGCTAGCCATACCATTAGTTAGTAGGTAGCTCCATTTGTTGGATGTAAGCGGGACATTCGAAGGGACATCGGATGGTCATAGAAGGCAACTTGTAGGAAGTATCCTAGCACATTCGAAGGTACTATCATCATTTTTCGTAGGCGAAAATCGAGGGTCAAGATCATGTATTCGGAGGCGACATCGTGGGTCTTATGATCTTTGTATCGAAGGGACTATGATGATTTGTTTGGAAGGCAACGGTGCTAGAATACCTCTACGTTCGAGGGACATGACCATTTTGAATTCGCAAAGGCAACGAGAGAGAATTACCCTAAGGGGTACGTGTGTGAAAGAAGTGTGTCAAATTCAGATATTTTATCTTGAAGATTAGTGTGAGCTATGTCCAATTATTATCTTGCCATACACGCCTAATTACTAGCAATTGATAAGGGTGCGGAAAGTAAAATGCGGAATGTAAAGGTGCGGAAAGATAAACCTACGCTATTACATGGCTTTGGGGCAGATACATAATTTAAACTTGCGGAAAATAAAAGCCTAGATTAAACTATTACAACCCATGAGCAATTACATTATTGGAAAAATAAAACGATAAAAGAAAAACGTCCGAATCGGTGCAACCTGTGAAAGAATAAGAAAATCGGGAAATGCAATATGAATTGAACAAGAGAAAAAATGTTAGAAAAAATGCAATTTTTAATATGAGAAAATTAATATATGCTGGAAATAAGATAAATAAGTTAAAATAATTTTTTTGGGATTTTTTAGAAAAGATTTAATAATTTAAATGCAATTAAAAGTGAATTAAATGCAAAAATTATAAATAAAATAAATATGCATGCAGAAATTGTATTTTTTAATTTATTAAATTAAATAAAGATTTTTATGAAAATAATGTAAAAAGAAAAAATGTTTTTGGTAATTTTATGATGCAGAATAAAAATTATGAAAACAATTAAAATAGCATGAAAATATTAAAATAAAAGAAAATAGGAAAATATAGAAAATATGCAGTTTTGTAAAAAAGAAACTCAAACCGGTGCTGGCAGGGATCGATCCCATGACCCTGAGGGGAATCTTCCCAAAAGCCAAGCCTTAACCACTGGGACACTTGGCATTTGATGTTTAGAAAGCTGAAAACAAAAGAATATGAACGATGACGCGTCCTGATTATATTCCAAACACAGTCAGCGTGCATGGGCCCCAGTTATTTTTGAATGGACGAATCGAATCGCTTCCTCGCGCAACGCAAGCTGTCAACCGGAGTCAACAAGTCCCCGACGCCGGAGCCCTAGCTCGGTCGCCTTCTCCGGATGGCAGCTAAAAGCAAGCAAAACACGCAAAATAAATGGGAAAGGAGGACTACCCCTAAATCGAGGGTGCGAACACGATGGTGAGGTCCTCTTGCTCGAATCGCCCGGATAAACCGCTCAAGCTTTCCATCGGAAACCCTAAGAATGGTATCTCATGTTTTGACGCTCAAACTCGATGGCGATTGCCGATCAAACCCTTAGTGTCTCATGAGCACATTAAAATGTTAGAATCAATTAAAACGAAATGGTAATAAAAATACGAATTCAAGAAATATTTGAATATGTATGAACATGTATGCATCGATCCAGTCTGTTTTGATCTATAACAATGATGTGTACTTACTCATACTTACCCTCCGAAGACAATGGGATGGTTGAGAGAGGTGAGGTGCTTTTGAAATTGAATTTCAAGAATCTTGAAAATTTTGCAAGAGTTTGGGTTCTTTTTAGGGTTAGGTTTTCCGTCCTCATGCTTGTACACAATGCTGAGTATTTATAGAGAGGATTGGAGAGGAAAAAAGGAATGGAAAAGATTTGATTTGGAGCATTCAATATTTTTCAAATAAAATCAATTTTCTTGAAAAATTTGATTTCTTCTTCAATGCAAGATCAAGCACGAATTTGGCAAGTATATTGGGCTATCTTGGACTTCAAGGAACATATAAAATCACCTTTTAGAAAAAAATATGATTTTCATATTTTATATAATTTAATTTTGAATTAAATGTTCTAAAATTCAAAATAAAATCAATAAAATAGAAAATTGCCATGGCCAAGCATTTATGGGTCAAAAATATTGTCATGAACAAGTTTGGATCAAAAGATTATAGGCCCATTTGGAAAATTTTGCATTTTGACCAAATGTCCTTTTGTGCAATCATCCAAAATTGCCCAACTTCCGAATGGTGTATCTTGCTCAATTTTCCACATTTTTGAGTGTTCTTGACTTTTGAAAGCTCTAAGAGTCCTCTAAACAATGTCTTTGGTTTCATCTCAATTGGAGTTAACATGCTCAATATATCTTCAAAACAAAAGTTGACTTTTTGTTGACTTTGAAAATGACCGTAATGTTTTGAGCTATACCTCTCAAATGAAGCATTTTTGGACATTCTTGTGAGACATGAAGTTGTAGAGAATTGAATTTCCTTCAAATGAGCTTTGGTGGAAAATTTCTGAGAAAGTATGAGAAATTTATGGTCACTCAAAGTTCAGTTGACTTTTCATCTAGAAACCCTAATTTAGAAAGTTTGACTTTTGGGCAAATCTTGAGTTTTCTTGATGAATCATGATCAAACCTTGATCAAATGATGAATGTAACTTCAAAATGAGGATGTTGACAAAAATTATGAAGTTTGACTGTATGTTGACCACAGTTGACTTTTTGTCCAATACAACTGATTTTCAACCATCTGAGCAATAGTCTGAGGAAATTTGACTTGTAAGGCTTGAAACTTGACATGGAGAATCTTTGAAGCATATGAGGAGGCATGAAGGCCATTGGAGATGTTGGAAATCCATCTTGACTTGAGAGATACCAAACCCTAGTTTGGGTTGATTGTCTAGGAGAGAGTTTGTTTGATCAACTCTTGAGGAATCCTTGAGCATAAATGTATGAAATCTTTTGAGTAGATGGAGGGCAAATTTTGGGGTATGACAGCTGCCCCTGTTCAATCTTCTTGTACTGGAAGGTTAGATTGACATGCTTGTCTTTCGCGACCAAGGTAGAAGATGATTGAACACCGAGTACACCGAAAATTTGCACTCGCTGGTGGATGATGCGGAATGGGCTTATGATGCCATTTGAGAAGTTGGAGACTTCACTGGGAACGAGTCGACGCTAGACTCAAGGTTGTTAATAGGAGAGCGAGATGGGCTTAAGATGCCATCTAGAAAGGTCGATGCCGGGAGTGAGTCGATGTTAGATCAGAGATGTTCCCGAGCGGAGAGGAGACGGGCTTAAGATGCCATCCAAGGAGTCGACGTTAGACTTCGTGTTCACTTTGAATGAAGTTATTGGTCCGTATTGATTTTTAACCATATATGCAGATTCGAAGTTAAGAAATGTTGACAAGTAGTCGGAGATGGGCTTAAGATGCCATCCGAAACGAATCGACGCTAGACTCAGAGTTGCTGATAATAAGGAATCGTAATAAATCTTCGTGTTGATTACTCGAGGGAGATTGTAATTAGCAAAATGTGGATAGCTTCCGTTGTGCATCGGTGTTGATCCATTGCTCGTTATCGAGAATAACCGGAGGTGGTCTTTGGATAGTTTTTTCCGCTTCGGGCTTAATCTTGGACCATCGTCGGAGGTGGTCTTTCGATAGTTTTCCGCCTCGGGGCTTAATCTCGACCTGTTGTGAAGGCGGTCTTCGGATAGTTTTCCCGGCTCGGGCTTAACTCGACCCGTCTGAAGGATCACACTGCTTTGGAGAAAACAAGAGAAACTTTGATAGAATATTCGTTAGTTTTATGCAAAGTATGATGCATTGGTATATGAATGACATATGCATGAATTATGACTTTATGAGAGATGTATGGATGATAGATGTTGTGATATTTCAAAACATATCCATCTTGAAGAAGATGCGATATTCGCTTGAAGATTTTCGACTTCGCTTGGGGAATGTGTAGGTGAGAACCCCGCCAAGGAGAAGAAAGATATCCGGATTCCTCCGATGCATTATCCGCCCAAGTCCCGGACCTAGACATTGTTGAGGAAAGTAGAGATTTGAGAAGCTCGTTGTTTGAGATCTCATAGACTCGCCGAGGAGAGTCGGGAGACAACTGGGGACCTTGTATGTAGATCTTGCCGAGGAAATTTAAGAGGTGCTCTACCGGGGATTCCGAGTGTAGATCTCACCGGAGAGCAATTGATAGTTGTCGGAGACCGGGTTAGAAGAGTCCGAGTCCGTTGTAACCTCGGGGGAATAAAAGTGTATGTTTCTCCGATGCACTATCTCGACCAAGTCTTGTGTCCGGATACCGCGGGAGAAGGGGAAGGATTGAGAAAGATCCACTGGGGATGAAGTTATCGCTTGAGACCGACGTAACGTTGCTCGTTGAGTGGAATCACCGCCAGGATTAACATATACTGGGGAAGGTGTGTTATGAGTGACACCTTTATGCTCGTGGGGAACTATTCGTTGACTTTCGTCCATCCCAATTCCTCGGAACCTCGTAAGTACTTTTGCATGTTCACTTTTCGTATGTTTGCAAAGAGATTTTTATTGTCGATGTGATAATCATTCAAAGCAAACGTTGGACTTATTGCAACCGACAACAAAGTGAAAATTGTAAAGAGAAAGAACTTGTATTTATTTGAAATGTATGTATGGCCAAGTAGTTTGTACACAAGAAAGGTAAAAGCTATGCGGAAACAATCTCGTTAAGTCCCAACTATGCTAGTACTCATATATTTCAACTATCTCATCTCTCTTGTCAAGAGAAAGTGAGTAGACCGATCTTCGCCATTTGAATCTTGAATGCCGATAGTAGTCTCGAAGGTGTGATCCGAAGAGACATAGTCGACGCTTAAATCCCTAACTTTTGCCTAGACCCTTTTTTTCACCACCGATACCTTTCTTGCCCAAGCCGCCTTTTCGTGTTTTCGACTTGCCGTGTACATGTTTTGTATATATCCTTAACTTTGCCCGAACCTTTTGGTTCGCCAGATGCCCTTATTTTTGCCTAGGTTCGCCGACCTAGCGGTCTCTTTATGCGTAGTATTTTTGACTATGTCCGCGCTCACGGTGTGGGAAGTCTTCACCATCCATGGTGCTAAGTATCATAGCTCCACCGAAAATACTGCCTTGATTACAAACGGTCCTCGTAGGTGGGAGTCCATTTGCCCTCGATCACCTTGTGGAAGAATGATGCACTTGACTACTAGATCACCGACTTGGTAGACTTGTTTGACCTTCTTGTTAAATGCTCGATCATTCGCTTCGATAAATCGTCTGCGCATAGATGCGAGTCGCTTCTCATCAATCAAGTTAACTGGTCGAGCCGTGTCCGACCCAATCGCTTCGCCTAACTCGCTGCCTGGAGGACTCGTCGAGGGTATCCAACCTCGATGGGTAAGACGGCTTCCATACCGTGATACGAGAGAAGGGGTTGCCTCTGATGTTCGGTCAGGCGATAACCATGAAGAGCAAATGGTAACATCTCATGCCAATCTTTGTAAGTCACCGCATCTTCTCAGATAATCTTCTTAATGTTCTTGTTGGCGGCTTCCATCGCGCCATTCATCTTAGGCCGATAAGGAGAAGAGTTGTGATGCTTGATCTTGAACCGCGAGTTCAAAGGATCATCTTATTGTTGAGATTGGAACCGTTATCCGTGATAATCCTTTCGAGAGTGCCATACCGATGATAAGATTATGTTTGATAAATCGAGCCACAACATTCTTGGTAATGATGCATACGAGGTCGCTTCTACCCACTTGGTAAAGTAATCGCCACAAGGATGAAACGATGTCCATTGGAAGTCGTGGGCTTGATTTCTCCAATCATGTCAATGCCCCACATTGCAAAAGGCCAAGGAGAAGTTAAAACATTCAAAGGTACCGGGGTACGGTACTTTGTCGGCATAACCGCACTTGTGACAAGATCGAGCGAGGTGACAATCGCCATGGTGGACCAATAGTAACTGCTCTCAAAATCTTCTTAGCCATGGTGTGTCCACCGAATGGGTACCAAATTCGCCGTGTAACTCTTCCATGATACGCATTGCTTTCTCGTCTACATAATGAGTAAGCACAAGTCATGGTTGCTTGTATAAGATGTCGCTACGAAAGAATTTGAAGCGAATCTTCTCATGAACTTTATCATTAATGATGCCCTCTGGATATTCCCGAGTCTCAAGATACCTCTTCACGCCATAGTACCAAGGTTTCTTCTCAAGCTCATAACAATACGCCGGTTCGTCGAATTTCTCAATGATGATCCGGGGAGCCTCGTTGTCCCATCCGACCTTGAACATAGACGATATAGTAGCCAATGCGCCCGCCAACCGATCTTCTCGTGGAATGTGATCAAAAGTAATCTCTTCAAGTAGGGATCAAACTCGTAACATGCTCGACACGAATAAGATTCGGATGCTTCAGATCCCACTCGCCTTAACTGACCGATCACTAAAGCCGAGTCTCCATACACTTGTAAGAACTTGATTCTTAAGTCAATAGCGCTTTAAGACCCATGATGCACGCTCATACTCGCCATATTGTTCGTGCAATCAAACATAACTGGCGGTGAAAGGGTATGTCCGCCGTAGGGATGTAATGATGGCGCCAATGCCATGCAAGTGCTTGAGGCTCCATCAAAACCATAGTCCATCGGGATCCTTGTTCGTGTCCTTCGTCTGGGCCGGTTCTTCGTAATCTGTAATTAGTAAAACATCTTCATCCGAAATTTGAACGCATAGACGATAGTCATCTACGGTTTGATGAGCCAAATGATCGCTACCACACTTCCTTTGATCGCTCGAGAAGTGTACTGGATGTCATATTCGTCAAGATCATTTGCCATCTTGCTATTCTTCCCGAGAGCTGGTTTCTCAAAGATGTATTTTATCGGATCCATCTTGAAATCAATAAGGTAGTGTGAGTCAACATATATCGCCTTAGGTTAAAGCGTTGCAAGTTTTCTCGAGCCGTGAGTATCTTGTTTCACAACGGTAAACTTTTGCTAAGGTAGTATATTGCATGCTCTTTTCGACTGCACTCATGTTGCCCCAACACACACCCCATTGAGTTCTCTAACACCGCCAAGTACATGATAAGAGGTCTTCCTTCGGCGGCATCGGGATAGGAGGATTCGTAGGTACCTTGATTTTGTCAAAGCGATCCGCAATCGCTGCTCCATTCTACCACTTGATCTTTCTTAAGTAACTTGAAGATTGGCTCACAAGTAGCGCTTATGTGCAATGAATCTGCAATGTAGTTCAATCGCCCAAGAAACCTCGACTTCCTTCTCGCAAGGGAGCCGCATCTCTTGAATAGCTTTAACCTTGGCGGATCAACTTCAATACCTCTTCCACCGACTACAAACCCTAGGAGTTTTCCGATCCGACTCAAAAGTGCACTTGTTAGGATTGAGTCTCAACCCGCACTTCTTTACCCGTCAAATAGTTTCGCAAATGATCAAGATGTTCTTCTTCATCGTGATCGAGCTATCATGTCGCCGACGAGACCTCTATCTCGTGATGAATCATGTCATGAAATAATGTCACCATAGCACGATAAGTGGCGCCCGCTTCAACCGAACGGCATAACCTTGTAGAAAGTGCCCCACCGTAACAAAAGTAGTCTTTCCATGTCTCGTGAGCCATTTTGATCGATTGTAACCGGAGAAACCATCCATGAAGGAGAAAACCTTATGCCGAGCGGTGTTGTCAACCGTAACATCAATATGAGGAAGTGGAAAATCATCTTTCGGACTCGCTTTGTTCGATCTCTCTAATCCACACACATCGTATTTACCATCCTTCTTAGGCACGGGTACCACATTTGCAACCCATCGATAAGAGGTGACTAAGAAACCGCGTTGAACGCTTCATAACTTCGCTTTGATTTTTCTCGACATCTCGTGACGACACACGAACCTTCGTTTCACCGAGAAAACCTTCTTTGTCGGCAATCGGTGTACCACAATATCAATGTCTAAACCCGCATGTCTTCGTATGACCAAGCAAAACCTCAATATAGTCTCGTAGCATCCGAACCAACCTTTCTTTGACACTCTCTCAAGACCCACTCCTATCTTGATTTCTTTTCTCCTCGTCAAGACCCAAATTCACAACCTCAACTTGCTTTTCGTGGTGGTCAGATAACTCGCTCTTCTTGTGTAGAACCGGCAAGTTCTCCGGCACTTCACAATCTTCCTCACTTTCGCTTTGGCTTGGTAGATCGGATTATCAAGTCATATTTAGCACTAGCATAGTGTTATTAACGAGATTCGAGTGATCTTGCGCAGTATCACGGTGTGTGTAAGAAACACATAGCTTTTGAAGGTGATAAAGTAAAAGAAAGAAAACAAACAATTGAATGCAAAAGTCCAACGATTTATTGAATGAAAATACAAAACGATGATAATAACCTCGCAACGAGCCATGATGCCCGGCAAGGCACTAGGCTTTCAAAGTTTATTGTTCAAACATAAAGAAATACGAAAAGCAAAACAAAACAAGAGCAATTACCCGCTAAAGGAGATTGGTATGACGCCTTCGCCTTCCAATTGCCGAGCCCATGATCCGGAGTGGAAGATCCACTGCCGATGTCGGGTTGTTGTCGCGCTTCTATAGCATGGATTCCACTGCCGATGCGGAAGGGAAATTGGCCGCACGTCACGCGTATCATCTTCTCGACCTTGATAGTGAAGCCTAAACCATTTTGTCGATTTGAAGGGAAGATCGTGAGTTGTCCCCAATAGTACTCTTCCTTCTTCAACAAAGCACTGAGCATCTTTCAATGAGGCCATTCTAGGCGGAACTTTAGCATCTTCAGAGGACGGAGAGTCAACAGCACGACTGGTATTGTTTCAAAAGCTTGACAGGAGTCTCAAGAATTCACCCTCCATCTCGAGATAGCGGAATGATAGATGACCGACCATATACTCTTCTTCACCATATACCGTGACAACCTTCCTTTCACCGGTACTTGCTTTTGATGCAAGGTAGAGGTAATAGGCCCCATGTATCCAAGGGCGCCAAGTAGACAGAGTAAGTCGGACGGATGTCCATGACAAAGAAAGTGGAATCAAAAGCCGGGAACCGACTTTAACAGTGAGTGAGCTCTCCAAGCATGCGGCGCTTAGAACCATCAAAAGCTCACAATAATGTCACGGGTCTCGTAACCAACCCTTCGACATCAAGCCGATCAAAAGCGCCTCGTAGGATATTCAGAGTAACCGTATCCACCAAGACATGAGACAAGGTAACGCCTTGCATTCAAGAGATGTGCAAGGCCTTGTTGTGTTTCTTTCCCAGGAGTCAAATCAAGATCGAGAGAAGCCTAGGCCGTTGTTGGCAGCCAGTGCTAACAATACAAACTTCGAATCGATCGTGGTAGTGTCTTGCACATGAGCATTCTTCAAACTTCACCAAGGCATTAGCATGAGCCTCGAGCACAAGAGCAGAGCAAGCATGGAGATTTTGGACGAGTTTGTCCCAACTGCTCCACAACATTGTAATCACTTTTCTTGATTATCTTCGAATTTCCTCCATTTCTCGTTGGAGGTGTCCTCAAGAACTTCCTTTGGTACTTCCGTCGAGCAGTGAGCCACCGATTCTTTCCTCTAGCCGGGATATTGGTGGAGTAAACGGAATGCGAGCTGGAGTCGTGTCTTTGGAGGAGAGATCTGGAGAGAATACCCTTCCGGCTCGTCACCTTATCGATCCGTGATGTTGTCAATGTCGAATGGTAGCTTCAATGGTCAAATCTTCAATGGTCGAGGGTCTTGCTTGACGCCATGATAGTAAACATCACCCATAGTTCCAAGGGATAGCTTTGTCGAGGAATATGGAACCGGCCTTGGAGAAGTGATAATGAGAGGTGCCACCTAGGCACAGGATCGCAGAGGAAATCCTTATTGTGTTAACATCAAGATAGTCTTCGGGAGATCGCCACCCCATCCGTCGCTTTAACATCTTCAATAGGAATCTTGTAGCTTTCAGAACAAAGGTACTTCACCATATAATCATACTTTCCACTTGCCCAAGGTATCCCATACAGATGGTACAGCTTTGCATTGTCAATCTTCAACTTAGACATTTCTTCACACACAGACAGTGGTTTCGTAAATAGTATCTCACGGTTATCCATCATGCATCGAACACGCCTTCTTAACCAAGCACAACCATCGTGCGATGGGCACCAACGACAATTCTCGGGCATCCCGGATTGACACCGCTTGCAACAAATTCTTCTTAACACCATCGAGGAATGGTCAAATCATCTATGTTGAAAACGTAAGTATCATCACCAACAAAGATTGGAACTCTTGTCATGGTTAGGCATAGGAGCGTTGATCACATTCGAGTCTCAACAGAGGGTCAAACTCAATCGCTTAGCTTCAATCATATCTTGAATCTTGTTCTTCGAGCCCAACAATTGTCGTGATCGTGCTCGGGCTGTTGGAATGGTAAGCACACTTAGCATTAGGATTGTATTTTGAGAGGAAGTGTTGACATTCGAGGAGGATCCTCAAAGTCACCGCTTTCAACATGTGTTGCAAGGCTTGCGACAAAGGCATGTTGATCTTTGTAACCGCTCTCGTGGCGCTGCTCGTTACGCTGTCTCGCCGAGGTTGTGCCGATGTAGGATCGAGATCACAACCGCCTCTACAGATTGAGCACGGTCGGTCTTGGCTCGGCTTTTCCGACCATACAAGATTAGCTTCTTTCTTAGCACCAAAAGATCTCTTCGCAGATTTGAAGATGACTCTACATGGATCTTCCCACTCTTGATACCGCTTCAATGCGTGTCAATATCACCGATGAATCCGGATGAAGAATTTCCAATCGATGTTTGAAGAATGGGCCCGTGTCCCCATGAACATATCAACCAACTCCCTATTGGACAAGGGTGGTGAACTCGCTCGCTAGATCTCTCCACTGAGCATACTCCTTGACCTTCTCGTCATGACCCATAGACATGCTTTGTAGTTGCATGCGCGTGGGTGTCAATTCAAGATTGTACTCATACTGTCAGAGAAAGCACTAAGTCACCCAAGTACGGATACGGTCATTCTCTAGCCGATAGTACCATTCCAACTGGTTCCGACAAACTCTCTTGAAAATAGTGCATCCACAACTTCTCGTCATCTGGGATTGATCTTCCGACATAGGACTTCAAATGCAGCTTAGGGCAAGACATGCCATCATACTTAGCAAAAGTAGGAACTTTGAACTTGGGAGGAATCACAACACCGTGAACAAGACTCGATCATCAAAGTTCGACATTTTCAAGTTTTCCACAAGATTCGACGATCTTCAAGTTGCTTGTACTTGTCATCTTCCTCGAGTAATCGCCATAATCGAATGATCCTCTCCTCCTTTCTTTGGCTCACGCTGCTCACCTTCATCACCCTTGGTACTCCCTCGGTATGAACACTTCCTTCGAGAGCTCAATACGGTGACCACTTTAGGACCTCCTTTGAAACGTCTACCCATGTTGAGGAGACCAACAACCTTCTTCTTCTTGTTGATGAGCTTCTTCGATCATCTTGGCCTTGGACCAAGTTGGTGAACATCTCAAACCGAGCATTTTGAGCTTGAAGATCTTTGATGACGCTCAAGAGCCATTTCTCGCTAAAATAAATAGCGAGCAAATGAGAAAACCAATTCCAATGTACCGTGATGCAATGTTATGCTATGCTATGTGATGTTTATGCGAATGCAATGCAATGTTTTCAAGGACCTAAGAGATTTAAATTTGTTAAACAAGCAATGAACAAACATTTATTAGTACTTCTCATTATTCTTTTCTTTTAAGTACAAGAGATAGTTCAAAGCAATAAAAGAAAACATAAACATCCTAAAGCTCTAAGTCTCCCATGGGCTTCCTCTTGGTGCCGATGTGTTGATGTTTCAAGTAGCTTGGTCAACTCTAGCACTTTCTTCTCGCTATGAACATCGAGCTTCAAAGGTATCCTTTCTTCTTTAGTTGAATCCAGGATCTCTTTAAGTCTTCAAAATCGTGAGGCA
Organism: Vicia sativa; assembly: GCA_021764765.1. Classification (NCBI taxonomy): domain Eukaryota; kingdom Viridiplantae; phylum Streptophyta; class Magnoliopsida; order Fabales; family Fabaceae; genus Vicia; species Vicia sativa. The sequence continues at coordinate 234,181,475 of CM038794.1, read as the reverse complement.
TGTTAGGATGGAGAAGATAGGTACGCCACCTATAGCAACAGTTCCATAATTACGGTAAACAGCGTGAATGGCATCATGAGGTTTTGAGCTCGAGCTCTCACCCATTTGAGGTAAGGTTCCCAAGGAATGGAGTTCGGTGCCCCAAAGTCTTGGTATCAGTCTTCTTTACCATGCCCCAAGCATTTATGAACCTTCGCTTGTAACTCGAGATCGTGGTTGTAGTCGAACGCAATATCTTGGAGAAGCATATCATGCGGACCATCTCTTGCAAAACCAAACCGACGTAGAGCTAAGGAAGGGTGTAAATACCTCCCTTATACCAAGGAGTGGTACATTAGGGAATTCTCCACAACGCTCAATGAAGGTGAAGTCCTTTTGAGAGAAAAGATTCCAACGGATATCGGAATGAGAAAGTGACATCATCCTTTGAGACCATCTCAACCTTTGTTCATTCTTCAAAATCGATGGAGGAAGGTGCTAAATAAACCACCTTGAAAGTAACGTATACAACACATGAGAGTTCCTTATCGCTAGTAGTACGAGTGTGGAGAGAATGTAGGATGTCTCCAAGTAAAGTAGGCATGGATTGGGTAAGGAACAACTTGATGGCTTGACATCTATGAGTTGATCCGAGTTAGAAATAGAACCAAACCATAAATTAGCAAGGCAACAATGTTTTCAAATGCATGGAAACTCATAACTTTGAGGAATTCTCGCTTTCTTAATTAAGAACTGGAAAGTAAACCCTTAACTCCACTGTTTCCCAATTGGCTTCAATGTCCGAGCGCTTAAGATGTAAGGCGGATGCAATGTTCGATTTAGGGACCTTTTCTAGACCGGTGAATGGCATTTGGTCAAGAATAGGTATCCCAAGTAGCTTAGAGAACTCTTCCAAGGTAGGAACCAACGATAGTCTGGGAATGTAAAGCAATGGTGTTTTGATCAAGAACCGAATAGAGATGCATCATATCTTCTTCAAACCGAGATAACTAAGTCAAGTAGATAACCATGTCTTTTGATGAACTAAGCATGGTCGGGAATTTTCAAACCAATTTTTGAGTGAGAAGGATACCCATGAAGTTGATTCGGATAGTCTTTCTAGAAGCCATAACACCCTAGCAAAATGAAATAGTTAGAATATATGCAATGCAAATGATGTCATGATGTCACAAACACGACGGCCGAGGGTGACCGAAAATGGTCCCATAATAGTCTCGAATCTCAATGAGCGTATTTCAATCGAGTATCAACCAACCTTATTCAAAAGCCCGCCATCTCACTACCTTCTAATGGCCAAGATGGGTCAATTAAGGTTCTAAAAGTTTAGTTAGCGCTTGATGACACCACGAAGCCAAATACTATCTTCAACTTGGGAATGAAGAGTATCGGGACAACCAAAGTGTCACGCTAACGTAGCCATCATTTTGACCGCGTAGTTATACGCCTAACTCGCGATGATCTAATGCTACTTACCTAAAGGAAACCGGATCGGTGTAGGATCCCCAACAATATAATACCCAAGCAAACCTTAAAGATAAAGCATACAAGTCAAACAAAAAGCAATAAAGGTTATCTAGAAATCCCTAAGGCAATTCTCTTTTGGGATTAGTCCCAGAGTAGTCGCCATTAATACTTGAACTCGACTTTGTAGGATTTTGTATCCAAATGTGCGGATAGCAAGAGTCGCCACCGACTTTTATTTTTATCCAATTAAGGGAAGGTAAAAGTAAGAAAAAGACCTTCGTTAGATTCTCGAGTTCGGAGAATGGTTATGAAAAGGAAGGTATTAGCACCCTTTCCATCCGTAGTTATCTACGGGCTCTTAGTTGCTCTAGATCACTTTTTTTAAAATTGCTTTCTTGTGTGTTTGAGAAAATGTTTTGAAAGAGGCATTTCGCTTTGACTTTGTAATGACTCATGTAGGAGTGTATACAAAGTGTTCGGAAATGTTTTGTTTTTGAAAAGAATTTGAACTTTGAAAAAAGTGTGTGGTGTGAAAAGCTTTTGATAGAGCGAGCAACTAAAAGACTTATTTACCCACTCAGAATTGGTCGTTTTGTCGTACTTCTACATTCCTTTAGAATAGCGCTAGCCATACCATTAGTTAGTAGGTAGCTCCATTTGTTGGATGTAAGCGGACATTCGGGACATCGGATGGTCATGGCAACTTGTAGGAAGTATCCTAGCACATTCAAGGTACTATCATCATTTTCGAGGCGAAAATCGAGGGTCAAGATCATGTATTCGGAGGCGACATCGTGGGTCTTATGATCTTTGTATCGAAGGGACTATGATGATTTGTTTGGAAGGCAACGGTGCTAGAATACCTCTACGCTCGAGGACATGACCATTTTGAATTCGCAAAGGCAACGAGAGAATTACCCTAAGGGGTGTGTGAAAGAAGTGTGTCAAATTCAGATATTTTATCTTGAAGATTAGTGTGAGCTATGTCCAATTATTATCTTGCCATACACGCCTAATTACTAGCAATTGATAAGGGTGCGGAAAGTAAAATGCGAATGTAAAGGTGCGGAAAGATAAACCTACGTTATTACATGGCTTTGGGCGTATACATAATTTAAACTTATGGAAAATAAAAGCCTAGATTAAACTATTACAACCCATGAGCAATTACATTATTGGAAAAATAAACGATAAAAGAAAACGTCCGAATCTGCAACCGTGAAAGAATAAGAAAATCGGGAAATGCAATATGAATTGAACAAGAGAAAAAATGTTAGAAAAAATGCAATTTTTAATATGAGAAAATTAATATATGCTGGAAATAAGATAAATAAGTTAAAATAATTTTTTTGGGATTTTTTAGAAAAGATTTAATAATTTAAATGCAATTAAAAGTGAATTAAATGCAAAAATTATAAATAAAATAAATATGCATGCAGAAATTGTATTTTTTAATTTATTAAATTAAATAAAGATTTTTATGAAAATAATGTAAAAAGAAAAAATGTTTTTGGTAATTTTATGATGCAGAATAAAAATTATGAAAACAATTAAAATAGCATGAAAATATTAAAATAAAAGAAAATAGGAAAATATAGAAAATATGCAGTTTTGTAAAAAAGAAACTCAAACCGGTGCTGGCAGGGATCGATCCCATGACCCTGAGGGGAATCTTCCCAAAAGCCAAGCCTTAACCACTGGGACACTTGGCATTTGATGTTTAGAAAGCTGAAAACAAAAGAATATGAACGATGACGCGTCCTGATTATATTCCAAACACAGTCAGCGTGCATGGGCCCCAGTTATTTTTGAATGGACGAATCGGATCGCTTCCTCGCGCCACGCAAGCTATCAACCGGAGTCAATAAGTCCCCGACGCCGGAGCCCTAGCTCTGGTCGTCTTCTCCGATGGCCTGCAGTTAAAAGCAAGCAAAACACGCAAAATAAATGGGAAAGGAGGACCCTACCCCCCCTAAATCGAGGGTTGCGAACACGATGGTGAGGTCCTCTTGCCCTGAATCGTCCTGGATAAACCGGTTCGAAGCTTTCCATTTCGGAAACCCTAAGAATGGTATCTCATGTTTTGGACGTTCAAACTCGATGGCGATTGCCCAGATCAAACCCTTAGTGTCTCATGAGCACATTAAAAATGTTAGAATCAATTAAAACGAGCTGGTAATAAAAATACGAATTCAAGAAATATTTGAATATGTATGAACATGTATGCATCGATCCAGTTGCTTTGATCTATAACAATGATGTGTACTTACTCATACTTACCCTCTGAAGACAATGGGATGGTTGAGAGAGGCTGAGAGGGGCTGCTTTTGAAATTCGAATTTCTCAAGAATCTTGAAAATTTTGCAAGAGTTTGGGTTCTTTTTAGGGTTAGGTTTTCCGTCCTCATGCTTGTACACAATGCTGAGTATTTATAGAGAGGATTGGAGAGGAAAAAAGGAATGGAAAAGATTTGATTTGGAGCATTCAATATTTTTCAAATAAAATCAATTTTCTTGAAAAAATTTGATTTCTTCTTCAATGCAAGATCAAGCACGAATTTGGCAAGTATATTGGGCTATCTTGGACTTCAAGGAACATATAAAATCAGCCCTTTTAGAAAAAATATGATTTTCATATTTTATATAATTTAATTTTGAATTAAATGTTCTAAAATTCAAAATAAAATCAATAAAATAGAAAATTGCCATGGCCAAGCATTTATGGGTCAAAAATATTGTCATGAACAAGTTTGGATCAAAAGATTATAGGCCCATTTGGAAAATTTTGCATTTTGACCAAAATGTCCTTTTGTGCAATTGTCCAAAATTGCCCAACTTCTGAATGGTGTATCTTGCTCAATTTTCCACATTTTTGAGTGTTCTTGGACTTTTTGGAAAGCTCTAAGAGTCCTCTAAACAATGTCTTTGGTTTCATCTCAATTGGAGTTACCATGCTCAATATATCTTCAAAACAAAAAGTTGACTTTTTGTTGACTTTGAAAATGACCTGTTAATGTTTTGAGCTATACCTCTCAAATGAAGCATTTTTTGGACATTCTTGTGAGACATGAAGTTGTAGAGAATTGAATTTCCTTCAAAATGAGCTTTGGTGGGAAAATTTCTGAGAAAGTATGAGAAATTTATGGTCAGTCAAAGTTCAGTTGACTTTTCATCTAGAAACCCTAATTTAGAAAGTTTGACTTTTGGGCAAATCTTGAGTTTTCTTGATGAATCATGATCAAACCTTGATCAAATGATGAATGTAACTTCAAAATGAGGATGTTGACAAAAATTATGAAGTTTGACTGTATGTTGACCACAGTTGACTTTTTGTCCAATACAACTGATTTTCAACCATCTGAGCAATAGTCTGAGGAAATTTGACTTGTAAGGCTTGAAACTTGACATGGAGAATCTTTGAAGCATATGAGGAGGCATGAAGGCCATTGGAGATGTTGGAAATCCATCTTGACTTGAGAGATACCAAACCCTAGTTTGGGTTGATTGTCTAGGAGAGAGTTTGTCTGATCAACTCTTGAGGAATCCTTGAGCATAGATGTATGAAATCTTTTGAGTAGATGGAGGGCAAATTTTGGGGTATGACACCATCTAAATGGTGCATAAAGTTATGAATATGAATGAAGTTTGGTAGAAGCTTATGGACTATATGCGTTGACGAAGACTCTAATAAGGACAATGAATTAAGATGGATGATCAGATTTGTGCAGTATTTAATGATGGTGCGGTAGTGTTTATGTTGTATTCTTCGACGGAAGCGAAAGGAAAAACTAAGAGTAGTGAATTTCCGATGGTGAATAAATTTCCAGAAGTTTTTCCGGAAGATGTTAGTGAATTTCCACCTAAGAGAGAAGTGGAATTTACTATAGGTTTGATTCCTAGAACTAGTCCGATGTCGATGGCGCCTTATCGCATGTCGGCATTCGAATTATCTGAATTGAACAAAGCAATTAGAAGAGTTACTAGAGAAGAAGCTTATTCGTCCGAGTGTTTCGCCGTGGGGTGCTCCTGTGTTGTTGGTTAAGAAGAAAGAAGGTTCAATGAGATTGTGTGTTGATTACAGGAAGTTAAACAAAGTTACAATCAAGAATTAGTATCCATTGTTGAGGATTGATGATTTGATGAATCAACTAGTTAGGGCTTGTGTATTCAGCAAGATTGATTCGAGGTCTGGATATCATCAGATTCGTGTGAAGACAGAAGATATCCAGAAAACTGCATTTAGAACGAGGTATAGACATTATGAGTATTCTGTTATGCCGATTGGAGTTACTAATGCACCTAGTGTTTTCATGGAGTATATGAACATGATATTTCATCCGTATCTTGATAAGTTTGTGGTAGTTTTTATCGATGACATTTTGATCTATTCAATGAATGATGAAGAGCATGCAGAACATCTTAGAGTTGTGTTGGAATTGTTGAAAGAGAAGAAGTTGTATGTGAAGTTATCCAAGTGTGCATTCTGGTTGAGTGAAGTAAGCTTTCTTGGTCATGTGATTTCCAAGAATGGCATTGATGTTGATCCTACGAAGGTAGAATCAGTATCTCAGTGGGAAGCACTGAAGAATGCTTTTGAAATCCGTAGTTTTATTGGTCTTGCAGATTATTACAGAAAGTTCATTGAAGGATTTTTGAAGTTAGCTTTGTCGTTAACTAAGTTGACAAGAAAGGGTCAAGTGTTTATTTGGGATGCTGAGTGTGAGAAAGGATTCCAAGAGTTGAAGAGGAGGTTGACTAGTGCTCCGATTTTGATTTTGCCAAATCTGGCGGAATCTTTTGTTATGTACTGTGATGCTTCGTTAATGGGTTTAGGTGGTGTTTTGATGCAAGATAAGCAAGTTGTGGCTTATGCTTCAAGACAGTTGAAGGTTCATGAAAGGAATTATCCGACTCATGATTTAGAGCTGGCAGTTGTGGTATTTGTTTTGAAATTGTGGAGGCATTATTTGCATGGTTCTCGATTTGAGGTATTCAGCAACCATAAGAATCTGAAGTATCTCTTCGATCAGAAAGAGCTAAACATGAGGCAAAGAAGGTGGTTGGAATTTCTAAAGGATTATGATTTCGGTTTGAATTACCATCCTGGTATGGCAAACGTGGTTGCAAATGCGTTGAGTAGGAAGTCGTTGCATATGTCTATGTTGATGCTGCGTGAATTGGATTTAGTTGAGCAATTCAGAGATTTGAGTTTGGTATGTGAGACTACTTCTAATAGTGTTAAATTGGGTATGTTGAAGTTGACTAGTGGTATTCTTGAAGAAATTCGAACTGGACAGAAATCTGATGTCGGTTTAGTTGATAAATTGACATTGATCAACCAAGGTCAAGGAGGTGAATTCCGAATTGACGAGAATGGTGTTATGAGATTTGGTGATAGAGTGTGTGTTCCGGATATTTCAAAACTTAGGAAGAGTATTCTAGAAGAAGGACATCTTATCATCCCGGTACTACTAAGATGTATCATGACTTGAAAAAGTTATTTTGGTGGCCTGGAATGAAGAAGGAAATTGTTGAATTTGTCTATGCTTGTCTGATTTGTCAGAAGTCAAAGATTGAACATCAGAAACCGTCGGGATTGATGGAACCGTTGTTTGTTCCGGATTGTAAATGGGATATAATTTCTATGTATTTTGTGTCTAGTTTGCCGAGGACAACGAAGAATTGTGATTCTATCTGGGTTATTATTGATCGGTTGACGAAGTCTGCTCATTTTATTCTGATAAGAATGGATTACCCGATGGAGAGGTTGGCAGAATTGTATGTTGAGAAGATCGTGAGTTTGCATGGTATTCCTTCTAGCATGGTGTTGGATAGAGATCCGAGGTTTACGTCAAAGTTCTAGACAGGATTGCAAGAATCTTTGGGTACTAAGTTGCGGTTGAGTTTTGCTTATCATTCGCAGACAGATGGTCAGACGGAGAGGACGATTCATTCGTTAGAGGACTTGTTGAGAGCTTGTGTGTTGGAAAAAGGTGGAGCTTGCGATAGTTACTTACCATTGATTGAGTTTACCTACAACAATAGTTTTCATTCGAGTATTGTATGGCTCCATTCGAGGCATTGTATGGTAGGAGGTGTCAGACACTGTTGCGTTGGTACGAATCTAGAGAAAGTGTTGTGATTGGACCAGAAAGTGTTCAACAAACTTCAGAAAAGATCAAGATGATTCAGGAGAAGATGAGAGCTTCTCAGAGTCGTCAGAAGAGTTATCATGACAAGAGGAGGAAGGATCTCGAGTTTAGTGAAGGAGATCATGTGTTTATGCGAGTTACTCTGATGACTGGCATTGATCGAGCTTTGAAGTCAAAGAAGTTAACTTCGCGCTTTATTGGTCCGTTTCAGATTACGAAGAAGGTTGGAAAAGTTTCTTATCAGATTGCTTTACCACCATCGCTTGCGAATTTGCATGATGTCTTCCATGTATATCAGTTGAGGAAGTACATTGTTGATCTGTCTCATGAGATTCAGGTAGATGATATACAGGTACAAGATAATTTGATTGTAGAAGCATTACCTGCCAGAATTGAGGATAGAAAGTTGAAGCAATTGTGAGGTAAAGAGATAGCGCTGTTGAAAGTAGCTTGAGGAGGACCAGTAGGTGGAAATGTTACTTGGGAACTGGAGAGCCAGATGAAAGACTCGTATCCCGAACTTTTCGTCTAAGGTACGTTTTCGAGGACGAAAACTCTTTTTACTGGGGGAGAGTTGTGACACCCCAAATAATTCAATTATTAAATAATTAGAATTTTAATTATTAATTTAATTAAAAGTTTAATTATTAGTATTCTTGAATTATTGGATTTAATTAATTAATTAAATAAAATGGAAGTATAGGGGTGTGAGGTTGAATTGGAGGGTGTGAGGAGTAAAACACTCTAATTATTCTAATTTTTTTTTATTTTTTGGAATAATAAAAGGAATAAAATAAGGAATAAGAGGAAAGAGAAGGAATTAAGGTTTTCTATCATACGTACATTGGAGAAGAGAAAAGAAAGAGGAGAAAAGCCAAAGCATCGGAATTCGAAGAATCATCGCAAGGTAAGGGGATGGTTTTGTCTGGTTAATATGCCTTATGGGTTTTGATAATCAATAGGATTGAATAATACGTTAGGAATCCCGATTTAGAATTTTCTAGGTTATGCCCTAACGATATGATCCGACGTAAAAATCCCAATTGGAATGCAGGTGATTGTTGCTATGTGTAGATTTATGTTGTGAATTAATTAGGGAGTGTAATTCTATTGCTAATTGGATGTAAGAATACATAATTTTTACTGCATTTGTTGTACCTTGAATGTTGGAGAAGATTCTGGTTGATTGGGATTGCAAACAGTGGGAAAAATCTGGTTTTGGGGTGAAAAAGCGCAACATGAGTCGACACATAGGGCTATGCATCGATACAAGCTGGTATTATGTTCAAAACCAGAAGCTAGAATAAGGCTTGCATAGACACAAAATCCTTTGCATCGACTCATGGGGCATTTTTGGGAGTTTTGCATCGACACAAGAGGGTTATGGATCGACTCATACTGAAGAAACTTTTAAAAACAGAAAATTTATTTACATATGAGTCGACACATATGCTTCTTGAGTCGACACCAGCCTTGTATGGGTCGACACATGAGTGTTTGGATCGACTCATACTGTTCAAAAACAAAACATAACTTTTGGAAAATTGTTTCAGCCATATCTTTGCGACCGTAACTCCGATTTAGTTGTAGTTGGAACCGTTGGAAAGCTGGAAGTATGTACTACCCTATAAAAACATTTTAAAAACCTAGTAAGTGAATCTTGTTGGGTTAATATGACTTCCTGTATGAGGAATTCGTTGTTGTCGTGGTTGTTCGTCGTTGACGTTGTAAATACTTGATAGATGTTAATATCATGTGTTGTGATTGATGTTGTATATGCATGATTATGATGTGTTGTTTGATGGTGTTGGATATGTATGGAATGATGTTGTGATCATGTTTTGTTATTTGAATGTTGCATGCTTTTGATATGCATGCATATGCATTCTGGTGGTGGTTAATTCCCATTGTGTGGAATTGGACCTGCAGAGCCAATACCCGTACCCAGTGGTTTAGTGGTGGTGAGGTTAGATTTGTGTCCCAGTGGTGTATGGGAGAATCATTGATTAACGTTGTTTCTGGGGTGTAAACGGAACAGGGTGTGAATTTAGTTCACGTTTGGTACCATATGCATTGAGTCTGCATTGCATATGGTGTTATAACATGATATGATGGTTTCCAATGTTATAATTTCATTATTGTTGTTATTGTGCATATTGATCTGTGTGAATTGTAATCGTGTACTATAATCTGATAATGCTAACGAGGGTGAAATAATGTATTGTCTGTTTTATTGTTTTTAGAAATGTATAATGCATTTTAATTGTTGATGAAATTTCACCCTTACTTTGATGATTTCAGATTGAAGTGTTAGCCGCTTAGGAGCTGGTGAGGATAGCTTTGAGCTATGCTATTTAGTTTGTTTGCATGTCAGTGTCATGCTCTGGTAGTTGTAACACTGGGGAACGATTATTTTGGAATTATAGTTTTGAACCTTGTTTTCTTTTGGGTTATGTTGGAATAATTATGAATTAAATTTATTCCGGTTTTTATGCTATTTTCTTCTGTGTAGAACATATTATTGGTTTTGAATTATTTTAATAAAGTTCTTCAGTGAAGCATGACATTTTGAATGAGATTTTCTATTTAAATAAATTGTAATGCTCTTTATTATATATTAACTCTGATTTATTTATTAAATTCGCGGGGTATTTTAGAAGGGGTGTAAAACTATACATCCATTCATTATAACACTTTCATAAATATATAAGTGAAAATTAGTTCCAGAAATCAAATTAAAAAGCAAATGCGCGCAAGTGGGGTCCCTGTGTTTGAATGGGCAAATCAAAAACCATCACGCCTTGGTTAAAGAGTCAGAGGCCGGAGGGACGCCAGAGCCCTAGCTCCGGTCGTCTTATCTGGTGATTTCAACTTTGAAACCTGCAAAATAAAAAGAGTTAATGAACAAGAGAGACCCTACCCCCCTAAATCGAGGGATGTGAGTCCAATGGTGGCCTTGGTTTAGTCTGAATCAGCCTGAAAATTAAAATACGAAGCTTCATAGTTCTAAAGCCCTAGCAATGACAGGTCATGATTTAGCCATTATAAACCTCATGCGATTGTTCAATCCTTCTCTATGACATCTCAGAAACACATTAGTGTGATTAGTTCAAATTAAAACACGATAAAACTAAAAATACAAGCTTCATAAATATAGTGCAATAAGAGTTCTAGTATGCATGATTCAGACATGTTTGGCCATGGATTTTAATCCATACTTACCATATGATACCTCAGGAACAAGAGTTAATGCTTGAAACTGCTTGGAACTTCCTGTGATTTGAAATTCGATGGTGCAAGTTTTCTTGAAATTTTTCAAGTCAAAACCCTAGCTCTTTGGCTGCTGAATCGTGTATGAAGCATATGGCCATAACCTTGTACTTATAAGGAGTGCATTAGGTCAAGAATTTGTAAGAAAATATATTGCCTTTAATGAGAAAATATTTGATTGACATTTTGTATCCAAATCTTCCAATTTTTCTTCAATCTTGTGCCAACCTTCTCTATGCGTTTTTTCCAGCTTTCCTTGGGTTTTTTGGACCTCAAGGCACTCAATTATCAAGCCCACATGCCTAACTATCATTCCTTGCATTTTATTTTAATTAAAAATGAATTTAAATGAATTAATTCAAAAATAAGTAAAATAAATATTAGGAAGGTGTGTATCTAGACTTAGAAGACATGGACCATGTTATAAACAAGTTCAAATCATGAAAACATAAGCCCACTTGAAAAAAATTGAATTTTCTCAATACTTCTCTTCATGCACTTCTTCGAAATTTTCAAACTTACACAAACTATGTATTGCTCAATTTTCAACATTTGAGAGTGTTATTGGACTTTTTAGAAAGCTTAAAATGTCCTTTAAATGCTCCTTTTGGTTTCACCTTCATTGAAGCTTCCATTCTTATGTACACTTCTTTGGAAAAATATGACTTTTTGTTGACTTTTATGAGGACCTATAATGTCTTGGCTCATACCTCTCAAATGAAGCATTTTTGGGCAAAGCTTGTGAAACCCAAAGTTGTAGAGAATTGAACTCCCTTAAAATTGAGAATTGGTGGAAAAATTTCTAATGAAGTATGTGAAAGTTATGCTTGGTCAAAGTTCTGTTGACTTTTTATCAAAAAACCCTAATTTAAAAACTTTGACTTTTGATCAATTCTTTGAATTTTCTTGATGAATCATGATCAACCCTTTATAAAATGATGAATATGATCTCAAAATCTTGATGTTGACCAAAAATAATGAAGTTTGACTGAATGTTGACCATATTTGACTTTTTGTCTAATACAACTAGTTTTCAAGCATCTGAGCAATTAACTGAGCAAACTTGAGCTATGACGCTTGAAACTTGACATAGTGATGCTTTGAGACATATGAGGAGGCATGATGCTCACTTGAGGAAATATAAACCATTTTTGACTTGAGAGAATCAAAACCCTAGTTGTGAGTTGATTGTTTAGAAGAGGGTTCATCTGGTCAACCCTTGAGGAACTCTTGAGTATGGAGATGTGTATTGACTTGAAAAATAAGAGGGAAGATTTTGGGGTATAACAGTTGCCCCTGTTCAATCTTCTTATAACTGAAGGGCTAGATTGGTATGTTTGCCTTTCGTGACCTGAAGGTAGAAGATGATTGAACACTCGAATACCCTTGAAATTTGCACTCGCTGGTGTATGGAATGAGACTGTCGACTGATGATGTACTGGAATGGGCTTATAGATGTCATTTAGAGAATCTGATGCTGGGGAGTGATTCGTACAATAGACTCCATGCTCGTCTTTGAATGAAGTTATTATTATGCATTGATTTTTAGAATGATATGCAACATTTTGTAGGTGGAAAGATAATAATGTGTAATCGGAGATGGGCTTAAAGATGCCCTATGGAGAGACAGGTGATAGGAGAGTCAGAATAAAACTTCGTATTGGTTTTATATGAGATGAGTATTCGTCAAGATGTAGATAGTTTCCCCGTCTTGTTTCGGGTATTAATATGTAGCCTGCTGTTTGTTGGTAAACTCGTCTAGTTTTGGGACGTCATACCATTTGATTGTGTAAATTAGTCGTCCCGTCTTGTTTCGGTAATTGATCTGCAAGTTTCTTTGTTTGGTATACCCGTCTGATCTCGGACCTTCATACCGTTATGGTCGTTCAGATAGTTTTCCCGTCTTATTTTGGGCATTAATCTTTGACCTTATGTTTGGAAATTTGTAAATAATTTTTGCCTGTTTGAGAATTTAACCTGAAAGAACGAGGTTAGTTTTATGCACATTATGATGCATGCGAATATGTAATGATGCTCTTGAATTATGTATTCACATTTTATGAATGATGTATGAATGTAGATGTTATGGTATTTCAAAACATTTCGATCTTGAAGAAGATGAGGATGTTCTACTAGGGATCTTCGACTTCTGCTTGAGGATGGAGAGAGATGTGGATTCCTCAGATGCACTATCTAACCAATTTCGGGTATGAATATTGATGCTGTTGGAAGATGATAAACCTTGAGTGATACTCAGCTGGGGATGAATATCTTGCCTATGGTTTTGATTAAATAACCCTTGCTAGGGAATGATGTGGTTTTGAATAACCTATTACTGCTCGGAGACTGACATGATAAGTTGATTGATGATTTGTTACTGCTCGGGGATCAAGTAACAAAGTTGGTGTTCACTGCGTGGGGATTGATGTGATAGTGTAGATAATCATAACTCTGGGACTAACGTGATGAATTGAGAATTGATGATCTGTTCCGCTCGGTGACCAATGTAATAAAGTTGACATTCACTGCGCAGGAACTGACGTGACAATGTAGATGATCACAGCTTGGGGACTAACGTGATGAATTGAGAACTGATAATCTATTACTGTTCGGAGACCAATGTAACAAAGTTAACGTTCACTGCGCGGGGATGAAACAACCTGGCTGAACATCAACTGATAACTATATCAATAAAGTCTCCATCGAACATTTTTTATCTCGCGAAGGAGAAAGGAAAACATCGAGTAAACCTGAAAGGGGGGAAATCAAGGTCTTATGACCGAGAGATCTGGGTAAGGGAGTCTTTTACATGAAAGGAAGGGATTAACACCCCACATTCCTGTAGTACTCTATGGTATCCACTTCTATTTTATATCTAAGGGGTGTGTTATATCTATCTATCACTTACAAAGGAAAAGAAAAATAAAGAAACCACGGGGAAAAGAATGAAGTTTTTACAAAGTTGTGCTCGGTTGAGCCTCATGACAAGATGCCTACGTATTCCCTTGTGCAATGGGAAAGTCAGAGCGTCGTAGTTTGGCTCACTTGTTTTGGTGGGTTTGGTGTTTTTTACTTATGGGAAAGGTTTTAAACACAAAAGAGAAAAACGCCCGTAGGCGAAAAAAAGTTTGTCTTGGTTGGTTGCTTTTACCTTTAAGAAAGGAGTTTTGAACCATTATTAAGTGTTTTAGTTTTCAAAAGAAAAAGAAAGCAAGTTTTAGTTTTAATTACATGCAAGGATGAAAAAAAAAACAAGCCAAACAAAAGGGAGACCAACTAGCACATCCCTAATGTTGTCATGCAAAGATTGGACCTAAGGTTGAAGATGTAAGGGAATCTCTACCTATATTGACATGTCAAGGATGTAGATCCTAATGTCTAGGCCCGAGAAACTATCCTAACCGAGGGATCCTAAGGAAAGCTATCCTATATTTGTCCTAGTTGTAAAACCAAGGGATGCAAAGGAGAGAAACAAACAAGTGCTTTGGCAGAAGCATGCAAGCAACACACAAATCCTATGGGGAGCAGGCAAAGGGCTAAAGTCGTTTGCTCTCGGTTTTAAACTGAGTGACACATTAGCCATAAACATAAAGCAATAACATCCTAAGGGGAACATGCAAAGGGCTAAAGTCGTTTTCTCTCGGTTCTAAACCGAGCGACACAGTAGTTAAAAACCAAAATAAGCAAACACAAACACAATTAGCAAGTAAATGCGGAATGCCTGCTATAGGTCTTTAAACAGCGACATTGAGCCCAACGCTCATATCCTAATCATGACAAGGAAAAGCAATAGAAGGGATATAGCTAGTACCACACAGATAACTATCCGTAAACTACTGCAAGCTAAAGAAATAATCCGGAAAACTTCAAGTATTGCAGCCACACAATAAAGAAATCGTGAGTAATGCACCGAGGCATCAAAGCATAATCAGAATGTGTTGGTCGCGCATCTGAGGAAAATAAACCTGCACAAAATTGAAATCTAGATAATAAAATGCACACACATGTGTGCAAGCAGGATATGTATCCCACATATCCAAATCAATCACAAAACGTGCAAGAAAACCCAACAAACAGCCAATAGAATGCACATACATGTGTGCAAGCAACAGGATATGCATCCCGCATATCTAAATTGATAAGAACACCTGCAAGAAGGTAAAAACCCAAAGATGCAGACAATAAAATATGCACACATGTGTGCAGGCAACAAGATATGTATCCCGTGTATCTAAGTCAAATAAAAACACCTGCATGAAAGGAGAACGCTAACAATGCAGACAATGAAATGCACACACATGTGTACAAGCAACAATATACGTATCCCGCGTATCTAAATCAAATCAAAACACCTGCATGAAAGTAGAACGCTAACAATGTAGACAATAGAAAGCACACATATGTGTGCAGAAGCAACAAGATATGTATCCCGCGTATCTAAATCAAATCCAAAACACCTGCATGAAAGGAGAACGCTAACAATGCACACAATAGAATGCACACACATGTGTACAAGCAACAAGATACGTATCTCACGTATATAAATCAAATCAAAACACCTGCATGAAAGGAGAACACTAACAATACAGACAATGCACACACATGTGTACAAGCAAGAGAATGTGCGTCAC
The DNA here is from genome assembly GCA_021764765.1 of Vicia sativa. Classification (NCBI taxonomy): domain Eukaryota; kingdom Viridiplantae; phylum Streptophyta; class Magnoliopsida; order Fabales; family Fabaceae; genus Vicia; species Vicia sativa. The sequence goes on along the minus strand of CM038794.1, from coordinate 234,165,959 downwards.
GCGTATCTAAATCAAATGTAAAAGGCTCAATGTACCTCGCACAAGTAACAAAGTGTTAGAAATAACAAGGTGGAGTTCTTATCGGAAATACAAAGCTCAAAAGTGATTATTCACAAAGAAATCAAAGAAAGAAATATAACTTCCTAATGGGGAAGCAACTATACATGCTAGAGCTTACCTAAACATCTCTCTAAGTTAGAGGAAAAGATTGACAATTAATCATGCAAGGAGAACTATACAATTATCAAACTAATTCCTAAGAGTTGAACTACTAAAGGTTAGCTTCGAAGTTCTATTTACAACCCTAAGATGAGGTTTACATTTATCTACAATTAAGTTGGGAAAATCTCCTAAAGTTTCTAAGAAACACATGGTGATATACTCCTACAATTAGTCGATTCAAATGACAAAGGAGAAACATGCTTTTAAACATCGCAACATAATCAAAACTTGGAAATTAAGTAAGTAATGAATTCAATTAGATGTAGAACTTTACAAGTTAGTAGCTAACACCTAATGGTTGATCTCAAACAAAATGTACAAGAAAAATCATGGTTAAAACAACATTATGCATAAAATCAAGTCAAAATGATTAATCGTCGCTCTAAGGGTCAATTATCATGGTACCCTAATCATATAACTCAATTAAGAATTCTAAATTAAGGCATCAACTACCTAAACATGTCAACATGTTAGTAAAAAGGTTAGCTGAGCTTTAGAACAAGTATTGGACATCATATGCGAAAAGAAGTTTGAAATGTTTAAAATCCTCCATCGTGCATAGGGAGGTAATTCTCAATAAGTGTTCACATTTGTGCTTGCATAGGTCAAGTGGTTAGGCAACCCGACATGGAACCACTACGCAAAGACCCGCGTTGTTATTTTTCCTGCTATCGAGTCATGATATATGGGGCAAGCAAAAGGGATCCGCAATCGACTCCCGCAAAGTTCTAGTCTATGTTAGCCCGCACACGCGAATCATGTTGCTTCCTTTATCGAGTCAATAGTAAAAGTCGCAAGAGTTCCCTATTCTGACTCTCCACGCTTTCCTAGGATTTGCATTTATTGCAGAACTCGCATCATTTGCTCTGTAGGCTATGCCTACGCTTGTTTGACATTTGTTTGTGCATTGTATTGCTTGTGTGATTCTGCCAAAGCACTTGTTTGTTTTATCCCTTTTGTCATCTTTGACTCTATCTTAGGTAGCGATTTGAGATGGACATAGATTTAGGTTGTAAACCTTTTCCAGTCTCTTTTGTCGTCTTCAACTCTACCTTAGGTAGTGATTCGAGATGGACTTAGATATAGGTTGTAAACCTTTGCCATATTTCCTTAGGATTCTCTCGACTATATCTTAGGTATCTTCGAGTTAGACCTTAGGTTGCAATCTATGTATGATAATATTAGGGATAGAATTGTATAGTTTCCCTTGATTGTTTTCTTCATTTTTTTTGCATCCTTGCATATAATAAAACTAAAACTTGTTTTCTTTTCTTTTGAAAATCAAAATATTTAATAATGGTTCAAACTCCTTTTCAAAGGTAAAAGAAACCAACCAATGAAAACTCTTTTTCGCCTGCGAGCGCTTTCTTTTTTTGTGTTTAAAACTCTTTTTCATAAGTAACAAAACATTGTAAATACTTCTTTCTTTTCCCAGTGTTTTCTTTATTTTCCTTTCTTTCGCATGCATTCTCTTTTAGCATACAAATATAAAAATTAAGCAGTAAATAGATACAAACACACCCATTAAATAGAAAATAGAAGTGGATACCATAGAGTACTACGAGCGTGTGGGGTTCTAATACCTTCCCTTCGCGTAATATACTCTCTTACCCTATCTCTCGGTCGCAAGACCGTGTCTTATCCCTTTCAGGTTTTTGTGACACGTTTACCTTTCTCCTTTTGCGAGATAAAAAACGTTCGATGGCGACTTCATTAATATAGTTATCGGATGATGTTCAACCGGTTATTTTAGATGGCCCTCAGCAAAAGTTGTGATCTCGGTTATCTTCTTTCTTGCCTCAGTATCCAAACCACCACAGTAAGTCTTGCATTTCTTAGGGTTAATCACCAACCCTATAGATGCAGAAAATTCAGTGATAGTATCCAACAACATCTTAACAGACATCTCATCCCCTCTACAAAACAGGAGCACATCATCAGCAAATGTGAGATTAGTGAGGCCAAGCTTCTAAAATTTTGCATGATGGTTAAAATTTGGATATTCCTCCATATTTTCAAGTAGCCTGTGCAAATACTCCATCATGATAACAAAGGGCAATGGAGATATTGGGTCTCCTTGCCTTAAACCACGATTGGCTTGCAGATTAGTTGACATAACTCCATTAACATTGAATGTGTATGAAAATGTGGTCAGAATAGTCAGAATCCAGTTGACAAAGATATGAGGCATACCTAATTCATGGTGGACTATCTTTAAAGCTCCCCAATCAACCATATCATAAGCGTTTTGCATATCCAATTGAAGCATACATCTTGGAGTGCCTCCTTCTCTAGAGTATCCTCTCAATAATTTAGAAGTCAGCAGGATGCGATTGTGTATGATCTGACCTGGAACAAATGCAGTTTGGTTGATGCTAACCACACTAGGAAACACCTTTGCTAATCTTGTTGTCATGATTTTAGAAATGATTTTAAACACAGTGGTACATCGTGAAATTGGCCTAAAATCTTTGATACACTTTACATCATTCGTTTTAGGAATAAGGGTTACCACAATTTTGTTAAAATCCTTTAAGATAACACCCTGCTCAAAAACTCATGCACAATATTATACACATCCTCTTTTACAAGCTCCCAACTAGCCTTGAAGAATTTTGCACCAAAGCCATCAATCCTTGGAGATTTAAGATCACCAATGCCCTTCAGAGCTTCATCAATCTCTTTGTTTGTAACTCTACAAATAAGAGAATCCTGCTGCTCCACAGTTAACTGCTTGCCACACCTCATAGCTATAATATTGATGTGCTTTAGAGTAGTGTCAGCTTGCCCCATAAGCTTGCCATATAAATCTAAGACTTCGCCTTCAATTTCCTGTTGGTTATTGATAAGAGTGTCATCCTCCGTTTGAATGAACTGCATACTTGATGACACGAATTTATATAACATATTTGACGTAATTTTCATAGATAATATTACTATTTTTATTTAATTATTCTATTTTATCTTCGTATTATGTTGGTATTTCTTTCGTTTCAAGTATTTGCATTAAATAAAGATTAATTGAGCAAAGAAATAAAATCGAGGAAAAATCGGATTAAAAAGATAAAGAAATGAACCAAAGGGGTAATAATAGTAAAAGGATGGGTAAAAGAAGGAGAAAACAATTATACAAGCCAAGCAAGCAAAGCCCAACAAACCAAGCCAAGAAGCGTGACGTGTGGCCCACAAGCTGTGACGACCGTCACAGATGTGAGACGACCGTCTCACTTTCCTCACACAGCTGGAGGCGCCCGCCTCCCTTACATGAGACCCACGTCTCCAAATCAGCCCATACTTGAGGCGCACGTCTCAATATACTTTCAATGTTTCCATGTTGTGAGGTCCACGTACCACTCTCTTCTTCAAACGAGACGACCTTCTCCCACGTTTTGGCAGTTTGCACACGATCCCAACTTCTCTTCGTATGAATTTAGAAAAAGGCAGTTACAAGTGAAGGCTATAAATACAGCTTCAAAGCTTCAGAGCAAGGGTCGGAGATTTCTTCCCGAACAACCGTTGCTTCGTTTTTCTTTCATTTATTTTCTTTTCAGTTTTTGTACTTTTATTTTCTATTTCAGTTTCTTGTTTAGTTTTTATTTTAGTTTTAAGTTTTTGTAATTTTCTCACAACAATTTCTACACCGGAAATTGTTGTGTATTTTTCACTGATCTAACCTTACGTTAGATCTAGTGCTTTTTATTTCTTTGTTGCATTTTTTCTTTTCGATTCAAGAAGTCTCCGAGCAGATCCAACCGACTTGTGGTGGAATGCTCGTTTATTTCGAAGAACAAGATTTTTCAAGTATTATTATTTCCAGGTTCTTAATATAATTGTTTTATTTTATTTAAGTATTGTTGCTTGGTATTTATTTATTTAATTATGGAGATGTTTAAATATATTGAACCTTATTATTTATGCATGTCTAAATTAATAAATATGTCCGGCTAAACCGTTTAGGTATCGGTAAGTAATAGTAGTAAGAGTAGGAATTAAATTATTTCTAAGCTAAAATATTAATTAACTTAAATTCTGGTTATGACTTTTTGTAGTTAAAATTAATCTTTTCGTTACGAAAGTAAGATAAGAAGAATAGGTTAGGATCGAGACCACGAAAGTGTGAGGTTTTAACCGGATAGCTAAAGTTAAGCATTTGATTTAAATACAGTGAAAGCACTTTAAAACAAATTAGAATTAATTAAGTTTCCAAAAAGTATGTTCTAAACACTTATAGGCTAGCGAAAACAGGTATAGGGCTTTAGACATGTAATCCGAGATAAGACCACGAAAGTGTGAGTTGAGGGTTTTTAAACTGATTAATTCTACAGATAAATTAAGTTAACCATCTTTATACGCTTAGGTTCAATTTAATCCGCTTAGGTTCACTACGTTACATACCGATATCCGTTTTTTTTATATTTCTATTTTTCCTTAAACCAAAATCTAAAAGAATTATTCGCCTTAGCTGTATACCGTAACTTAGGATAACAATAGTTCGATTTATAGTCTCTGTGGGTTCGATATCTTTTTAAAAATACGCGATAGGACTGTGCACTTGCGGTCTCCCGATTCATAGACGATAAAGTCACGATCAAGTTTTTGGCGCCGTTGCCGGGGACTATTTAAGTCGATATTGTAACTCTGGTGTTACACCGTATAAACTAAGGCACCTTTACCTTATTTACTATGTATAACCCAAATTTTTCCTACGCCCATTATCAGTATTTTGAGGAACCACAAGAATCCCATAGATCCAACCTTGAAATACTGATGGAAGATTTCAATGCTTCACAAACCTACTCTTACCCAAATTACCTCCAAAACTACCAATCCCCACATTTTGAGGAACCACAAGAAACTTATAATTTCAACCAAACTTTTCCTCAACCCAATCCTCTCTATAATTACCAAACCCAATATTTTGAAGAATCACCAGAACGATATAAATCTGATCTCGAAATATTAATGGAAAATTTTAATGAAACATATAGGATGATAGAACACTTTGGGGAAACACAAAAAGAAACTTTAACTTACTTCCAAGAATCTGAAGAATCACAAGATTTCAACTTCGAAACATCAATAGAGGATTCCGATGAGATGATAACTAACTCTAGGTTAGAATCTATGATTGAACACTTTGTAGAAACACAAACTATCCAAAATGAAGAAGTAAGAAAACAAAGTCTTCAAAATAATGAAACCCTTAGCCAACTAACCATTATGGTTGAATCCCTCGCGACTCACAACATTGGTTTAGAAACTCAAATCTCCCAACTCGAACAAAACCTTCTAGGACCTTTACCCGAGGAAGATATGGATGTTGAAACAACCATTATAGAAAAATTATTTGAAAACCTAGAAAGTGATGATGAGTTTGAAGAGAGTGATATTGCGACCGAGGAAAGTTCTGCGAGAAAATAGTGGAGATTGAGACAGATTCACCAACGCTGTTCGAAAAGGAGGTTGTAAAAGAGGTAGAAGAGGAAGCGCAAATTGTAATCCCAAATCACTACATCCCACTGATTTCTGTCCCGAAATTTTTTATGGAAACTCCGGTAGACTCCAAATTTAAAATGTATGTTGCGGTATTAAATAATATCCACATTAATTCCCCACTATTTGAAGTCTTGCCTAAAAAGCGAAAATTAGAGGACCATAAAATTAAGGATATAATTACCGTTAAGAGGGTAAGGTTAACTTATGAGGCGATGGATGAAATCACTAAGCCCGAAATTGAAAAACTTATACTTATGATAAATCCAGAACCACTGCCAAAATGTCGAAAAAATAAACCGCCCTACAAACGTAAGAAAAGAAAAGGTGAAGGATATGTGAGATGGCTTGATAAGTGGCCATGGAAAATCAACGAGTAGTCATTCTAGTTTCTAATTTTAATTTTTCTTTTTCGTATTTTCAATTTCTCTATTTCATGTTAAATTTTTTATTTTATTCGGTTATCGGTTGCACCCTTTCATCTGATGCGTTTGAACTATCTCCCCATAATACCGATAATTATACTCAATTAAATAATTCACGCTAATATTTATAATTATAATTGAGTATTATTTTTAATTATCATATTTCCCGTCTCGTATTAATATACCGAATTAATATTTCCCAATATTTATTATATTAATCATAAGGCATTATGTATACTAGTATTATATATATATTTATATCCTATCGTTTGAAATTATCTATAATATATATATACAAGTATATAATATATAATATGTATGCATGTGATCTTCAATACTATTCCTCAAGTCATGTTGATTCCCTACATTTAATTGTCACAAAGCATGCATCGTTTGCTCTGCCCAATTCTTGCCCAAAACGGTCACCTCACGCATGCTAAGCTTCCCTGCCTGAAATTTTCGTGCCATGCATGCATCCATTGGGACGGCCGCCTCAAGTCCCCACTGCATGATGGAGACGGGCGCCTCCAGCTTTCCCACTGCCCAATAAATTCCTGAGACGACCGCCTCCTTCCCAAGGCACTTCATGAGACGTTCGTCTCATCTCTTCAGTGGCATGCATGCGTTTTCTGTTCTGGTTGACTGATTTAACTTTTCGTCCGTTTCTCTTCATTTCTCTCCCTACACTAATTCCCATTAATCCAAATATTCTTTTCATTTCCCACCATCAATTCAAATTCAAACTTCTCCTCTTCATTTTCCAACATAAATTATTATAATTTATTTCCCTTAAATCTCCTACCACTATATATATCCATCCTCATTCCTTCTCATTTCACATCCCTTTCATCTACCTCTCTTATATTTCTCTCATCCACTCCATATTTCTACCAAATTTCTTTTCCAATTCCTTCCCTTTTCATGGCTCCACGAAACAATCAACGTCAAGTTAAACCAGACCGACCACCACCCGACCTATCCAATATTATTTTCCGAGATAGCGACGACGGGCAGCAACATGCAAAGTATATAAAATTCTATACTCGTTCCGTCGTTCCTACAAAATATGTAGATTCGGAGTGTTTGGAAACCTTAGGAATGACTGATAACATCATCTTCATGCTCACAAACACCGGTTTACTCAGTCTCTGCACAAACCCATACCCAACATATGAACCACTCATGCTTGAATTCCTCAGTTCTTTTTCCTACACAACACCTACCGACGATCCTTACACAACCGACACTGCTAACTTTTGCATGTTCAACCCAGAGTATTCTCTTGATCAAGAAAGGGTCGCCGAGCTTTTACTTTTCACTCGCGGCGAGCATGTCCATTACAAACCGTTCGACAATGACGACGATTTTTCTTGGGATCAACTCGGTTTCTCTCTATGGAATGATCTCACCGGTCAAACACGGAAAGTTGGCGTGACCTCTATGCTTCCCACATCCATAATCCCGCATTGAGGTACTTTCACCGTATACTTGCTAACACCATTTTTGGTAGGACCAATAATCACAAGGTTAACCAAAATGAGTTGTTCCTCATTTTTTGTGCTCTCAATGGTCATGCTATCAACGCCGCGCCTTTCTTGCTCAGCCACATTCATACATGCGTTAACGCAGCAGGTACAAATCCATTCGTTTTTGGTGGCATCATTACTTCTCTAGCATATGCTTTAGGCCTTTCCGCCGAGCTATTGTCTTTGTCACAATATATGATGCCAGCCAATCTACTAGATGTCATCTATTGTCGTGATTCTCACATCATATCTCCTCGACAAGATGGCCGGTTCACCTTAATGATAAATCGTCGTCAAATACCTGGTGTCGTGTTACCCTGTCCGAATCAAATTGACGTCCGAGTCTGCGCTAATTGGCGTTTTTCTCTTGATGCTCCTGCAGCACAACAACCAGAAAATCTAGATGCTAATTACGCGGCTATGCAGGCTCATATGAATCGTCAAGATCAGCTGTTCCACGCAATGCAACAAAACCAAACTGAGACTTTACGTCTAGTTCAAGAGTTACAGCGTGATCAACGGGAAATCCAGCGCAACCAGCAAGAGTTACGACGTGACCAACAAGAAATGCGACGCGAACACCAAGAATATGCTTTTCGCAATGATCGCAACTTCGAAGCATTGCAAGCTCGCATAGCGGATGCGCTTAACCTTAATGATTCTGATTCCGACAGGCGTCGAAGACCTCGTACTAGAGGTAGAGGATCAAGTGGACAACATTTTCCGAACGACGAGTGACCACCCTACTCCTTTCTGATTTCTCCTGGTCCTATCGCATTGAGGACAATGCTTACTTTAAGTTTGGGGGAGTCAGAACATTTCTTTGTTCGTTTTTATTTTCTTTGCTCTAGTTAGTATTTCCTTTCTGTTTCTTTTTCCATGTATTGCAAAATTTCCATTTAATAAAATACATGTTTATGTAATTTTAGTCTCTTATGTTTAAATTTCGTGCTTATTCGAATTCCTCCTTTTTCTTGAGCCATGACGAAAAATTGAAACGTTATATTAACATATTCAACTAGTATTTAGGTTGCTTATTTTTATAAATAAGAACTCGAGCGCGACCAAAACAAAATTATTATCGTCATAACACTTCAAAAACCCCAACGCGTTAGATTAGTTTAAGTACTTATTATAGCAACACCTTAAGACTTAGTTTTAAAGTAATCCTGAGTAGTTTATAAAAGCAGTCGGCACCGCCTTAAACGAAAAACTACGTGGAGGATCGATGAATATAAGTGATTGATCAAGAGTTTTTAAGAGAAATATTTATTAGAAGACGCACTTATTAAGTTAGATGGTCCTTACCAGATCATTTAATCCAACAGTTGCGGAAACTATAAATCTTTATGCAGATAAACCATTATGAATTGGTTCAGTGGTTTCTGGTGCTGAACTTGGTAGGGCGGACGACGGTCCGATCCCCCGCAATTTGTAATTGGATAAAGGAGTACCAAATATAAGTACCAGAACTCCTAGCTGGATTATAAAGATCAAAGTCACTAACCGGTTACTCCACTATGTGCGCGTAAGGTAAAGGGCTTAATGTGATTGCGCAAGAATAAAAACGGGTGAAACAAAACAAAAGTGTTAGGTCGAGTTATAATTCATGACTTAATTTGGTCTGCATAAATGAGGTTATCTAGTGTTATTACGGTAATTTTGGTGTCGAAGTCTGAACTTGAGTTGTCCAAACAAAGAATCGACCTGCAACCGAATACGAATTGAATTATGTTTTATATTTACGTTTGACTTATGCTTGTTTTTTTTAATTTTTACTTTTTGCTTGAGGACAAGCAAAGGTTTAAGTATAGGGGAGTTTGATGACACAAATTTATATAACATATTTGACGTAATTTTCATAGATAATATTACTATTTTTATTTAATTATTCTATTTTATCTCCGTATTGTGTTGGTATTTCTTTCGTTTCAGGTATTTGCATTAAATAAAGATTAATTGAGCAAAGAAATAAAATCGAGGAAAAATCGGATTAAAAAGATAAAGAAATGAACCAAAGGGGTAATAATAGTAAAAGGATGGGTAAAAGAAGGAGAAAACAATTATACAAGCCAAGCAAGCAAAGCCCAAAAGAGCAAAGCCCAACAAACCAAGCCAAGAAGCGTGACGCGTGGCCCACAAGCTGTGACGACCGTCACAGATGTGAGACGACCGTCTCACTTTCCTCACACAGCTGGAGGCGCCCGCCTCCCTTACATGGGACCCACGTCTCCAAATCAGCCCATACTTGAGGCGCACGTCTCAATATACTTTCAATGTTTCCATGTTGTGATGCCCACATACCACTCTCTTCTTCAAACGAGACGACCGTCTCCCACGTTCTCCCACGTTTTGGCAGTTTGCACACGATCCCCACTTCTCTTCGTATGAATTTGGAAAAAGGCAGTTACAAGTGAAGGCTATAAATACAGCTTCAAAGCTTCAGAGCAAGGGTTGAAGATTTCTTCCCGAACAACCGTTACTTCGTTTTTCTTTCATTTATTTTCTTTTCAGTTTTTGTACTTTTATTTTCTATTTCAGTTTCTTGTTTAGTTTTTATTTTAGTTTTAAGTTTTTGTAATTTTCTCACAACAATTTCTACACCGGAAATTGTTGTGTATTTTTCACTGATCTAACCTTACGTTAGATCTAGTGCTTTTTATTTCTTTGTTGCATTTTTTCTTTTCGATTCAAGAAGTCTCCGAGCAGATCCAACCGACTTGTGGTGGAATGCTCGTTTATTTCGAAGAACAAGATTTTTCAAGTATTATTATTTCCAGGTTCTTAATATAATTGTTTTATTTTATTTAAGTATTGTTGCTTGGTATTTATTTATTTAATTATGGAGATGTTTAAATATATTGAACCTTATTATTTATGCATGTCTAAATTAATAAATATGTCCGGCTAAACCGTTTAGGTATCGGTAAGTAATAGTAGTAAGAGTAGGAATTAAATTATTTCTAAGCTAAAATATTAATTAACTTAAATTCTGGTTATGACTTTTTGTAGTTAAAATTAATCTTTTCGTTACGAAAGTAAGATAAGAAGAATAGGTTAGGATCGAGACCACGAAAGTGTGAGGTTTTAACCGGATAGCTAAAGTTAAGCATTTGATTTAAATACAGTGAAAGCACTTTAAAACAAATTAGAATTAATTAAGTTTCCAAAAAGTATGTTCTAAACACTTATAGGCTAGCGAAAGCAGGTATAGGGCTTTAGACATGTAATCCGAGATAAGACCACGAAAGTGTGAGTTGGGGGTTTTTAAACTGATTAATTCTACAGATAAATTAAGTTAACCATCTTTATACACTTAGGTTCAATTTAATCCGCTTAGGTTCACTACGTTACATACCGATATCCGTTTTTTTTATATTTCTATTTTTCCTTAAACCAAAATCTAAAAGAATTATTCGCCTTAGCTGTATACCGTAACTTAGGATAACAATAGTTCGATTTATAGTCTCTGTGGGTTCGATATCTTTTTAAAACTACGCGATAGGACTGTGCACTTGCGGTCTCCCGATTCATAGACGATAAAGTCGCGATCAAGTTTTTGGCGCCGTTGCCGGGGACTATTTAAGTCGATATTGTAACTCTGGTGTTACACCGTATAAACTAAGGCACCTTTACCTTATTTACTATGTATAACCCAAATTTTTCCTACGCCCATTATCAGTATTTTGAGGAACCACAAGAATCCCATAGATCCAACCTTGAAATACTGATGGAAGATTTCAATGCTTCACAAACCTACTCTTACCCAAATTACCTCCAAAACTACCAATCCTCACATTTTGAGGAACCACAAGAAACTTATAATTTCAACCAAACTTTTCCTCAACTCATTCCTCTCTATAATTGCCAAACCCAATATTTTGAAGAATCACCAGAACCATATAAATCTGATCTCGAAATATTAATGGAAAATTCTATCAATTCGAGAGTATATAGGATTATCACTCTGCCTATTAGACCAAGTGTAGAAATCCCTTTTACTATCCATTTCACTAAGCTGTGTAGCTTTCAACATGTTTTATAGTCACCATATTCTGCTTCTGTAACCAGTTTACCCCCCACTCTATCTTGGGCAGTAGCAACATTATTGAAATCACAACTGTGCACCAAGCTCCTTGCTGAGTGGTATGCAACTTTTCCATAAGAGTTTCCTTATGGAAAAGTTTGGAAAAGTTAAAATTAATTTTTTTGCTGAGTGTAATTAATAATCAATTACATATATAAAATAATAACATTAACTTAAATAAAATTATTAATAATTTAATTTTTACAATAATTTTAAAATTAATAATAATTTCAAAAAAACTGAATTGAACTCTCCAACAAATAATAGAAAAATCTCAAAAAATAAGTATTTATATTTTATATATAATTTAAAAATATATTTAAAAAAAAATTAAATTTTTTGTTTTTTTCCACCCAATACAATATTGAGTCTTTTTATAATTTTTTTTTAAATATTTTATAATATGCATTGTATGAATTGATTATAAATATTTTGAAGGATTGCAAATGTAATATGATTCAATTCATGTCAAAATATTGGAAATCAAGACAACATTACGAAGAACAAACAAAAGTTTTACATACGATAGAATAAGAATTATTTGTCAAACTTTTATAATTTTATTCAAATTTTATGTTTTCTTTACTACAATTGTGTGACTATTTTAATCATTTTTTTAATATATTTTATAATGTGAATTATATGCATTGGTTATAGATATTTTTGAATGAATGCATGTGAGATGGTGGTTACTTTATATCCATATGGGAAAAATGCAGATGGAATGGTGATTCATTTTATATGAGGTATATGAAAAAATTATAATACAAATGAGATGGTCCCGATCAATATAAGTGAATAATATTTGGACAGAAACAAAATATTAAAAATGAAAAAGCAATAATGTAAGTAGGTAGCATTTACCATCAATTTTAAAATATAATATATTTTATGGACTTTTATTTGTAATTCTAAGCATAAACTTTTTAATGAGTTGTGTTTGAAAGAATAATGATAATTGCTTATGATAATATTTATTTACTTATAAAATTTTACTACTTTCGTTGTCATGTGTTAATAATAAACATATCTTATTATTTTTGAGTTAAGTGAAGAATGTAATTTAAGTCTAATTATTAATAAAGTTTGCAAAATCAAGATGAAGTAGAGTTAATACTTTTTTTTTTTGAATTATTATTTAAATGTTTCATAAAGATATATTTAAAATTCAATCTAATAAGTTTAAATTATTTTTATCATTTCATATATTTTATAATTATATTTATGTTACATTTATTTATGCTTATTTTAAACTTTTAGAAAATTTAATAAATAGAAAACAAAATATGAACGTAAATTTAAATCTTTTAGGTAACTTACAAATAAATAGACATTTTAATGGTGATAATTTAAATTTATAAACACTAAACAAAAAATTAAAATATTTATGTTAATGATTTAATTGTGTACAAAAAAACTATATTTTTATAAAACGTAAATGTAAATTTAAGTTTTAGATTTAACTTTTTTAACCAACTCAAACTTAAATATATATTTTAACAATAATAATTGACATTTATAAACATTGAACAAATACTTAAAATAATAATTATTAATGATTTAATCATCTAACAATTTAATTATATTTATCACACTAACTTTTGAATATATTTTTCTCTATTATTTATTTTTTGTAAAAATCATTTCATATTACATTACTACTTTGTTATACGCAATTAATATAAATTAAAAAATTATTATTTATTGAAATTGTTTGTTATAGATACTTAACTTTTTTTTCTTATTTTTAAATTTATTCGTTAGTGCCTCCCATTTTTAATTAACTTTTTTCAATTTATATAAATAAAATGATTAAAATAACAATAAATTGAAAATAGTTTTAAACTAAGACAAAATTATATAAAAAAAATTTGTAGAAATTATCTTTAAAAAAAACATATATTTTAGTTTGAAACATAAAATTTTAAAATTTTAGTATTCTTTATCAATAAAACTCTTAAAATTAGTATTAAGCTTTTGTTCTATTATATTGATAAAATTATGAATAATTTAATTTTAATGGTAAATAAAAGATAAATTTATATAATTAGTAAAAAATATCTTTATATAATAATATAATTGTTATAAGTTAATATTATTAAAATAATGTAATATATTAAAATAAATAGTATTATTATATATTTTAATTTTAAAAGACCCTTGCATCATACGGGACGATGATTCAGTAAAAATAAAAAGAAAGAATGGGCCTAAACATGAAAATTCTAAGGCAATGTTTGAGAGTTTGGAGAAGAGGGGAAGGGAGGGCTTCCAAAAATAATTTTTAAAAAAATATAAAATTTTTTTTTAACATTTTTTGAAAAGCATATTTTATTTAGAATGATAAAATAATATTTATCATTAAATGTATTTTTAGTATTTCCAATACTATAACAACAAAAATTATATTTGAACAAATTGATTAAGCCCTCCAAAATTAGGGGTGGCAAAACTGGCTCTTGCCCACCGGGCCGACCTGCGCATCCGTCAAAAATCGGTAGATTGGGTTGTGATTTTGGGACCGCTGCCCGCTAAAACTTGCCCCGTCAAAGCCCACCGTCCGCCTAAGCTCGCCTCGCCAAAACCCGTTGTGCTAAAATCCGCCACACCTATCCGTTCAGTCTGTCTGACCTTAAATTCTTCATTTATTTAGTTAATTCTAATCATTCTAATTTTTAATGGTTTTATTTTATACATTTATATGTGACTATATACAATATTTTTTAAGTAAAATTTCTTTAAAATATATTTAAAAAATGTTCTAAAAAAATGAAAAATTTAATATATTACAAAAATAAAAAATAAAAAAATAGGCGGGCAAGCTCGCCACCCTCCAAATAGCCAACTTGGCAGAGAGAATTTAATTTTATGCTCATTGCATTTGGCGGGCTTACACGCCTTGCTCTTTTTTTAATGGGCTTAAGGATGAACAAGAGTTGGGTGGGGCGGGTGGCCCGTTTTGGCACCCCTATCCGAAATCTTCCAAAGCTCTCTTCCAATACAAATTTTGAGTTCCCATGTTAGGAGATTTTTGGTGTTAATGAAGAAAAACAAACAATACAAAGCCTCCCATAAACAGAATCTTTCTCCTCTTTTTCACCTAATACTTCTTATTTTTAAAAGCCCCCTTCCTTCCCCTTCAAAGTCCTAAACATAACCCATAACCCTAAGGAAAAGGGTAAAGAGAAAAAAGCACACGATACCTCCCTCTGCCTGTTGACCGTCGATTCCTTCTTTTCATCTCTCTCTCGTTGTTCTGAAACTCGCTCCGATTTCATTGTCACGGTCCAGTCTTGCATAACCTCTGTCTGCTCCGATACATACTCGTAAGTCGCTTATTACGCTTCTGTTTCAATAATCATCTCTCTGTTTCATGAAGTTTTTGTTTCACTAAATTTCCAGGACACAAACAAATATGGCAGAAAGCTCCCCGGCTCCTCTGGCTCCACCGGCTCCAAAACCCGTGGTTGTTAGGGTGAAACGAAAAGCCTTCCATTCTCCACTCGACGCTTTCTGTATGTAACCTTCCCTTTCATCACTCCACGCTTTCTCGCTTTCTCTATGTAACCAACCCTCCTTTTATGCATCTCAATCTATCTAGGGTTGGAAATCAACGACAGGCCACTCAAACGCCCTCTCTTGGATTTTCAAAATTTATCAATCTCCCATTCCGATTCTTCTCAACACGGTATCTTTTCTTTTTCTTTTTTCACCGTTCATTATTGCTATGTTTTTCAATGTCTCACTCATGATTCTTTTTAGTGCAAATTCATAACAAGAAGGTTTTGGTGCAACATGTCGACACAATAACCACCTCTCAGGTCCCTTTAGATATTCTGCACTCGTTTCTGGTTAGTATCCCATCTTTTGCTCTCCATTTATAACATTTAATCATCATTGTGCTATGTTTTTGACACATTGTCAATTCCCTTTTCTCTCAAGGATCCTGCTTCCAAAGGTGCTTCTCAATCCCATAGGAACAACTTGTTCAAAAAACTCAATGTAAACCCTTTTTTCTTGACAAACATGTTTCCCTCTCATTCCTCAAACCCATCAATTTCTCCTCTTTCCCAATTCTTTTTATCACTCACCATTTCCTATTTTTCATGTCCACAGAAGCAAGATCAGCTCTTGAGTAAAGCTAAACAACAAAAACAGGTTTGCTACACTCATCAATACTCTTCTTAAGGGATCACAGTATATTCTATTCGAATGAGGGAGTGACATTTAAACATTCAAGTAGTTTTACGAGAGGTTTCCTTCCATCAATGTTTTATATGTCTAACTCTTGCAGTCTTCAGAGAAAGAGGCCCGTTTTGAGCAAATATGGAAGAGCAGGAAAGCAAACAAGGGGACATCGGATGAAAATGCGTTACAAGAAATATGCCACTTCTATGACATTCTTCGTGTTGACTCTGAAGAACAAATTAAGAAGGCGCAACACGAGTAAGTATTTACTCAAAGTTTGTTTGTTATCTTTGACCCGGCTCAGAAACTGACCCGTTATTGAACCCTTTCGGCCGCCCTCATATTTTTAGGGTTTTGGGACTTGGAATATATTAAATATATACTTTTCGTGTTGGCACATAAACCTTCGTGCTGGCACATGCTGTAGTGTTACCAAAGAAGTTGATGATGATCAACGTGAACACCATAAGCCTTAGCCATTTAGTGTTATTCATCTTCACAACTTTGTGGGAATTACGGGTGGGAGCTTGACACTGAAAAATGTTTCTTATATACAAAGGACAGTAAAAGAAATTATCTTAACCTGTTTTTTTAGATCTATATGGGTGTGCATGGGATTGAACAATTGATGAAAAGATGGTTTATTTAAGATTTGAATTAGTAAAAATATCTTCAATAAATAAGAAAAGATATATATTATGAATCGTGTCATTGTTATTTATTTAATTTAATGTGTAAATACTTACTCCTGTTCCTATATAAACAAGGAGGATTGTTATTTATTGTCACAGAAAATACACCTAACCTGTGATTAATGCAGAGATATCTCCTTGGAGGATCAAAAACTTTTGTCTAGTTTCCTCCCTTTACTAAGAGAGGTTATTCCTAATGCTGCTGCAGAGATTGAAGTCGATATAAGTGCTCATTCCAAACAAGGTTGTTGTTTAATTGCGATTACCATTAAATTACCACCGATTTTGCTACTTTTCTCTAGTTTCGTTTTTTTAAATAATTGACGTTTTATAAATAAATTTTGGAGTTACCTTGGGGCATTTTATGATGTTATATTTTTTTTATCAAGAGTTGTATTAAATGATTTGAAATTATTCTCTTATATCTAAATTCTTACTTATTTTAGAGATGATCTAAACTGTTCCTATTTACATATGGTTATGGTGCATTGTCTTATGTAACATATACAGAGGACTATGTTTATGACCTCTACACCATAGCGGATGAGACGATCAACGAAGAAAGTTCTTCGCATTCTTATCCACTGTAAGTATTTTCTCTAAATATGTTGAATATGGCTTCTTAGTTCTTATTCTTTCTACTTGACATTGCTGTGTATTGCTGACTTAGTGTTCAAGTTGATGATGAAGATTATTGTGACGGGCCTGGCGATTCGGATTATGAATCTGACGATTCAAATGGTATTTCCCAATGTCTTTTCTCATCTTCACCCTTATTGAAGATCACTATTGATTGAAAACTCGTTTACACTTTTCAATTTTAGATGAAAATCATCCAATGAATGACTATCCAGAGGAGATTTCGGAAGACGATGAAGGTTCTGATAGTGAATCAGATGAAAGCGAGCATAGCAAATCTAGTAGTGAACTGTCAGATGATGACAAGGATGGGGATGATGGGCACCATGGTTTTGCTAAAGGTGGTATTTCTGATCCATTGTATGATGAGGATTTTGATGATTATGACGGTCAAGGTGTAGACACTGACGACGATGATGATTTGGATAATGAACACTTGAAGTGGTCTTACAGATGAAGCTATCAGATTATTCATAAAATCCTACAAATAATGTTTGCTTCTAAATTGTAGTTGATGAAGTTTCGTATTTCTTAGTTTGTTGACTTGACTGTGTCACCAAGGGTTGGTTATTCTGTCCAATTAGTAATTTGAATATAAGCCTGGATATGTCTTAAAAAAGCATCTTAAAAATATTTCAGATTGTATATGATACTCTCTCTAGACTAAAAGGAGTGTGGATATGATATATGATAGTATAACATGAAATTACTCCTTCCAATGTCGGTTATAAAAAATGGTAAATTTTAGATTGCCTTTGTAAAATTGTGGGTAAGTTATCTACTATGTATTTTATTAATTTCTTTTATTAGAACTCTATGGTGAGTTGTAGGAAATTTATCCATTAATTTTTTTGAATTAAGATTCATACACCAGGTGTAAGTTTAACACTTACATTAAATCTCAACTGTTAACCATATTCGATTAAACAGTCAATAGTCTATTTTTTAGGAAAAAGAATGGGTCATATATTCTTTTTATTTTTTATTTTATTTAATATTACTGTTTAATCAATCATTTTAATGGTTGAGATTTGAGACTTACACATGGTGTAAATAGATTCTAATTCATTTTTTTGATATACATTTAATCTTTATTTTATTAAATAAGGACAAGTACTTTCTATTAGTCAAAAACGGATATTGCTGACATTGCCCCTCACGCTCCCACAATGTGCTTACGGAGGATTAAAAAATTAAGGGCCAGAGGTAGTTAGGTTGGGTTATAGAATTGTAAGCGTCCTGATGGGGTTATTGAGGGCATGTTCGTACGGTTGTCATAATATTCTATTTAGGATTCATGTTTTTATTCGGTTGTCATAATATTCTATTTAGGATTATGTTTTTATTCAAATTATTAATTTTGAGATCTTTTTAATAATTTCTCTTAAATTATTAACTTTCTCTACCTCTAACTATTTGACTCTTTTTCAAGTGATATACTTTTTTTATTGTAGAATCTACAAGCCTTTTAATCTTATAATGTTTAGTCTTACCATACATCAAACACAACATCCTCGTCTCTAATCACACTTACTTTATTCTCGTGTTAATTTTTAAGCGCTCAATATTCTCTCCCTTACAATAATACATGTCTTACTGGAGTCTGATAAAATTTCTCTCAACTTGAGCGATACCTTTTTGTAACATAGTCTCTAAAGCCCTCTTCCATTTCAACCATCCAACTTGAATTTAATGGTTTACACCCTCTTCTATTTCTTCATCGTTTTGCTTTACGATCCTAAAATATTTAAATTGCGTGACATATGGGATGATATGGTCTCCCATTTGACCTTTAGGTTAAAAACACTTCTCCTTTTGATGAACTTACATCCTATATATTCTATCTTGCTTTTGCTTAGGCAAAAGTCATATGTTTCTAAAGCTCGTCTCCAAGTCTCCAACTCTCATTTAAATTCTCTTTCAACTCTCAAAGTAGAACTATATCACCCGCAAAAAATATGTATCTTGATGCTAACTCTTGAATGTATGTACATCCAAAATAAAAAGATAGGGACTTTGAGTTGAACCTTGGTGCAAACCTATTGTAATTGGGAAGTCATCCATCTCTCCACCTTGTGTCTTCATATTACTCATTACTGTTTCATACATATCTTGGATAATTCGAATATATATAATGCTAACCTCTTTCTTTCCTATGACTTCCCATAAAATCTTTTTAGGCACTGTATCATACACCATGTCCAAGTCAATAAAAATTAAGGGCAAGTCTTGTCGGTCCATCTGATGCTGCTTAATCACTTTTCTTAATAGATATATCACTTCCATGGTGGATCTCCAGTCATAAAATCAAATTGATTTTCAGTTATTTGAGTCTCTTTTCTTAATCTATGTTCAATCACACTTTTCCACAACTTCATGGTGTGACTTGTAAGTTTAATTGCCTCATAATTAGCGCAAATTTGTATACCCCCTTATTCTTATAGATTGAGACTAAAGTGCTTCTCCTCCATTCATCCTACATTTGCTTTGACCTCTTAATCTCGTTAAAGAGTTTGATGACTCACTCAATACTTTTATCTCCAAGAACTTTTAACACTTCAATATGTATGTTTTGTGGCCCAACTGCCTTACTGTTACTCATTATTTTCAACGCTTATTTTACCTTTTGTTTTTGAAATCAACATTAGTAATTATAGTTTCACTCCTTTTCTATAATGTCGAGTTTGCTAGATTCTAGTGAGATATCATATCAATCATTGCATGAATTATAGAAATATATCTTTCATCTTTAACACGTTTAACCATACCCATGTATATACACACACACACAGAGAGAGACTTATTCCAAGAGTGCGTTTTTTTAACCTACTCCACAATCTTTGCCTTTAAATTAGATTATAATTAGATGTTATTTATTTGTGTTATTATTATTAGTGTTTTATAAAAATAAAAATAAAATGAATTGCTCAAATATAAAGTGATTTGTTTTGTATAATATATATTTATTTTTGAAATTTTTATATTGTAAAGATAAGTCTTAATGGTGATTTGATTGAATAATTTTTTTTTTTTAAAATAATGCATTTATATATATATATATATATATATATATATATATATATATATATATATATATATATATATATATATATATATATATATATATAAATTCTAATAAAAATATTTATTTTGTTTTATTTCTAATTTGTTTATTAACTTAGAATTCTTGCACAAAATCCGTAGAGTTATTTATATTTGTTGAACAATTTTTGTACTCTACAATCTATATACATAAAGCATAAAAAATGTAGTAATGTGTCTTATGTAGTATGTGATTATTAGCACAATTTAGAAACTATTGATTTAGATGTGAAAATTATTATTGAATTGTATGCCATCAATCTATATGAATATATTTTATACAATTTTTTATTATTATTTACTATGGATTGATACAAATTAGAATAATAGAATCATATGTATTATTGTAAATCAGAAGTTTACAAATCACACTTAAGTGTATGTTGTTGGCAAAATCAATTGAGTAATCTCGAATGTATTACGATGTAAAAATTATTATTGAAGAATCAGAAGTTTCTTCAATCCAATAAATTTTTGTGTGTTTCTAATAGAAAATAAAAATGTGAGAAATTAGATTTTTTATGACATTAATTGTTGTCGACTAAAATATTATGCAAATGTTTATTATCTACTCACAACCAGAAGTTTATGAAGTTGTGTTCCTATACTAAGATCTCAATTTCTAAATTTTTTAGAACTTTCTTGATAAGTATAACATATTATTAAAATTAATATTGAATATCAAGTAGCATATGTTCATTAGACGTCTAAAATTAATTGTATGGTTGATACTTGTGAGAACATAAATTCTAAATTAGATATTTGAAATATGAATATTGAAAAATTTATTCATATTAAGACAACAAGTTAGTATATGTTAATTCTCCCCTCAACTTACAAATTATTGTAGATTTATAACCTAATACATCTCATCTAAGTAAACTTTTGGATGTGTTGAGATTATTCAATTGCTCCAATATAGTACGTTGAGACGAGTTTTTGAAAGAATGTTGAGAAAATATATTTCATATGAATTATGTATTTGAAGATATATCTTGATCCAATAATTGGATACTTGTTTGAAGCCTAGTAGGCTGATTATCAATTGATAAATTAATTTTCTCAATATTAGGGGAGAGAATAAGCAGCTAAAAGTATGAACCATAAGTTTAAATGAACAATTTAAAATAAAATAATATTATATTATTTTGATCCTCAAAGTTCAAAACACAATTCATTTGCAAAGTTTATGAAATAAATTATCAGCTGCTAATACTCCACTCAAGGTGGATTTTCCTATTGGACAATCAAATATTACAAATGAGTTGTAGTCGCGTCTGAAGCGTGGTAGGAAAGTCGGTTCCAATGTTAAAAGTCCTCTACCAAGAAAAGAAACTAAAGTTAAAGATGATCCAAGTGAGGATATGAAAATTCTAAGAGAACTTTGACATAATTTATTTTTCAATTCCAGAATAACTAATTAAATACTTGAATATAAAATGAAAAAGAGATCTCAATAAATTATGTCATGAATAAAATAGAATGGAAACGAAATTAAGATAATCAAATAAAGTCGACATTGACAATGTATTTGTATACCGTATAACACTAAAGATGATAAACGATAACGAGGATCGTGAAACAAAGTCTACCAAAGAATGTAGACAAAGTAAGAATTGGTCAAAATGAACAAATCATGAATTAAAGTCTATCAAAGATAGTAGACAATGTGACCAAAATGAACAGATCATGAATCAAACTTTATCCAAGATTATAGATAAAATGAGAATTGACCAAAATGAATATATTCAATTGAAGAAGAATTAAATTCACTTTACAAATGACTCAATTTTGAACTGTAGTCCAAACTCCCCAAGGTGTAAAACTAATGGGATATAAATGAGTTTTTGTGACAAAGCAAAATAAGAATTGTATAAAGTTTGATTTCTTTCTCAATAATTTTCGCAAAGATCAAAGATTGATTTATATGAAACATATCCACCTGCAGTGAATTTAATTAATTTTTCAATATTTGATTAGCCTTGTAGCGCTTGAAGGGCTTAATATGAACATGATGGGTGTTGTGAAATCTTATTTATACGGCTCACTTGATAGTGACATTAACATGAAACTCCCTAAAGAGTTTAATATATCAGAGACACATAATTTTGAATATGGAGAAAGCTACTCCATAAAATTGAACAAGTCTCTTTATGAGCTAAAACAATATGGACACATATGGTATAATCGTCTTAGTAAAGATTTGCTAAGGGAGAGAGATATACAAATAACTCTAAATGTCTTTGTATTTTTATGAAAATATCTGGAAAAGAATTTGATACAATAGATATCCATGTGGATGACATAAATATTATTGGAACTCCCAAAGTGTTTCCAATAGCTATAAATTATTTGAATAAATGGTTTGATGTGAAGGACTTGGAAAAGACAAAGTTATTACAAGGTCAACATTTAAACAATGGAATTTGCATACACCAAGAAGGTTATATAGAAAAGTGTTAAAACGTTTTTATATGAAAAAATATCGTATATAGCAAATATGTTAAAATGTTCCTATATGGACAAATCCTGTATGTTGTCTACCTCTATGATGGTGGATAATTGGATGTGTAAAAAATCCTTTTAGACCTTACGAGGAGGATAAAAAATTAATTGGTCCTGAAGTACCATATCTCAGTGTAATTAAAGCACTTATCTATATTGTTAATTATACACACCATGATGTATCGAATAATATTACTCTATTAACAAGATATAATTCTTCACCTACACAAAGGCATTGGAACGAAGTCAAATACTTCGCTATTTTAGAGGTAAATGGACATGATTTTGTTTTATT
Source organism: Vicia sativa (assembly GCA_021764765.1). NCBI lineage: Eukaryota > Viridiplantae > Streptophyta > Magnoliopsida > Fabales > Fabaceae > Vicia > Vicia sativa. The sequence goes on along the minus strand of CM038794.1, from coordinate 234,142,785 downwards.
TGTATCCAAATTAGAATTAACAGGTTATACATAAACATAATACTTTCCAGATCCACATAATGGTAGATCACACAAATTATTTGCTTACTTATGGTAGTACAACTATTTCATGGAGACTAGTGAATCAAACTATAACCAACTTTGTCTAATCATGAAGAAATTTTTAGCACTACATGAGACAACACGAGAATACGCTTGATTGAGATCCCAAATTCAACACACACAAAAGAATTGTGATTTGACTTCTAGAAATAAATACAACAACCATATATGAAGATAATAATGCATGCATTGCTCAACTGAAAGATGGTTACAGTAAAGGAGATCGAACAAAACATATTTCCCAAATTCCCACTGGGTTTTTTCTAGTAAGGTTTTAACGAGACATATCCGAAACAAACATCCAAGGGGGAGTGTTATGAATAATTGGATGATTGTTTCCCAATGATTTTATTCCTTATTTATAACAATTTGTATTTATTACATTGTCTGAATATTGTCCTATAAATAGGATCAATCTCTTTGTAGAAATATACCGATGAAATAATACAAAATTATTCTCATCTATCTCTCTACTCTTTTATCTTCTTTCTCCTTATTATATATATATATATGGGAAAGTGATCAGAGTCGGAGACGGCCGAAACGATAGATGGTCCTTCGAGCAAGTTGATGAAGAGGAGGGGGTGGTGTACCTGCAAGGCACTCCGATACTAAAGTAAGTAAATGATCAAGGTGAAGATAAGAGAATATTAGGGTTGTTAGGGTAAGAATGTCATACCTTGCCCTCAAATATATGAGGGTTTATATAATGGACATATGAGGATTCTCATTGGTTGCTATATTTGGGCCGAGATATGCGGGTCTGCAAATATAGCCGTTCGAGCTGACTAGGTCAAACCGAGTGACTATGCCCGTAATTAGTCGTTATGTCGAGCAGAAGAGATGTAATGGGCATAGCTCCGGACATTGTAAGCGTTGATTCCTCCCGACGGATGTCAGGCAAGGGACCTCGCGTAATGGGCGTTCCCGTGGTTCGACGCGCTCAGCAAGTCTGAGGACCTCGATTGGAGACTCGAGTCTCGAGGAGATGAGGTTGCCCGTTGAGCATTCGGGAAGTCCAGAACAATAGCCCCCCAAGTCGTTGCGTCTGCGGGCATGACGACTTGAGATTTCATGCTATATTCCAATTCACATTTAAATGCCAAAGTCTTACACAAATTACTCACCAAATTTTAAGTTTCTTCATCTTTAAGAAACTTTGAAAAAAAATTAAAACTCTAAATTGGTTTGTGAATCTCTTCTTGTTAATGAAGAAAATATAAATATAATATTAAGAATATTATCCTTGCATCATACAAACTATTTCATTTAAATTCAGTCGAGTTCTTGAGCAAATTCATCTAGATAGCTTTTAATGTTTATTGTTTATTGAATTTCTTTGTATTTTTATGTTTCTACACTTCATTAGTGTCACAATCTTCACCGAATTCCACGAAAAATCCATTAATTCACATTTTCCAAAACCAAGGGTTTGATTGCTCTTGAACCTCCATGAGCAAAACTGATAAAATGTGACTTGATGGTTGTTTCACACAAATAATATATCCAGTAGCTTCACAACATCACCCTTAGCACGAATTAGTGGTTCATTTATCATGAGAGTGGCTAAAATCATTGAATCGGGTCAAAATGTGCAGTTGCGCTTTTGTTAATTTTCGCAAAATTTTGTTGTTTATTTGTTAATTATGAGCACTCCATATTGTTCGTGAGATCGAGTTAATGAATATTTACTATTTATTTGCATAAATAATTGAGAAGGTTATTCCCTAAAAATAACGTAGGCATGAGTTTACAAGGAGGAAGAAGATCGTTTTCCAGATTTAATCTATACTTTCCATCCTGCATTAATATTTTGACAGATCCAAGACAACATATTGTACCATGTTGTGATGGTTTGTCTTCGACTTTTTTTTTGCTAGCACTTTAATGGACCTTTCACTTAGAATTGCGTGCAATTATGTATTGCACCCCATTTCTAGTTTCTATGTTTTTTCTTTATTTTATCTTTTATTTGTTTATTTGTTCATTGTTTTAGCTTCTCTCTTTTTTTAGAATAAAGGTCTTAAACCCATTTAATTTTTTACTCTTTCACTTTTGTATTGGTAATTCATCTCCCCTCTTTTATTATTTTTGTTTTTATTTTTTTGTTATTATTGCTTTCTTTTTTAGTTTATTTTTATATACTATTTTTGCTTTTATTTTAAGTCACTTTTGTTTTCATTCTTTTACCTCTTATATTGATAGTGAGCCTCATCCCATTTTTATTTCTTTTATTTTTATTTCTTTATTTTTTTAGTTTATTTTATTATATTTCTTTTCATTTGTGCATACTTGTTTATTCAAAAAGATAAAATGACCATTAAAATTAATTTATACATTTTTCAAAATCACCAAAATCTTTTCAAATATAATCGCTTAGCTTCCATTCAATTAATCTTTTTCAAATAAACTCAAAATGTTTGATCAACATCAAGCCATTTTCCAAACCATTTTACAATCAAATTTTCATCACTTCAAAAAGCAAACACTTAATCAACGTCAAGTAATTTTTTCAAACTCAATCAATGCATTTTCCATACAAATGCACATCAAATACTTGATCAAAATCAAGTCTTTTTTTCATACTTAATAGAAAGCGCTTTAAAATCTTTTTGCAATAAAATTGATGAAAAATGACTAGTTAGCTGCTGGGTCAGTCTTGTGGCCAGCAAGCAAACCCACAATCTAGGGCCTCAAAGAAATAAGAGCCTCAATTTTTCGGGTGCAGTTAAGAAATTACGATAATGAAATGATAAAATATATAAATATTAGCGAAATTAACAATCAATTTATTATTTGTATCCCAACGGCTCCATGATAGCTTTGAGACTTAACGTGGTTCAACTCTCCCTGGCTTAATATTCATTCATTAATCGGCATATTTTTATTTTTGGTTTATTCTTGAGTATTTTTCTTAAAATTCTGAATTTAATGGATTTGTTTCATTGTAATACACTTTTTAGACAATTGACTTGACTCTCATTAAAAAAATATTTTACTTCAGTATTATAAGGATTAAGAACTTAATAATTTTATAGAAATGAAAAATATTTTTAAGTCAAAATATTATACTGAAATTAAAAACATATTAATTAAATTAAATTGGATCAAAATATTACATAAACAATATAATTTAGTTTTACAATGAAGTGAAGTTAATTTTTTTCATTGCAACAGTTTGAATGAGCAAACATGTGCTACGTGGAAATGTCAAATTATATACTCTAGAGTTAGAATTGTAGATTAATAATTTGTATATATATAATCAATTGAAATTTATAATGAGATTTTAAATCTAATTTTATTCTCGATCATTATTTATTGTAATCTTTAAAATTTTATTTTAATTTATTTTAGTATAAATTTTAGAGACATTTTATATATTATAATTAAATATTTTAAAATTTATCATACAATTAACTTATTTATTATCAAATTTTTATGATGAAATCAAATTCATTATCATTTGTGCTTTAATTTATTATTTTTCTAATCATAGGCTTAAGACATGGTTTATGCCTATTCCTATATTTCTTAGCCATATGATTTTATTTTCGCAATTGAAGCAAAAGAAAACACCATGTTCATTTCTTTGGGATGGTGGATATTTCCTAGAAATTAGAGCAATTAAAGCCCTTAAAGATTCTCATTCTTAATTCAGATAATCATATTGCGATTTTTCTTTAATGATTTGCATATGACTTTATATCTGCATTGAAATTCTTTTTGTTGTTAGAAACAACCAAGACTTTATATTTTTTATCTTGCTTTCGAAATTCTTCTTCATTTTAGAGACAAGTAAACAGTCAATTTTTTGTTAGGGGTCTATTTTTTTTGTTTGTCACGGACCTCTAAAAAGTCGAGACCGGTCCTGGTCTAGTGTATGCATGTTCTATAGCTTTTTGTTTGGATATTCGTCTTCAACCTAAAATCGATCTCAACCAATCAAATCCATTTATCGCTCAAGCGTTAATCTTTTTATCAATAAATCTTTCTTCGCCTAAGAGCGAGCTTTTCTCAACCATTGAGTGTTTTGCCGCTCAAGTGCGACTAAACTCATTTTTTACAATTAAAATTAATCAACATATATGTAGTTTTTTACCCATAATTACGTAGTCTTGAGTTATTCATCGCACCTGAAGATACGTAGGAGCGAGATTCAACATCTCGTTAGACACATTAATAAAAAATCTAAAAATTTCTCCTTTCTTTTGTAAATACCGCATAATAATTATAAGAAATCACAAGTAACACCACACTAACACTTTTTCACAAAACTATCTAAAGGGATCTCGTTAAGTATAATGGATGTGAGGGGTGCTAATATTTTTCTCTTACATAACAGACTCTCGAACCGTAATTTGGTTACGATGATTATATTTTTCATTCTCTTAAGGATTTTTATCGATATTTTCCCTTTCTTTTTGTAATGAATAAACTTTGATAACGACTTTATTGTATTTCAAATGTCTCGTTTGCTTTATATTTTTTATGTCGCGGCACCCACATATGCCTTCATGTACTTCTACTCCAATACATATATCTAATGTACAATAAAGCATATACTTGTACAACTCATCACCCAGTGTGGTATAGAATAAAAATTTGTACCTTACAATTTTTTTGTGACTTGATATGAGATTTTTAATATGTCATCATCTCAAAACACCAATCTCCAACCTCAAGCTTGTCAATGTTCATAATTTTGAAATTGTTTTAAGATGTATTCATCAATATTCATAATTTTGAACCTACATGGGTGTCTATTAGCATTAACCATCACTTTTTAGCGGAGTCATTTAGGTTCAAATAAATTCCGTACTTCACATTAATAAATTTCTCCTAAAATGTTAATTCTTGGATAAGTTTCAGAATTGACATTTTAAAGTACTATGTAAAAAAATTGAGATGCTCTTTGAATTTCTCTTAGTCACCAGATATTATTAGATTAAAAAAATTCTTAGAACATTTTATTGAATGTCATGATTTCGCATACAATGGTAATCGCCACACACAATGAGGTAACATATCTTCTGCGTGCAATTTTTCAAAATGCTTTATTTCTGGATTGTATCACTAACATAAGCTATGTGACCAAATTTTGAATTATTTTTATATTTCCATAACTTAGACCTTCATTTCAAACTACTGAGTACTAAAAAAATATATTGTTAAGTCATTATACTTATTATGTTTGTATCGAGTGAAAGAAAAGAAAAGTGAATTTTGGACAAAATCATTGATAATCCTAAAGCCCATGTTAAGATCTACTCGTTAAAACATTTATAATTCCTCCCGCTTACCTTAACATAGATTTATATTTGAGTTAATTTTGTACATATAAGGTAAATTCAAAAACTCTTGTTGGTTCCTATGTTCTCTTTTATAATTTGATCATCACTAAATCTTATGTATAGATTCCATACTTGTCGATCTTTTCAAAACTAAAAAGTACACTTGATCTAGCATCACAATTCACCAGCGTTTTATTGGACCTTATACTTCTTCTACTCATTCTTCAAACAGTAATGTAATATGAGATTTTACTATGAGCTTTGTTGATTTAAGAAACTATGAGTTTTAGCATGGTATGCTAACACATGTTTTGTCTTTTTAACACCTAGTTCATTTTTGCTTGATGGGCCTCACTGACATACCCTAATTTTGTCTTGACATTTTAAATTTATTTTTACACATCATTTGCATTAGGTCAAGTTTTATCTCTTTTGAAATAGAAAAAAATTTAAGTACACTACATGCGTCGGTCCTTAGGATAGGGCTTTAGGCCCCCAAATATAGGGTTTTAAGCCCCCAAATATATAATTTGTTATTAAAGAAATTAAGGCTTAAAAAAAAGCCTCCATCAATTTTGAATCAATTTAACACTCCTAATAAATTAGCATATTGTTATTACTCCCAACAAAGAACTCAATAAAATTTTATTCAATTTATAAAAAAGCCTCCATCAATTTTGCAAGGATTTTTGATTTATTTGAATTAATTTAAATTAAAATAAATTTAATTCAATTTAATACTCCTAACAGTATCAACGTGAAAAGAAAAAAAGCATGCTTTTTCATTTAATTTAATTTTGCTATGACTATGTTTTTTCCAACGTTCCAATAATAATATTAATAACACAATTATTAAATTGATTTATTTGATCAATGTTTCCTAATAACTCTTCTTCTTTCATTATTATTTAAATTACAATTGAATATTTTCTCAAAAGAAAAAAATGTAAGCAAACACGCCATCGAAGAAACTCTACATATTTATCTGTAATTTCGTCGCTCTATCATATTAGAATCACTCCTACATAGATAGAGACAACTTCTTGTTTTTGTTTTTAAATTCTTTGTTATTCTCCATCTCAGATCAACGACTCGTTTGACAAATAAGTTATTTCTCTTTTATTCTCTTTTTATCGGCGTTCTTTTGTTTTTTGTTAAATCTAATTTCTTTATTGAAATTAGGTGAAGTGAATGATGAACCTAAAATAAAAGTGAAGTTGAATGTTTGGCAACTTATGAGCTTGAAAATTTTGAATTTTTGGTAGGCATGACTATTTGGTATGAAATATTGTTCGTTGTAAACTCAATTAAGAAACACTTCCAATCAAAGGATATGAGCATTGATGTTGCTATAGAGAAATTGAAAGGACTTATTTCTTTTTTCGAAAAATATAGAGAAAATGGTTTTGAAAATGCCATAATTTCGGCTAAAGAAATTTCTATCGAAATGGATATAAAACCTAAGTTTCGTGAAAAAACGTATTATTCGTAGAAAGAGACAATTTAATGAGAATATTAACGATGAAGTTTTAAAAACTCCTGAAGAATTATTTAAATCTGACTATTTTTTGTACATATTAGATCATACAATTACATTATTTCGGAGTAGATTTGAACAATTTAAAATATATCAAGATATTTTTGGTTTTCTATTTAGTATAGAAAAATTAAGGTCAAAAGAATATTGTCTTAACCTCGAATGTTCGTTAAAACATAACGACAACTCTGATATTGATGGATTGGACTTATTTTTATAATTGAAAATATTAAGAGAAAACATACATGTCAAAAATAATACACCAATTGATATACTCAACTATATAAGAATTTTTTTCAAACTTAAAATTAATAAAATCTTATCTAAGATCAACAATGTCTTAAAAAAGATTAAATGAATTGGCTTTATTATCAATTGAAAAAGAAATGTTAAATGAAATTGATTATAATAGTTTAATAAATAATTTTGCTTCTCAAAAAGTTCGAAAAGTAAATTTTAAATAAAAATTATAATAATTTAACTTAATTTAGTTTTTTATTAGAATATAAAAGACCTCAATTTAAAGTTTGTTTTAAGCCTCGTAGAATGTTGGACCGGCTCCGCATGCATCATATGTCATGCAAAGCTCATTCATTTCAAGTGGATTCCATCTAAAGTCAATATTTCATCATTTAAATAAATTTCATGGTGTGTATCATTTCAAATAAATTTCTATCATTCATTATATACATCTTACATTATTCAAAGTCAAAAGTCAACATAACTAAATTTGAAGTCGGCCATAGTTCATGCATTATTATTATTATTTGCATCATATGAATAAAAAACCAAAAATATTAATTTCAATAGGAATAAAATCCAAGAAAAAGTCTCATTTCATCTTCATTTTAATTCATTTCATTTCTCATTTAATTAATTTCAAAGAGTCAACAAAAGGTCAAGAATGTGTCACTAAAAGACAAAAAAATGATCACATCTGTTTTGTCTCATCACGCTTCTGATTTACACTTCATTTGATCTCATCCAATTACACAATGCATCATAATTTTAAATTGGAATTGAGATATTTTCATGCTATATTCAAATTCACATTAAATGTCAAAATCTTACACAAATTACTCTCCAAATTTTAAGTTTCTTCATCTTTAAGAAACTTTAAAAAAACTTAAACTCTAAAGTGGTTTGTGAGTCTCTTCTTGTTAATGAATAAAATCCAAATCTAATATTAAGAATATTATCCTTGCATCATACAAACTATTTCATTAAAATTAAGTTGAAAAAGTTTGCCGCGTTCTTGAGCAAATTCATCTAGATAGCTTTTAATGTTTGTTGTTTATTGAATCTCTTTGTATTTTTATGTTTCTACACTTCATTAGCATCACAATCTTCACTGAATTGCACGAAACTCCATTAATTCGCATTTTCAAAAATCAAGGGTTTGACTGCTCTTGAACATCCATGAGCAAAAATGGTAAAATGCAAATTGATGCTTGTTTCACACAAATAATATATCCAGTAGCTTCACAACGTCACACTTAACACGAATCCATGGTTCATTTATCATGAGAGTGGCTAAAATCATTGAATCAGGTCAAAATATGCAGTTGCACTTTTGTTGATTTTTGCAAATTTTTGTTGTTTATTTATTAATTATGAGCATTCCATGTTGTTCGTGAGATCGAGTAAATAAATATTTATTATTCATTTGCGTAAAAAATTAAAAAAGTTATTCCCCAAAAATAATGTAGGCTTGAATTTACAAGGAGGAAGAAGATCATTTTCTAGATTTAATCTGAACTTCCCAATATTCCCGTTTATGAAACTAATACTAGTTTCTTCTTTAAAGAATTTATCATGGAATAAATTTCTCGATGTCCCCGTTTATTATTGAATTCAGAGGCAAAATCGTAAACCAAGTGAAATCATCCTTAGTTAAAAGAACTAAGAAAATACTTTATTTTCAAAGCACTTCATTAGCCAATGTTTCTTGAAATTGTGTGTATAAGTCTGTTGGGAATCAATAATTAAGTATTGTCGTGAAACCACTCACCAGATCAGCTATTCCTGCACAACAAAACCAAGTGAAATCTCAAGATAAGACACCTATTGATCCTAACTATCTATAAGACATCACTAATTACCTAAAGCATATATAACTAACATTAATCACTTAAAATACATGAGATAAATTCAACTATTTGAAACTTAGATAACTTGCATAAAAGGTTATTGAGCTATGACAATTGCCAACACCAAAAGAAAGAGCTTAAAAATAAGCAACTATACTAGAAAGCTGTGCATTGAGATTAGTTCTCACAGGTTGAAAATACATTGATAATCTGAATTGCATCAATAATATTTTGAACATTCTCTACAAGATGAGTGTAAGTCAACATACAAACCTAGCTGATCCTACTGAGCGTGTTCCGACAGTTGATTTCAGTTAGGCATAGTAGGAGGACGCTGCGAATGACTATTGCTCTTAGTATCAGTAAAATCTTGATAATCAGTATCTCCAAGGTCTCTTAACCTGTTAATCTCTGGTAATACAACTTTTGCAAGACTTGGCCTATCTTTCTTGCAGAGTTCTGCACATCCTAATGCTATTTTAGCAAATGATAGAGCCTCTTCAACTGGCCAATCAGTCACCGCGGGATCAAGAATCTGCTCGAAACAATTCTTTTCAATTGCTTTTTTAACTTGGTGAGTAAGTCCCATGGGAGGCCTTGCTGTGATTATCTGCAGTAGCATTATCCCCAACGAGTAAACATCGGACCTTGTTGTTAATATTCCTGTTTGTTGATACTCAGGATCGATATAGCAAAATGTTCCGGCAGCTGAAGTCATGTAATATTGTGTGACATTGTCAACTACAGAAGGAGGGACTAATCTTGCGAGACCGACATCGCTTATCTTACTCACGAAATTTCTGTCCAACAGAATGTTTGATGGTTTAAGGTCTCGATGCACGATTGGCTCCGGTTTTGTTTGATGAAGGAAAAGGAGTGCAGTTGAAATCTCAGCTGCTATTTGGAACCTTTTTTGCCATGATAGAGGTTTGCTATTGTTTTTTCGAAATAATCTATCTTCTAAGCTACCGTTGTCCATGTATTCATACACCAAACAACCATGCTCAGGACATGCACCTAGGAGTAGAACCATATTCGGATGTCGAATGCAGCTTAGTACCTCAACCTCTTGTTGGAATTGCTTCCTGCCTTGAGAAGCTTCAGGGTTTAAAAGTTTGATCGCAACTGCGGTGTGATCAAGGTGACCTTTAAACACTGGTCCATATCCACCTTCGCCTATTTTTCTTGACGGGGAGAATCTATCGGTAGCAACTGTAATCTCCTCCATTGTGTATTTTCGATATCGATTAGCATTTTGAGCCATTGTGCTTAATACTCGATCCCTCTCTTCTGCTTCTTTCAACGCCTTCATCTCGGCCTCCCTTCTTCTCTGTGCCTCCAGTTCAGCCTTCCACTTGGCTTCCTCAGCTGCTTCTAGTGCAGCCTTTGCTCTAGCCTTCTCTCTTTCTGCCATTGCAAGAGCTGCCTCTTGGGATAACCTAACTTCCACAACCTTTTTTCCCTCTTCTACTCTCCATCGACGAATTTGGTCTGCCTGTTAACAGTCACACATTTTAAAGCCATTTCATAAATTTCATTGTTGAGTATGACTCGTAGTTTACCGATAAGTGGACAGGTCGCTCGAGCAGGGCAAGTATTTAAACAGAAGTTGTATTCGGTAAATTGTAAACATTTTTTTACTGTTGAGTAATTTACATCACCTGATTTTTTGCTGAGATTGCTTGCTTGCAAGCTGAGCTATACATGTCCATAGTTTGCTTCAATTCAAGTCTCAATCTTTTCATCTCAGCTTCAAGCTCTCTCTGCAATGAAGCAAAAGACTCAACTGTCAAATTCTTAATAACTTTTTAACTCTCTTCATTTGGTAAAAAAAAAAAAATGTTTCTTGTTCTGCAAGAAAGGCAATTCAATTAAGGATCCAACATAACAACAATCGGTCATCAAAAACTTATCTTTCTTTTCCACTTACTGAGGTATAAGAAGTCGACGGTGTCCCATAGGAATCAATTAGATCCATTTCAGATCTGTTTGATTCACCAATTGGCCCAAGTGCTGCCATGTCTCTTTCATCCATCGATGCCCAACTTCGTCCACGAGTAGTCGATACATCAATACTTTCCATTGACGTATTACTTCCTGCACTCCTTGGTCTCTCACGCGTCAATCCTTTTCCTGGAATAATACTGTCAAAAGACCTTGATTCTGATGATACTGTGCCACCAGTTCTAGGTAGTATTGACCTGTTAGACAAGAAAATTAAACAAGTTAACATCACCAATCATTTTCAACCATCTCAATCTCAATAAGAAAAGATTCAGAAGTTGCTAACAATATCAGTTTCAAATTTTTAGCACCTCATTCCACCTTCAAATTCACCATATGGGGAGGATGATGGAGCAGGTAAAATTTTCGTCGGAATAATCTGGTTTCCCCCCATTGATCGTACCGCGGACCGAGCCGACACAATCTTCAACTTAGAAATGATGTATACAGAACAATAATCCGGTGCTAATTTGATCATGTTTGTTGGTATATCATTATTTGCTTTAAATTTTTTGATACTGCCAAAACATTATAAAAACCAATTTGGTTAGTCTTTGCAGTTGCGTGCAGAGGATATAGAAAAAAAACTTGACAAAAGACAAGAAAAATACCTTGGCATATGATTCTTTGTTGATGCACCAACAACAATACTATGTATGACATTTCTTTTAGCAAATTCTAATAGTCCTTTCACAACATCATAATCATCGATTACAGCTTCTTTCATGGTGATCTAAATTCAAGAAAATCAACAAAATTGAATATTAATTTGAATGAAAATGAATTAAAATTAAACTACTTACAGCTTTACTTTGACACATTGCACGTAAATTATTGAAAATGTTGGATACATCATCTTCATCGGGTGGAAAAACATTACTGCCCTCTGTTGAACAATGTAAGGAAGCATGTGTTAAAATGAAATATATGAAACGAGTAAACGATGTGATGAAATTAAGGTACCTACGGTTAGGTAAATTTTTGTGTTTAACATGGACAGCAATGATGACAGGATTATCGAGATGATTAACTGCCCAACGAAAAGCATAAGCGCTGTTCTTGTCTTTGTCAACGGCCACCATTGTGTTTTGTTGTGGGGGACTGGTTGGTGGTGGAAGAGACATGGTGATTTGAAGGGGGAGATTGAGCCACCGGTACGGTTAGTTGCCGGTGGCGTGGAGCAAGGAAAGGGAAAGGAAAAGGAAGAAAAGTGGTTTGAATGAAATGGAAGAGGAGGTGAAACCCCGTGAAAAATGGAGGAGTACGAGGAAAACGAACACAACTAATGTTTCCTATGTGTCGTGTTGTGTATCGTTGGTTTTTTTAGTTTGATTTTAATTTAGACAAGGTGGTTTGACAGAATTTTGACCATCCCCAAATAACATATTTTATGTCTTCTTGAGAAGAATAGGCAAGTTAAAGCGATAACAACAAACATTTATGGAAAAAGATTTATTTCGTTTCATTATTAATACAATCTTGAACACATGTCGGTAAATCCATAAAATTATAAAAATTAGTAATAGATGGAGCTACTCATGTCAAAATATAATCTTGGGTGATATTGCTCGATCAAAAATTCCTCCATCTTAATAACAAAAAAGAAGCATGGTTATAAATAATTTCATAAGAGTCTTCTATGTAGTTCTAGATTTGATTTTGCCTACACTTGTAAATACTCCACGATCGTCTACCAACAAAAGTTCATCAGCTTGCAAGAAGGGGAATAATTTTTATGATAAAGGAAAAGTGTGTATTATGTGCAATGGCAATCATGAAGAAATCTATCATGTTATGATTCAGTGCTTCTTTGCCAAACAAGTGTGACAGACTATTTATATTTGGTTGAATATGCAGGGGCTGAACAGTAACTGAGCCACTTGTTGTGATCATCTGTTGACGTTTTATGCTTTTTTGAAGGGTAAGGTGGCTCGGGGAAGGCGGGTCTCTATTTGGTTAGTTGAAACTTCGTGTTTGTTGAAATGTAGAAATGGTATCATATTTGATAATGAGGTTAGAGACGTGGAAGAAACAGTTTTTAAAATCAAGATGTTTGTTTGGTGGTGGATTCAAATAGGAACAAAAAAATGAAAATAGTAATTTCTACGAATGATCTAAATATTCTTTGAAATATATCTAAATTGTTGGATTTTCTGTGTTTTTATATTCGAGTTTGAGTACCCCTAATACTTCTATTTGAATATAAAGTTGCTTATAAAAAAAAGTAAATACTCCACAAAATGGTCGAGAAAAGTGTTTGTTGCTCTTGATTTAAGACTTGCAAAAATGAAGGAAAATAACTATTATGGCAAAAGAGGCGTTATTGAAGTTGTAACATAGGCTAAAGTCCCACTTTCTCCCATCAATCAATACTCTTGGGGTAATGTTAAAATAGATACTTAACATCTTCAACTCCTTCTCCACATACACCATAATAAATAGGACACTGAACACCTTTATATGTCAAATACATTCTAGTTCACACGCAATTCCTACATAATTGTTATAGAATTCTTTTAACCCTGAGAGGGTTCTTAACTTTCCAAAGAAACTCTCACTTCTCACTAATCTTTAGATGTGAAGTATCAATAGCATCTTTTATACAACAATGATAAACACTATACACTAAAAGTCTATCGTTGTTTTTTAACTTATTCACATGAACAACTTCAAACATGAGAGTATTGAGAACCTTTTCTGCTTATCTGCTCCCAACTAAAGTATGAATCAAGTTTGAGTTCCATTATTTAGCATTACTAACCAACATATCCAAAGCTTTTAGATTATCCACTATCGGGTTGGTCGACCAAGGACTATCCAACGATGTGTTATCATATTGAAGGGAAATCGTGATACAAAACGCAACGAAAAATAATTTTTCCTTTAGTAGATCCTTATAAATTATGCATGATAAATGATAGAAATAGTTACTTGTTGTGGTACCTTTGATGCAAAGTTAGATGAACGATCACAAACGCCAAACAAAGAACAACACATTTACTTAGTCCATCGTTATTTTTTTTAGTTTGATTTTAATTTTGACAGTATATTTTCACAAAATTTTGATGATCCACAAATAAGATATTGCATGCCTTCAATTTTACAAATAGATTTAAAAAATAATGTAAAGAACAAGACAAGTTAAATCAATAACAAAATACTCTTTTCTTTTTTTATTAGGGGAAGTATGAACTTTAATGTTCTCAATGTTCTTTTCTTTTTTTATTAGGGGAAGTATGAACTTTAATGTTCTCAATGTTGAAAGTGTAATTTCTTATGTTGAAGCAGAGGATGTTGCTCGATACAAGGTGTGTTGAAATATTTTAGTTTAGTCTGTCGAAGTTTGTGTGTCGAGTTGCATGTGTCGAAGTGTCAAAGCAAATTGTTTCCCACGGGATTTCGACTTATATTCAAAATAGGTATTTTTGGACTTTTGTAGTTTTTAGCTTTTTGGCTTAGGGGGAAAGATAACCTAAAACTATAAATAGAGGGAGCAGCCCATATTTTTGTAATCAATTCATAACTCATTATATTCACAGAATATTGTAGTTGCAAAGTGAATAAAGATTTTCACTGTTTGTAGGCAAAGAGAAACTTTGTAGAAACCCTAACATTTTTTCTTCTTTAAATTTCTTTTCTTTTGATTGTCATTGTATGGTGAAAGCAATCTTTTTTATCAAGATTAATATAAATTCATCATAGGTTTTTGAGGATTTACAACATCTGGTGTCAAGAGCTCTGGTTAAGCGATCAAGGGAAGAAGAAGAAAATCACAATGGCGGAGAATTATGTGAAAGAGAGTTTTCAAAAGTCTTCCAATTTTGAAAGGTGATAACTATGATAGTTGGTGAAAACAGATGAAGGTTATATTTTGTTATCAAGTACGACACTTTGGAAATACAACAACTAACAGAGTTGAATTCGTGCATGCAAGACGTAAGAATTGGTTGGGAAATAGTAAAGGTGGTTTTTGTCGAGATTGAACGTCGTGAACTAAATGCTTTGAAACCAACATAATGAGATACATACATCTTTTGGTCAGAGCATTATTGTGTTAGAACATCGATTGAAAGATAATGTCATTTATTCAGAGTCAGTTGGAAACGTATATCTGGCGACGTTGAAGTTTATTTTTTACGAAGCCAAACGAGTGGATAAAATAGGTTATGATAGCTCAAAGTGTGGATGAACACTTAGGAATACTTATGGTCTTCCATGTGCTTGTGTAATTTCAAAGAAGCTAAAGCATGAAAAATCAATACATAAGGACAAAGTTTTTAAGCACTTGACCTGATTCCATTTTGATGATGATGATGTGAAGAAGAATGATAAATCAAACATATCTATCATGACCGGACAGAAAGAGATTCATGAATGTTGATGACATCATGAAATTTCACATAACAACTTAGGAAGGTTGCATATCCAGAAACAACGCATTGAAACCACCGTCTGAACCGGTTAAAACAAAAGGTTCCCCTAAAAAGGTAAAACCGACTCAACGTGACAACTCCACGAGACCGTCTCTTCGTATTTTGATCATGTTGGCTCACATTTTTTTGGATTCTCCGACTTCATCACAAAAAAGTGTTTCAAGGATGCACGCATTAGCAAACCATCTCCTCCACCACTGTTACCAAAAAATCCAATTCATAGATGAGATGTCATTTTTATTCACAAATACATCGAGCGGATTGTAAATGTTGATAGTGACGACAACTGTAGGTTTCAAGTTGTTTCGGGTTTACAAGATAAAGGAAAGGAGGAAGATCAACTTGCTCGCCTTCATCTTATACAAGAGATGACGACGCATAGGGAATCATAAACTAAGCTATATGAGAACAAAGTAAATTATGATACAACTCTCAATGCTCTTGTTCCTTGTCTTAGTAGTTCGACTCCATTTGGCAAATGGATGTGCTTTCCAGAAATGGAACATCTTATAGCAAGTGCTTATGATAGAGTTTGCATTGATTTAACACGAGATTATTTCTCATAAAAAAAATTCCCACTTCGGAGTAAGCCACCTCGAAATCCATCTGAACGCGTCATATGTATTGATTTTTTATCAATAAACAAAATATTTTGTTCAGGTTTTTTTGAAACCAGAATATCCTATACCAAAGACATCAACAGAGTGGATGACACATTTCAAACAAGATGTTGAAACATGGTCGGATCACTTTCTTGAAATGATAGAAGAGTTCACCAAGTTTAGTAAACATTGAACGAGAAGCAAATAAAGAAAGGTCGGTGATTGAGCTGTCAATAGGTTTAGGTAGTGACTCAACTTTTGATGCATTTTAGTTGTAATCTAACAATCTAACTTTTTTTTTGTATGTAACGGAATGTTTAATGTTATAAAATTGGAAGTTATTTTGTGGACAATATATGTTTTTTGAAATTCTACCCTACATAAGTATGATTTTGTTTTCTACATAATTTTTTGATGGATCTGACTCTGGATTTCCCCTTGTTTATTAAAAAAAATAAATAGGGGATAATTCGGAGATGCAACTCTGGAGCAACCTTTTTAAAAAAAATATAAGTCGGATCCGAAGATGTATCTCCGAAGTCATTCATTCAGACACAATCATGTATGTGAGGTCCTTATTGCTCTACAAGTTCTATAAATAGGGTTTTTCAATCCATTTTCTTTACACAAACCCGAATGTTTATGTATCCTTATATTGCTTTTGTGTATTTCAATGGCACAACACCCCCACTTCAATTGTGGATTTGAGAAGAAATACTTCTCGTCGATCTGAAAACCAAACTGAATATTCTCCTACAATATCTAGAAAATCATAAAGTTGTCAAGTTTGATTACCATTCACCGTCAATAGACAACGAAGGGAAGCTACATTTCAAATTACTCAAATCGAAGATGGATGATGATTTTAAGGTGAAGTGAAGTACTTTTTATCATTACTCAACAAAAGATCTGATTGAAGTAGATGCGACGATTTGAAGATAAGTCGACAAAGTTATAAGTATATTACAGCGTCTCGAACTATATGTTTTAATAACATGTCATATTAAATTTATGCAATGTTTATCTATGTAATGTTTATTTTGGAGTTAACCTAAGTTATTTGAATTTTATTTTGCCATAATTGTTTCAGCTTTGATTTACCAGTGCATCTCCAAATCAACATTTTATTCATACGTAGATGCATCTCCGAATCAATATTTTATAAAATAAGAATCTATCACCATTTTCACTTTAGTTGTGCGTGAAAAATGTATTCGGATACAAGGATAATTTAATCTTTTTAAAATGGTATGTATTCGGATACAAGGATAATTTAATCTTTTTGCAATGGTACGAGAGAAAGCATATGGATGGAATGAGCATTTCCCATTTTTAAGAGTCGGATTTTAAAATTAAAACAGTGTCTCTAAATTGCTTGAGATGGGCCCTGCAGCCCAATACACCCACTTAAGAGTCATGGCAATCTTACAATGCACCATGCAAAAACAAAAAGATGAGACAGAAATTGATACTGGAGTTTTTGAATGAACCTCGTGCATAAATTCTACTTGCTTCAAAGAATTTAACGACAAATATGATACCAGAAAACATTAAAATAACAACTGACCATTTTATTTTACAATGCACAGCACCCTACTGCTGTGGGATTTGAGAGGGATCAAAACTAAAAGGTACAAAGCAACAGCCTAATTTCTAAGATCAAGAAAATTCTATTAAAAGAATTCTAGATTTAACAGCCGGACCTCATCTAAAGTTTTGATTGCAAAAGCAAATTTCTCCGTCAGATAAAGTTCATTTGAGCAGCATCAAACTTCTCAGTCAAGAAATACAATACAGTTTGCCGCCTCGTCTCCAAAAGCAAATTTCTCCGTCAGATAGAATTCATCTAAGCAGCATCAAACTTCTAAGCCAAGAAATACAATCCAGTCAGCATGAGTCCGTCATACTGAAAATCTTAATGTCGATCATCAGTTGGCGGGCGGAAAGGAAAGTGCGCAAACTGGATGTTTAAGGTTGGCGAATCAGGTTTTTTATCATCAAACTTGTAGCCTGCATAAAGTTCAACACGTGAGTATGTATTTTCACACATTCATAACATGACTAAGCATCTACTAATTTAAATTTAGCTTAAATAACATTATTTTCCTTCTAAATATACCATTTCTTTTTTTACCAATATACTTTTCAAAAACATCCTTTAGTATATGATACTCTCTCTATTTTAAAATGAGTGTCGTTTAAGATTTGTACACACTGATTAAGGAATGTAATAATGTTGTCACAAAACATTACATACACTTTTACTAAATTAACCCTATAAATGTATTGGAAGTAGTGTAAAATGTAATAATTAAATGACACAATTGGAAAAATAGCAATCAATACATTGAAAAGTGAGAATGACATTCATTTTGAAACAATTTTTTTTGGTTAAAATGACACTCATTTTGAAACGGAGTATATATCTCTTAAATGTATCGGCCTAACTGTTAAATTCTTTGTATTGTGACAACAGACGAGCAGCCAAATATATCAACATGCCCTCGCCACATCATCCCATTTGTTAATCAATATACCACCTCGTCATCTTCTCCCTCCCATCTCTCCTCCCCCACCCCTATCCCCCTTCTCTTTGCCTACTCCCACAACCCCTATCTAATTTTACTCGCCTCTCATAGGTGCGCACTGCGCAATCATTTGCAAAGCACATAGCCAAACAAGGTCAAAAGGAGGTTTCACATACATCTTAGAGGAAGCATTTCTGGTTAAAAACAAACACCAAAGTATCAATCACTATGAATTATTATTGCAAAAAAACAACCTAGAATAGAAGCTCTCGCCCATCCTCTTAATGCGTTAAAAACCTGTTCTGCATTCTGAGTCAATGCTCAGACACAAATTGTTTTAGTAACAAATTGCGATTCCGTACACAATTTTATGTCCAGGACTGAAACCTCGTGGAAAAAATATTTTGCCATATTAGCATAGAAAGAGTATATAATTTTATTGTCTAAGATGATACAATATTATAACCTATACCAGTAACACTAAAAATAAAAGATCATTGAAATGAATGTGTCAAAATCAAGAGTTGGATCTTATTATCTCCCATCTAAAGCCGTACAAACAACACCTTTTGGACAGGGTGGGAGTAGGGGAGGGGAAGGAGTAGGGTTATGGAAGAATAAGATAATGAGGTGACATATCAGTTCACACCCGAGTTCACGTTTTGGATGTCACATCAGAGAATTTAAATGTGCGGAACAAAACAACTAACTGAGATATACTGAAGGATGCTCTGAAAAAATTGGAGACTAAAATAAAAAACAATAGGTAGAGTGACGAAATGTCATTTAAGTTTTTATATTTTAACTGGACAAAATATCATTGAAAGTCTCAGTATCTGTAGCATAACTTGCTACACAAACATTGTACACCATGGTATATTTATATTTATATTTAAATATGAATAGGATACAAAGCAATGTCATATATTTAATTAAAAGGTCAACTGTTTTCTTAATGGGTTTCTTTTGTACCAGTTGTATTGCATTAGCAGTTAGCACTAAGAATACTGGTAATCGTATGTATCAGTACTCTATATTTTGATATACATCAATCATATAATTAGATATCAAGAGATCTTCTACATTTCCTAACTTTCTGACAAATCTTTATAATGTACCAAGTATTATATATGTTTTCAGGGGACGCTATGGGTAGACATCAAGCTCAGTTATACTAACAAAAAAGAAGAAGAAGCATTTACCTTGCAGAGCTTCCATAGCGGTGAGAGCACATTTGGGTTCAGTAAACTCCACAAAACAAAAAATCATAGCCTTGTCCCCACTCTGCAGTATGTTTGGTCATTTAAACACGATAAAAGATATCCATAATAAATCAAGCAAAAAAAAAAATGGTGTGTTCGAGCTAGTACATTCTACACTAAACATAGTAATCAGTATTAGTACTAGCTAATATATATCATTAGAGGAATGTCAAGGCAGGTGTAGAAGCAATATTATATTGTTTCTAAACACACAGTAATCAAGTCACAATCTAATATAATAGTGTTAGACTTAGATGGGTCCAACAATATTGGAATTTTTTTAAACAATTGGTATGAAATTCTTAATAAACACACTTACTCGTCTTGGCTCCTTGTGAACAACTTTGATATCCTTATAGCCAATAAAGGGACGGAAAAGATCTACGCGAATACGTCAAGGATTCAAGTCAACTGAACACTGAAATACAGTCATTGCTATTTGAGACACCAACAAGTTCACTACCATAAACTGTTTAAAGGCAAATTATTACCCACTCAGTTTTTGCTGAACTTTGAAACAAACAAAGGCTAAAGGATCTCATATAGTAAAAAATCCAACAAAATTTTGAATTTGACAACAGTTTCTTCCAATCGATTATCGATTATCTATTATCACCCACACTCAATGATCAAATACAGATATACCAATGCATACAAGAACAGATGCAAGCAGCAAAGGATACGGCCTACTTCCCTTCTCGTACAGTCTTTTGGAAGGCCACCCACAAACAAAATGTTCGATTCTGCAGCTGAAACTGGGAGGACATCATAACTGCTTTTAGAGATTGATCTTTCATTATTTGCAATCACATCAGGAATGCCTGGATCAACAACGCCCGGCAGAGTATCTCTCTTGGTACTTAATTTAGGATCTTCAAGAGGAGAATAACCCGCAACATTAGGTTCTGAGTGAAGTCTAGATCCCCTGGTATCATCAACACCATATGGCTCCGTCCGAAACAAGCTTACCTGCAGGTAGTCAGTCCACATAAATATCTTGAAAAAATACATATACAATTAAAATCAAGCAAAAGTGATTAAAATTTTACATCTTTATGCAGGTAATCTGTTCCGTAACCCGGAAATTCAGTTGATTTAGGACGAGGAGACGCCAATGACGGTGCCTCGGATGGAATGTAACCGGCATAGCTACTTCTGGTAAAGCTTCCTGACAGAATCAGGAAAAAACAGTCAAAACATATGCTTTCTTTTCTAGGTTTAAAACTTGTATCTAACTCTATTGAACCTGGTTTATTGTTGAATCTTTCAATTGTGTAAACAAGAGTTTATATGAAAGTAGTGATTTTGAGGGGACGGTATGATGGGGAAAAGAGAGAAGAGAATACCTCCGTCAGAAGGGGCGGAAGTTGGGTATGGGTAATAGGGATCCGCCATGTACGGCCGTTTAGGTTTCCCGATGGCAATAGTCTCAGTCGCTCACTGCTCCGATTTGTTTTAGGTTAACAACCCGTCTTCACCAGTTCAATTAGGAGAAGAAAGAAAACAGTATTAGGTACAAAAAATAAGTTGTTCTCAAAAACAACCGTTGAATTAGGTTTTGACTTCTCAATTTAATTAATGGAAAATACTAGAATTTCTTACCAAACCAAACAAAACAAATGCAACAACTTTGCCCTTTGTCCCGTGCAATTTTTTTTTTTTTCTTCATATACGTGATATAAATTGACTCACCATTCCATCTCCATTTATTTTTTTTACCAAATTCCATCCCATTTATTTAAAATGCGTATAAATTGTCATTCCATTTGCATTCATTCAAAATATGTTCTCTTTTTTTTAATCAATAAAATGTATTAATTTTAAAGGGACAAGACAAGCAACATAACACCCTATGGCATCAATAAATGCGCTATGAAATTCTTGTACTTTCTATGATGCCAACATTTATAAGTGATATTTTCCTTAATGTTATTTACAATCGTATTGCTATCTATCGTGCCACCAAAACAAATGGTGTTTCTAAGACTCCAGCACTAGTATATAGTTTCAGCTATAGCCAGTTTCATGATTACAACTTGTTTGCCTTTTCCTTTACGGTAGTTCAGGATCCAATTCATTTCGTCACTCCACTGGCGCGGATTATGGTCCACCTGCAGCCACAAGAGCACCTCTTTTCAGACCTGCTTCATGGCAGGACAATCAAATAGGAGGTGGTCATGGTTCTCGTCCGCATTACAGAAGCAACACTTCTGCTCCACACTCACTCCCAACTTCGCTAGTCGGTCTTTTGTGGTCAGTCTTTTATGGCACGCAAGCCACAAATAGAACCGAGCATGAGGTCTAACAATGTTACCTGCGAGAAGACAAGCCCAATTGACATTATCATACCGCTGCATCTTCTCCTTGTAGAACAAAGCAATCTTGAATTGTCTCACAGCAAGACTTTGAGTCCACGCGGTCTGCACCTCAAGAACCACCTGTCTAGCTTTCATGATACTTCTAACAATCCAAGAAGAGTTCGCGTTGACATCCATGCTCATGATGCCATGGTCTTTTATGAAATATGCAGCCATCTAACCCGTAGACAATCTGACTTCCTACAGAGATCCCAGAGGAACTTCACCATGGTGAGCTTGTTCCAAGTAACGAGATTCAGGATATTCAGACCACCTTTGGCAGTTGGTTTGCACATTCTGTCCCAAGCCACAGGGCATTTTCTGCTAGGGGAGTTGTTATTTGTCCAGATGAAAATTCTGCAAGCGTTGTGAATCTTTTTTAAGACGCACTTAGGCAAGGGGAAGCACTGCAGCCAATAATTCGCTATGGCGAAGCTAATCGAATTCACCAATTGAACTCTGCCCGCATGACTGAGCAGCTTGGAGCTCCAACGGTGCATCCTGCTAAGAATTTTCTCAATCAGGGGAAGATAATTGTTAATGGAGAGGTTCCGGATGGTGAGAGAAACACCCAAATAACGAAACGGAAGCTTACCTTTGTTAAAACCTGTCAGAGCTAGAATTTGGTCACGAGTGTCTTCGTCCACCGTCCCTAGGTACACATTGCACTTTGAAGGATTAACTACTAGCCCTGTTGAGCTAGAGAACTGCTTCATTGTGTGGCACAACAGCTCCACCGAACCTTTATCACCTCGAGAGAAAAGAAGAATGTCATCAGCAAATGATAGGTGAGTCATCTCCAGCTTTTCACATTTGTAGTGGTGGTTAAAGTTTGGATTTTTCTGCATTTAATGGAGCAATCTGCTCAAGTATTCCATGACGATAACAAAGAGGAACGGGGAAATGGGATCGCCTTGTCTAATGTCTCGCTCAGCTTTCATCAACTGCGAGTGCTCACCGTTGATGTTAAACCGATAGGTAACTGTTGTGACACCAACCATAATCCAATTGACAAACTGAGCAAGAATACCGATTTCAAGGAGGAACGTCTCAATAGCTTTCTAGTTAAGCATATCATATGCTTTTTGCAAGTCAAGTTGTATCATGCACCTAGGGGTACCATTCTTTCTACTATATACCCTGATGAGCTCAAAAGCTAATAGAGTATGCTTATGAATCTGTTGGCCCAGAATAAAAGTCGTCTGGCTATGATCTATGATTCCTCCGATTACTTTAGCTAGCCTGGAGGTCATGATCTTCGAGTAAATCTTGTAGACTATAGAGCAGCAAGTTATGGGCCTGTAGTTCTTAAGATTTTTTGCATCATAATTCTTGGGGATGAGGGTGACAAGAGTGTTGTTGAAACCCTTAAACATGGTGTTGTGTCTAAACCAATGGCAGATAGTGGCAGAGACATCCTGCCTCACAGTGCTCCAGCAGCTTTTGAAGAACTTCGCTGAGAAGTCATCCAGCCTAGGTACCTTTGAATCACCTATATCATGGAGAGCGTCTACAATCTCTTACTCAAGAACAGGTTTAACCAGCTTCTGCCTTTGCTCCGGAGTCACTTGTCGGCCAGCTCTCATGGCACAAAGATCCACGTGCTGGAGGGTTCTACCATCCTTGCCCATAAGGCCTTTATAATAGTCCAAAATCTCAGGTTGCCTGCTCAAAATAGTGCCATCAGCCTTGCAAATATGCATAATTCTCATGGTGTTGCTTCGAGCTTTAAGGGAGGCATGAAAGAACTTATTATTGCCATCACCCAGTTTGATCCAATCAACTTTGGCTTTTTGTTTTAGAACACTCTCCTCTAGTTCTTGCCATCTGATGAGGTCATTGGATTTCTCCTTCACCTTTTGGATGATGCTCGGATTCATGCGGTCACTCTCAAGGTCATGTTGCTCCTTCTGTAACTCCTCCCTCACAGTGGCAATGGTACGCTGCACATCCGTAAGAGGCTTGCTAAATTTACGAATAAGCGATTTAAGTCTCTTGAGTTTCTCCCACAGAATGTGAGAGCTCCCTTGAACAGGCTTCGCCGAGCTATTTGCAACAAGCTTCTAGAAACCCTCCAACTCCACAGTGCAGACTGCAGTTTATAAATTTGAAATGAAAAATATGCATATCATAAAATATATAAAATATCATTTAAACAATCATTATAGTGGAAGAAAACATAACTTACCATAAAATTATAAAAGTTTGAAAAACAATTCTTACTGTACATTATATATAAAATCTCTACTCTATTTTCAAATTCATAGTAATTGTCGCCTCAGTTTAAATGTTCTTCTTCATGTTATCTTTATTTTTAATATTTTGCTTTTGTCAAAATATTATATACGTTGTTTCCATATACTCCATATGAATTGAACCACAATTATATTTGACTCCTTCAAAATATGTATAATCAGTACATATAATGCACATATAAAAAATATATCATAAAACATATTTATCATGGTATTGAAAGAAACAAATCTCACAATAAAGTTATAAAAGTTTGCCAAGTAATTCTTCTTTAAAATATATGAATGAGAAAAAATTATAATTAAAATTTTAAAAATATATATTATTTAAAATATAATTATATGAAACATAATACAATATAAAAATATAAAAATTAAAAATTGATTAAAAATTTGTTAAAAATATGACAACAATATGTAATGTGTGTGAAACATATATTTAATATTATTTAAATTTGTTAAAAAGTTAAAATAAAAAAAAATGTTAGTGTCTTTATATCTACTATAAAAATTGTAAGCAAGAACAATGCCTTTATTGTTTGTAGATATCACCGATGATAAAATAAAAAATTGAATTTAAGTTATCTATCATATAAGAAAATAAGATGTTCTGGAAAAGTCTACAATATCTTTCATAATTTTTTATTTATTTTTCAATAATAATATAACCAAAAGATATTTTTTATATATGGTCAAATCAGAACGTATAGCTTTATTAGCCCATTCATTTGCACCAAAAAATATTCATTGATATACAACACTAATCAATGTGTTTTTCTGCGGAATTCCCTATGTCATTCTTTCCTTTTATCTTTCTGCATTCTGATGGAATTCCCTTATCTTCCCTATGTCATTCTTTTCTCTTATAATTACATGTTTTGTATTATTGTTTCTTTTATGTTCACAATGTTTGATTCTTTTAATGTTTTCTACCTTCCCAATTCTAACCTTTTCATTTGATTCATTATAATCTCTATAAATTGAATTCATGTTTTATTTTTTGTTTCACAATTTTTTAGGTAACTTACTGATTTCAAGAAGTATATTGCAACCCAAGTTTTTCTTTAAGGTATCTATGTAAATTTAGTTCTTTAATTTATTTGAAATTTTAGAGACTAGATTTTAGAGATTTGAGATTTGATTAGCATTAACTATATTAACTATTTTTTATTAGAAATTAAGATGATTAATTGAAATTTAGAGAAACAAAAAAAGCACAAAGAGGCAGCCAT
Organism: Vicia sativa; assembly: GCA_021764765.1. NCBI lineage: Eukaryota > Viridiplantae > Streptophyta > Magnoliopsida > Fabales > Fabaceae > Vicia > Vicia sativa. The sequence continues at coordinate 234,117,092 of CM038794.1, read as the reverse complement.
TTTTGTTTAACCTAGAGTTTTCGGTGCAAAGTACATCTAAAATTTTAATCACAATTTTTTTATTAATCTTTATTTATCATTAATAAATATTATATATGTTTAGTGAAAACATAATTATAGGTGAGGTGGATTTGAGATTAAATTAGTCACTGGTACATAATATATTTAAAAATAATTGAAAATAAATATGTTATTATTTGCATTATATTTTGAATTTAATAGAAATAAATATGTTATTTTTATACTGATTGCATAATAATTAATTTCTTTTTTTTAAAAGCTATATATATTTATTATACTTTAAATCACATTGATTTGTAAAATATTAAAACAATTAAAATTAAATTGATTACAAAAATTTATTTAATAAACTAAACAAAAATAGGAAAATCAACTATTAATGACATTTCTCATTGATGATAATATTTTTCATTCAAAAATTTTATATATTTATTAATCACTATTTTAAAAAATATGTATCCACATAAATTATAATTTATATATAAATATTCATTTTTCAAATTATTAAGAGAAAATTTGGGTTTTCAAGTATAAATAATGTGTTATTAAAATTAAATAACATTAAATTTAAATGCTAAAATAAACTAATATAAATAAGAAGAGTATAAAAGGAAAAGGAATTGACAAAACATTGAACGAACAAGTTAATAAATTGGATTAATAAATGCTATTAATGACATTAAAATTTAGTTAGGATGATTATTCCAATTTATTTTTAATAAAAATTAAATCAGCAGACGTGTTTTCTACCTCTATGTTTCAAGGTCAATTAACTTTAAATTTGATTATTTTATTTCTTTTAAAAACTGATAGTTAATAATTAATATAGGTATAGAAATATAATCCAATAAATTTATATTTTAGTTTATATTTATTGATATATATATTTTTAATGACTAAATATATATTATTATTATTTTATTTTTTTATACAAAATACTAATACATCATTCCAAATAAAAAATATATTATTATTATTTTATTTTGACAAAATAGTGTTTTAGTTGTCTGTTTTAAATTAATATTGTTAATATCTTTAATATCTTTAATGATTTTGATTCATATTATACCTATTAGAGGTTTAAATTATTAAATGAAATTTTTTTAAAACATACTGTTTATTATTAAATATTTTGTTCATGTTACATTTGTTTTTAAATATCCTATCCGAGTATTAATGAACAATAAATTGTAAAATAAACTTCAAATTTGATAAATTAGATATTGCGACGTCTTTATAAACAAGAAAAATTTAGTATTGATACAATTGTTTTTAATAACGATTACAATTTTGGTCCTTATTTTGGTGTTTTCATGATTTTAGTCCTTCTATTTTGTTTTTAGACACTTTTGGTCCCCATCCCTATTTTGATTAAAAAAACGCCTATGAATCACTTTTAAACACTTTTCAACTGGTTGAACGTTCAAATGAGGTCATCAATATATTATTGAAGAAAGTTAACTATTTTTAGAAGTAACACATAGGCGTTTTTTTTGTAGTCAAAGTGGATTTAAAAACAAAATAGGTGGACTAAAATCGTGAAAACACCAAAATAGGGGGACCAAAATTGTAATTTAGCCTAAATATTTTTATGAACGAAAAAAGTATATTGTTGCTACAATTACTTTTATAATCAAGTATAAGTTACATAATTTTTTATAAACGTGAAAATATCTATTGTTATATAATTATTTTTATAAAGGGCCTAAGTTTAAAAAAAAATTATAAATGGCGAAAGTATATTTTTTACACAAAGAGAAGAATATTGATTTGGATTATATAATTGAAATGTATCTAATTAAATCAATAATAAAAAAATTAGTACAAAAATGATCATATAATATAAATAAACTTTAATATAAATACTAATAGAATGATGCATAAAATAAGACGGATGAAATGCATTAAAAATTAAAGTTGCGGAAGATAATGTATTATAATATAAAAATTTATAAGATTATAAATTATAGTATTGCGGTCTAGAAGAAATACATAAATAATTTATGAATTAAATAGTATCAAAGTTGTATGATAATATGAAATATTCTTAATTATTTTATGATCACGAAATTAAAACTAATATATAATTATTGATTAAAACATGACAATTATATATTTTTTTAAATTATGAAAACTACTACGGGGGAAAATGAAAATGAAGATATTGATCGAACAATTAAATAATAACGGAAACACATTTACTATTGATTCAAATGTTTTTTATATACGGAAAAATACTATGAACAGATTTATTATCTCTTTTAAAAATAATTAACTTTTTTAGTTTAACAATTTTGTCTTTCTATTCTTTAATTTTTATTACATTTTAAAATCAAATACGCGAAATTAGATAAAACGGGGAAAATAAAATTATTAATAAAAAATTGAATAATAACGAGAACAAGTTTATTATTGATTCAATTATTTTGTTTATGATGTCAAAATAAAAATAATATTATTGATTCAAATATTTTTGATATATCAAATTATACATGTTATTATTATTTTTGTACAATTAAATAAAATAAAAATAAATATATTTTAAATAATTCAATTTCTCTTTTTTATATTCTTATTATATTTTAAACACCCGTATCCGTGCAATCGCACAAGTATTTAAATAAAGAATCTATGCGAACACACGAGTTACGATAGGTTATGTACATTTTAAAAAAATAAAAGTACATACGTTTAAAATCATATATAAATCTAAACACGGGTACTGTAGACTTTATATTTTTTTATGTTACTAATATTTATTTATACAATTAAATTAAATATTTTTAAATACTATTTTGATAAAAATAAATTCTTCTAACAATACAAATTTTTTTTGGTAAAATAATTTTATTTCTCTTTTTTTTATTCTTATTATATTTTAAAATACCAGTATCTATGTGAACGCACATGTAAATATATTTAAAATCATTTATGAATTCAAATACACAAAAAATAAATTAGTTTTTAATTATTTATGTTACACATATTTTTATGTTGAAATTATTTTTAATTTAAAATATAATATTTTTAAGATAATATATGAAAACTTGAAATATATATTAGTGTTGTAAAATAATTATGATAAAATAATTTTGCTTTTCTTTTAAAAACACGTCTTTCTTTTAAAAATAATTATGATAAAATAATTTTTTTGGTAAAATAATTTTATTTTTATTATATTTTGAAAATAAAAATATGCATATCACACCAATACCTATGTGAATGCATATGTAATATACCAATATCTATACAAACGCACGGGTAATATATTAGAATTCGTGCGAACGCACGGGTAAACATACCAAAATTTGTGCGAACGCACGGGTAAACATATCAAAATTTGTGCGAATGCACAAATTATTACTTTTTTTACCAATAAAGAAAATAAAAGTAAAATAATATATTAATCCAAACACACACAAAAATGTGTTGTTTTTCTAATTTTTTATGTATCTAATTTTTTTATTTTAAAATTATTTTTAATTTAAGATATAAATTTTTTTAAGATATATATGGAAATTATTGATGTACAAAAATTTTGTTTTTTATTTTAAATTTATCTGTTTTTTTTAAATAATAAACTATTTTGGTAAAATATTTTTTTTTCTTATTTACATTTTAATTATACTTTAAAAACAAAAATATACACTTCATTTTTATTAAACATGTGTGGAAGATTTTTAACATACATTAATAATTTAAATTTTGTACTTATTAGATTTTCTATTTGAAATAACATTAAACATCTAATAAATAAATTTTTTATATTTGAAATAACATTAAACATCTAATAAATAAATTTTTTATATTATTTTTTCTCAACATAAAAATTTTTTTTTTTTGAACAGGAATAAATTTTATTGTTGAATTATATTTTGTTCTACTATTTATTTTTTAAAAATTAAATAAACTAATATGTGGAATTTCAACATTTTTGTTATTAAATATGATAATTTTTTTAGATATTTTTTTATAAATTAAATATTTATTTTAAAATATGTATCCGCACAAACACACGAGTATCCGACTAGTTTTAAAAGATATCTGGAAATAAAATTTTGTAAAAAGTGATTGAATATAATAGTTTAAAATAAGACAAATAAATTAATTGTAAATGTATTTGAATGTCTACTTGTTCATCAAGTGAAATAATTTCTTAATAGTATTTAATCTACCAAGTGAAATAACATGGTGTGCTCGAATATCTAGAGAAATTGTAAGAAATGAGGTGAGGATAATTGTATCAAATGTGTGATTTGTTGTTTTAGAATGTAATTATTTATATGGGTTTTTTTATTATGCCTTCAAGTATGTAAGGTCTCAAATATTTAATAGTAATGATTACAGATTAAAAGTAATGTATTAGAACATGTAAAATGATTTAGTAATTATAATATTAAAAATAAATATTAATTAATTAATTTTTGAAGGAAAGTTATCAATTCCCTTTTTTTATATCAAATGTAACTTAAAGTTTTGTTACTTGTCTCTCCATTATATTTGGATTACAATATAAATATTTGTCTATTAATATAACTTGGTGCTATGAATTTAATTTAAAATTTATTGCATTTGATTCATATTCTTTTTTGTCTGGATTTATTTTTATAAATATTTAATAGCAGCAGAGTGTGAGAATTATTTGAATAAATGATTTAGAATTTTTATTTCTTCTTATTAATTTACATTTAATTTTATTATATGACTTTTGAGGTATTAAAATTAAATATTAATTTTTATTATTTTAAACTAGTGTGTATACCCGTGCGAGGCACGGCTTTAATTTGTATTAGTTTAAATAATTATGTCTATTACATATAAAATAATTATATTTCGAATATCTAATTAAAATAATAAAATAGAGATAATTTAATTAAAAATTAAAATTAAAATAATATAATAATATAATAATATTTTTTGTCTTATTCGTTTCATTTTTTAATACAATATTTTATCGAAATTATAATTATTAAATAATAATTTTTAGAAGAAATTATAATTTTTATAAAAAAATTATAAATCACAAAATAAATTTATAGTAAAATATATATATTTTTTAAAATATAGTATTTACTATTAATATAGATATATTTGTTTTATTTAAATATAAAATGATTATTTATTATAAATATATTTTTTTTTTATATATTAATATCAACAGAGATATTAAGTATATTAAAAAATAAATAAAATAAAATAAAATATTAAATCCTTTATAAAAATAATTTCCACAAATAGTGACATATATGTCTAACGTGTGAGAATGAGAAAAGTTAATCTAGAAACGGAATAGAAAGTATTTATTTTATAATTTATTTTTTAAAATAATCTTTAAATATAATAATTATTAAATATACTAAAATAAAAGTATCATTAATTATAATTCTAATATTTTTGAAAGATTAATCTTTGCAATTGCTCAAAGGAGATTATTATAAAATATTATTTATATTATAAAAAATTTAAAAAATATATATTTACAGATTAATTTTATTTATGTGATCATAAAATAATTATGATTTGTTTATATTAACATATACTTTCAATGTCATTTAATTCATATATTACTTATGATTTGTTTTATTTAAATATTACTACGTATTAGTTATTTATACTATTTATTAGCAATAAATATTCAAATAACTTTTTTGACATGTTATTTATGCAATTTATCTCATCAATCTCTAATATGCACTATTACATTTAAGTAATATTATTTTGAGATGTTGAAGAATATTAATTAATTATTTTAATTCCTAATTTGTATATATATATATATATATATATATATATATATATATATATATATATATATATATATATATATATATATAAAACTTAGTATTTATAAATATTATTTTAATTTACTCATTGATTAAAAAATTTAACATTTAACAACAATTTGAAGAAAAAAAAAACTCTAAACATAGAAAATGCGCTTAAATTACAATAAATCATTTATTTCAAAAAAGGCTTAAAATATAATAAATCATTTAAACCAAAAAAATACCATATTATAAATTTTGTTTCATCGTTCACTTTAACATTTAATTTATAATTCAATTATAAATCCATTAAAAATCATGTACAAAATATTTAATATATTACTATAAATTTAAAATTTAACAATAAATATTTTCATATTTTGACATCTAAATAGATTTGATAAATATGTGCTTACATATATCTTTTTTCCTTTTTTAGGTGGATTTTCCACGTCGACATTTTGTTTAAAATATAAATAAAAATAATAATTTTATGTATCATAAAAAATTATTTATTCAGCAATCATAATTATCTCATGTTTTTAATAAAAATAAATATTTGTATCATTTTTTAATATAAATCTTAACATTTTATCATTAAAAAGTAATAATAATGTTCATTTGAAATATAATTTCATATGTCATTTATAATGATAATAATGCTATCAATAAGATGAATTCTTTAAAAATAATTTGTACTTATGTAAAATTAAATTTAAAAATTAAAGAAATATTTTTTTGTTATTTATTAAATTTAAAATAAAAATAATTTATCTTAACACTGTTTTCACGCGAAAACAACTTTTATCTTAAGACTGTCAGAACAATTTTCAAGACCGTCAGCACAAACTTTTTTCACGCGAAAAGACTGTTCATATCCAGAACTCACATCATTTTTTACATCTATCTTAAACAGAAATGTTTGATCAACAAAACCACCAATCACTGTAGACACAATTGCTGGGTCTTCTTCCTAAAAAAAATAGAATAGTAAGAATTATTACTATGAACTTATATCTTAATTATAATGACAGTTGGTAATAAGTAAAAAAAATTTACTTTATAAATACTCACCCGATCCATTTCAGCAATCAAATCAGAACATGTCATTTTGGTTAGAAAATAACAATCGCGATCAAAAAGCACGAAAGTAGCATAATCAGTTTCTGACACGGATTAGCGGCATATATTGAAACCCTATAAACAATAACAAACAAATATCAGAATAAAATGATATATAATAATATGCAAAGAAAAAAATTGCAAATCAAACAACAACAACAACCTTCTCATCGATTAAAACCATCTCCATCGCATAATGTTTTTGTTTATAAACCACAATCGAATAACTCAAACAACAACGTTTCATGATTCTTTTGCTGGTGTGATTTCAGAAACAAAATCGTATCTTGTGGCAGCCATTGTAAAATATTGGAAAATTGAAACGGTTCAAAGAGAATGAGGATTTGGAGATGATATAAGTTATATTTATATATGTAGAATAAGCAATCATACAAAGTAATTGAAAGAACAAACTTGGAATTGGGAAATATGGAATTGGGAAATATGCAGAAACCTTGAATTGGGAAAAGGGAAGAAGAACATGAATAGATGGAGGCGTGTGGGAATTGTGTCGTCAATGCAATTTAAGGGCAACGAATGGGAAACGAAAAGAACGCATGAAAGGAGGTTCTGCCGTCAATTGTAAATTCAATGCAATTTAATGGAAAAAAAAAACAAAGGTGTGTGTGGAAAAATTTGTGTACGGGTTAAAAATTTGTAGAATAAAAAATATTTTATAAGTATTTACAATTAAAGTATATATGTTATTAGACAGAAAAAATTGATTTTTTTTTTAAAATAAAATATATATCTTATATGTCATTAAAAAATAATAAATTCATCAAATTATAATGCAAAAATATGAGATTGAGGTCAAAACTATTTTAACTAAAAAAAGATTAATTTCCTAAATGAAAGATTGAGGTCAAAACTATTTGTATCAATTTTATAATATAAAGGTTAATATTTTATCATAAAAAAATATTATTTCAACTGAATTTTATTTTTTCTTATATCATATGTCATAATATCTTATATTCCATCCGTCTAAAAATAAGTATCATTTAATTAAGTATAAAATATTTGTTTATCAAAGGGATATCATTCTTAGTACATTGGATTAAAATAAATATTTTCTATATATATATATATAATTATTATAAGGTATTTTCTATATTTTGTTAAAATTTTGTGTGAACTAAATATAATAAAAAAAATTATATTTCTTGTTTCTTATGTTAGGTAAAAATGCCTTTTATAAAATTAACTATAATTAAATAATTAATAAGTATTCAAAATTTATTGTGTGATTCTATGTTTAAAAAAATTAGCATATTAATAGATTTATTTTTATTTCTAATTTACCTTCTTATATAATGGTCAAATAAAAAAACTTGAAAGTAGAATTTACATTTTGTATATGGTAAACATGAAAATAAGATAATTTTGAAAAAATTACATGAAAATGATTAATTAGATTTGTATCATACATTTAATTTAGATAACTTTATTTGTTTTAAAAAAAATAATAAGAATGAAAAAATAGAAATATAAAATAACTTTACCAGTGAATTTTGTTTTTGGTACAACAAAATATTTATATGATTAAATTAATTCTGTATCATTTATATTTTAGAAAAAAATAGTAAAAATCATTTATGTTGGCTATAAATATTGGTATTAATTATTAATAAATTCTATAAAATAAACTGAAATAATTCTTAATGAATCTCAAACTTAATTCTATTTTTTCTTTTTATAATTATTATAATTATTAATTATATAGAGAAAGTAAATTTACAGGATTTATATTATAGTTTTATATTTATTAAATGCATTTTTAATTCTTCAAAATATGAGTATTCAAAATATGTCAGTTAACATTTTTACTTTGTAATAATGATCATAAAGAAATTAATGGGAAGGAAATTAATGCTTCATTTTGCTGGAACAATACAAAAGTTAATGAGAAGAAAAATAATGTGGACGGTTCATTTTCTAAAAATCCCAATTGTGTAAGCGTGACATTCAAATTTGTGTAATGATATCAAAAATTAAAATAAAATTAATAATAATTAAATAAAAGAAAGTTTCCATTTATAGAAAATTTATAAATAGAAGAATGCATGAGAATTTGACAAGTGGCAAACTTGCCAAAGTACTCATCTTACTTTTTTTTCTATTGTATGATTGTCAGTTTATAATATATGTTATTATTAAGAATTATTGAATTTACTGAATTTATATGTTATCCACTATTCTTTAACTTCTTATTTAAAACGTTACAAAAAAAAATAATATAGCAATCATAATGTTTTGCTAAAACTATTACATCTCAACTATTCTTCCATAAAATCAGTCATCTAATTTATTACACCATATTTTTTGTGTCACAGCCATTTTAATTTTAAATTAAAATAAAATAGTTAATAATGATATGAAATAATGTGAAAAACAAAACGGCTCTATAAATTAATTTGAAATAAAAATCAATAATTAATTATGCCATAACATATAAAACGACTCTATAAATATTAATTTGAAATAAATATCACATTAGTTGTACCATAACACATACATATGTCTACTATAAATATATTAATTGATCGACATTTATTATCATTCAACTTTTCCAATTTCAATATATTATTCCTATCAATAGACTTTTCCAATTTCAATATATTATTCCTATCAATACACTACAATTCAACGTATGCATCAATTAATTTTTAGAACAATCTATATTAACATCATCAACAATTTTATTTAAAATAATATTTTAAGTGAAATATATATACTACTTTCAGAACTTACTTTAAAACCTATTACAAATTCAAGAATTAATTTGTTTTATTTTAACTTGTACAATATAAAAGCAATTTTTGAAAATATGTGAGAGTGACATATAATAACCCAAAATAATATGAAATTGACACATAAGACTTTTTGCTAGGATTTTAAGTTAAACTAGTAAGTAACCCGTTTGTCGCACGGGTCCGGTCGAGATTTTATATAACATGGAACTAACTTTGTCATGTAATAAAACATTCTTATATTTTTTTTAAGTATGACAGCGTATTTTCAATTATATAAGACAACAATTAAAAATATAGTTAATAGATAGATATTAAAATAATCAGTCAATAGTTGGTTGTCATACGTTCACATTTTACCCGTGAATCTCGATGAGTTAACAAACCCTAATTGAATCCATAAAAATGTATTATTAAACCAATTTTAGATATTAGCATATTTTCCAAATATAAAATGTATGACAACTTTCCGTCGTGATTCACACTACATGTCTACCAAATTATCTTTTGTAAAGTTTGAATTCATTCTCCAATCGATTAACATTCTTATAATTATAAATATAAGTTAATAATATACATAAATTTGTAAGCATGTGTACTTATAATAAATCGTACATTCGATTCTCTAACTTCAATTATATAAAACAATAGCAATATAAATTTTTAAAATATGAACATTAAAATGAACAGTCTACATCGGCTATCTCATAGATACATTCACATATCTACCCGTAGATCCAGATGATTAACAAACCCAGTTGAATCCAAATGAGTTAATTCTAAAAAAATATTACATTCTACCATGTATGACAACTTCTCGTTACATTTCAATTTTATTATCTTCTTGTTAGATGATATTTATAAATTCTCGTTACATTTCAATTTTATTATCTTCTTGTTAGATGATATTTATAAATTTTATATGGTTTATTAATTTTTGACTGTACCCCGTCAAAAATTAATAAAATATGTAAATATGTAACTTATTCTAACTATACAAAATATTAATTACTTCCAATATATGTAGCTTATTCTCATTTATACATGTCTACTAAATCATTATTTGTAAAGTTTGAATTCATTTTTCAATGGATTAACATTCTTATAATTTTTAATATAAATTAATAATATACACAAACTTTTAAGTATTGATCTGTACTTATAATAAATCATACATTCGATTCTCTAACTTCAACTATATAAAACAACAGTAAAACAAATTTAAAAGATTGACATTAAAATGAACACTCTACAGTTGATATCTCATAAATACGCGTGAATCCAGATGAGTTAACAAACTCAGTATATCTCATAAATACGTTCACATTTACCGGTGAATCTAGATGAGTTAATAAACTCAGTACAGTTGATATCTCATAGATACATTCACATCTACCCGTGAATCTAGATGAATTATTAATATCAGTACAATTGATATCTCATAGATATGGTCACATCTACCCGTGAATCTAGATGAGTTAACAAACTAGTATGAATCCAAAAAATTATAGCCTACAATGTATGACAACTTCTCGTTACATTTCAATTTTAAAACCTTCTTATTAGATCATATTTACAAATTTTACATACTTTTAAAACCTTCTCGCCGATACTTTAGTCATTATGTTTAATATTATAACTTATTTCCATTAATAAAATAATTATATAAATATAGACTTTTTTTGTTTATAAGTGTCATTAACCTGCGTAACATTTTATAAAATTATTTTTAACTTATTCTTGTTAAAAACAATTGCATCAATAGTTGATTTTTTTTAATATAAAAATATTTGTAAAATATTTTGAAAATAATTTAATTGAATTAATTGATCAATTAACTCTTTAATAAAGTTACTATACATATAATCGAGTAAATGATTAGTTAAATAAATATTTCTTTAAAATACATGATTTTTATTCACCTTTATAAAATCAATTATAAATTATTCAATTTATTAAAATGATTATATCAATAATTTTTTTTATTTTATCATAATTTTTTATGATTATCATTTATCATTAAATTTTCATGATTACTATTCAATATTTATTGATCATAATTCCATTCAAATTATGATTCCATTCATAATTTATTGATCATAAATTTTATTGGTTAAATTATAATTCCATTCAAAATTTATTGATCATAAATTTTTGAAATCAAATCATGCATAAAAATAAAATGTATTAATGTGACTATTCAAAATAATTTATATATATATATATATATATATATATATTAAAATTAAATAATATTAATACCTCATTCAAAAGATATATTTGTAAAGTTTTGATTTAATTTTTTTCATATCTTTATATATTCTAATGCATATAATATTGCTACAATATGAAACAGTATCAAACCTATAATATTAAAAGAGAATTCAAATTTTATTGATCATAATATTTTATAGAATCAAATCATACATAAAAACTAAACATATTTATGTCACCATTCAAAATAATTTTCATATAAGTATAATAAAAATAAATGAAAATAATGTCTCTGTTGACGCTAATCGAAAAAATTCGATTACGAACAAATGAAACAATGAAGTCGCCACCTAATTTTATTCATTCCTAAAGAGGAAAGGGAAAATATAGATAAAACCCATGAAATGAAAATGAAAGGAAATGGTCTTCGAGACCAAGAGATGCGGGTTCGGGAGTCGGTTATGCAAGGGGAAGGTATTAGCACCCTTCACATCCATCGTACTCGATGGGACCCATTTAGTTCTATGTGTGTTTGTGTGTTTAAAATTAAATTTGCGATCTTCTAATTATTATGCGAAAATAGAGAAATGAAAAGAGAAACATGTTTTAATTTTTTGAAAGTGTGCTCGCCAAGATGTTAGAATCTCGTGCCTACGTATTTCCCAAGTGCGATGGAAAAGTCAGAGCTTACGTAGTTCTCGGTTGCGAGAACATTTGTTGGTTGGTTGATTTTATTTGTAAAATAGGAGCTTAATCGTACGTGGACGATAAGACATCACTAGTGCAATTCGCGCGTGAGCGAAAGAGGATCGCATGTGAGCGATGTGAGTTTGAAAAAGGGACTTGCACGTGGGCAAGGTTTGATGAGTTTGAATTGATTTTAAGTGGGAGACAAGTATTGGACCATAAGCGTTCAACGGATAACGCCCCAAGTACTCGGATGAGTGGACAGAACCATCCTAATCATCTTTTTCTACCCAAAAGTTTTATTGAGAAAAGAGTGAGGTGAAAGGATTCACTTATTAAGGTTCAATTAAAGACACCAAGCGTCACGATCGAGGGTCGAAACAGATGACTACCATACGCTTGGGAAGAGGGAAGTAGAATATTTATTTATGAAAATATTTTTGAGAAGAATCACTCGACGTTGGATCGAGGTTTAAGAATTTATTATGAAAGGTCTTAAAGATGAGAAGAGAATTGATTTGGGCTACGATTAAAATTGGTATATGGACAGTCGAGAATGGAAATGAGGCGGGTAATAATTATACAAGTATGAAATACAAGCGAGTAAATGAATTAAAAGCCCATACAAGGTGGCTCATATAAATGATAAAGCAACTAACAATTGTGTAAGTGCACGCGCGAAATAAATTTAATCGACTAATTAAACAAAATTTAATCAAGTAATTAGTTTAATAAAATTAATTAGATAGGCTAATCAATTTTAAATAACCTAATTAGAAAATTAAATAATGTTTAACTAATCAATCAAAGGTTCATTGTAAGCCCAAGAGCAAGCGTGGTGTGTGCACAAATGTGTGGTCGTTGCGACGCTTCGAAGCTTTGTCGACTCAAGGTATGTGAAGCAACTCGATTTTCAAAAATCATTTAAATGAATTTTCAAAAACAATGAAATCGCCACCTAATTTTATTTGTTCTAAAAAGAACGGGAAAATATAGATAAAACCCACAAAAATCGGATAAGGCGGTCTACAAGACCAAAAGCATGGATTCGGGAGTCGGTTACGCAAGAGGAAGGTATTAGCACCTCTTACGTCCATCGTACTCGATGGGACCCATTTAGTTCAAAAATGTGTTTGTGTGTGTAATCGCTAATTTCTAAGTCATAAATGAGAAATAAGAAAAGGGGTTTGTTTATTATTATTTTGAGTTTGACACGGTTTGAAACCGCGTGCATACGTATTCCCTCGTGCAATGGGAAAGTCAAAACTCCGTAGTTCTGGTTGAAAACGTTTGAATTGGTTGTATTGATTTTAGTTGAAATGTTTTTTTGATGACCGCGTATGAGCGGAAAAGGAATTTGAATGGGTTGAATTGATTTTAATTGTAGATGACAAGTACCAAAATGTTGGGCTATCCTCTAACGATTCAATACTCGAGATTGGTGATTGAGGTCAACCGATCATCTCTCATCCAAAATCTTTATTATGAAAAGAGTGAGGTGAAACAAAGTTCACTTTTATTAAGTGTATGAAATAAAGTATTTAAGTCATTGGGTTACCCTCTAATGGCCCAAATACTTTACATTTTAATTAAATCGTCGGGCTATCCTCTAACGATTTACTTAAATACCATAGCACCATGTTTTTTTTATTTTGTAGAAAAATTGATTTTGAAAACAAATTCAATTAATTAATTTAATTTGAAAGTGTTTTAGGGGTTATTAGGAAAACAAGCGAGCCCATACAAAGTGGCTTTATGTATGCTCCTAAAAGTGGGACTAGCGTGACACTAGTATTCTAAACGACCGATTGGAACAATCGATCGAATAGTTGTCGCTGTAGAAAAGTCCAGGACCAAACTATGAATGTGTGCAAGTGTGCATTGTGTATGTTTACTTGTTCTTTGATGAAGAGCCCAAGAGGAGGCTATGTGTTCTAATATGATAAACGCATAATTAAACGGTAATTAAAACACACAAGGAATGAAGGTACATGTTCATGAACAAGGATATATACAACCAAATCGAATCAATTTGAATAAATAAATAGCTTTTAATGCGCTTCAAGTAGTCTTCAAGATTGGATACAGCTTGCCTCGTCAGATGAATGTGAGATAAATGTCCCTACATTACTCAAGATACAAACAAAAACTGTACGAAAAATGGATATATTTGCGTTCAAATTCATTCGAAGGTTGAATTAAATTCCAAATTCGAAATCGTAAGACAAGAATAATAATTACAATATGATTTTAATTTATTTACAAATGGATATGATAAAGTATAAAATCAAAAAATGATAGTATGTACATAATTATATATTTATATTATTAAATATAATAATAAAAATACTAAATATTTTACATATACATTAGTAAATAGAAGTAGACAAACACTTATATTGTATCTCAACGACAATACTATAATTATTTTCATTAACTCAACAATCTATATATGGGGACTTACATATATCTGCATAAGTTATGCAATAATGACTCCAAAATATAAAATGTCAAGGTAATTAACTTCACAAATCTTTGATACAAGTTAATAGAAAATGTTCCTTTCCCAAATTTGGCTCAATCGAATAGAACAAACATTTACCGGAACCATCAGACAATAGCCAGCGTAACCAACAACAATTTGAGCTAAGGCCATTATGCCAAATGCAACTTGGTACAAGACACTAGGAAAAACACTACTTTGAAAACTGACATGAAAAATACACTATGTACAGACATTAATATAAATTATTAATAAATATACAATTCAAAATTCAATTATGGTATTATATTTGACATCTATTATTTTTACTCAAATAAATATTGAAACAAATTTTGAACCATACCATCGCAGGAGGAAGAAACACCAACAAAGAGATTCCATGTTGGTGACACTAATGGTCCAATACAAACTAACCATCATAGGAGACTAGACACATAAGAGAGTATGTGGTGGTTGGTGGAAGATTTGAAGAGGATGGGTTTGAAAATGGGGTGATGAGAAATTGAAGGGTACTGTGGAATTGCAAGGAGGAAGTTTGGATCGGTGATGTGTTGAGGGAGTATGTGAAGGACACAAGGAAATAGCTTCCTTCCCTTCCCTTTGAGATCCGCCTCCCTCGTTTATTTTTGGTCTTCTCCCCATAGTAAATTATAACACATATATATACCCAATAAATTAGGGTTTAGCAATTTTTGATAATGCCTAAAATGTCCTTTAACAAAATGGGCCTCAAAAGCCCAAAAGATAAAAAAATAATCTACTCAAACATATTTTTGTTTTAATTTTTAGAGATAAAAATTAGACACCTAAAATTGTTAAAATGATAAAAATTTGGACAATAAATTATCCGGAAAAATAAAATGAGCACATTAAAATAAACTACGGGTTTCATAGATTAAATAAAAATTATTGAAATAATTAAAATTGAAATAAAACGATAATGAAGAATACCTGATTTTAAAACACTTACGGTTAAAAACAAAACTTCGAAATGTATCGAAAAATTAGAGAGAGCACATTTTCATGATCTACGCAACACGTAGATTCATAAAGCAGTGAGTAAAAGACGAAAGTTTGAAATATTTTCCCGCTAATTTTCCGCACAGTATCGAATCGCTTTTAACGGTTTGTCTATAAAATCGAAATATCAATATTACCGACATATACATAACTTAATACGATGCAATAAGCAAGTAAAGAGATAAAAATGGATGAAGTGGAATATCTGGTATTTTATAACTATAAAATGATGCAAACGTCAATTTAAACTGACTTTTGGTCAACTTAAATACAACGAAATGATGCATGTGCAATGGATGAATGACTGTTTAATGCCAATGACCTGATGGACGTGTATGCAGATGAATGTAAAGCCTAAGCCAGATAAAATCGAGATAGGAGGGTAAATTTTGGGGTGCAACAGTTGCCCCTATTTAATCGTCTTAAACCTGAAAGTGAAATTGGCGCTAGCCTTTTGAACTTTCAAGGTAGAAGAAGATTAAATACTAAAAGAACCCTAAAATTTGCGCTACGAAGAACAAGTAGAAATATTTATGTTTTTTTTTTCTTCTGTTTTTGGAAGCCTCCACTAACAAGCTTTGGCGGATAATGGTATGCTATTCCCAAAAGATTTCCCCAAAAAGGAGAGAAATTATGTTGCCTATCTGCAAAGGCGAATGGAATATAAAAAGGATGCTTAAGCAGGCGTACTTGCAAAAATGAATACGAACTCCACCGGGACTAACATTTCTCGTGCACAAGGCAGAGAGAAGACACGATGAAGATTCACAACTGGACGACTCAACATTAAGGTTACTGGGTGACGACCAAGTTTTGAAAAATAATTGCTGGTAAAAAGGCTCGACTTCAGTATGGTTACTGGTTTACGAGTCGATCAGGCGATTAGAATGAAAATAATATCAAAATGGCCGACGTCGGTAAGGTTACCGGGGGATCACAATCAGGTGATTGGAAAAGAAAGCCATAGTGAGGTCATTATCGTCGGTGGGGTCACTGGGAAACAAGTATTTGGACAGAAATTATGGAAAATTTACTAACTTTCGGTTGAAATGATATCAAAGTGGCTGACATCGGTAAGGTTACCGGGGGATCACAATCAAGTGATTGGAAAAGAAAGCCATAGTGAGGTCATTATCGTCGGTGAGGTCACCGGGAAACCAAGGAGATAGTAAGATCCATAGCGTCGGTAGGGTTACCGGGAGACATCGATCAGGTGATCGGGGAAACAAAATTAGCAAAGTTACTACATCGATAAGGTTACCGGAAGACATCGATCAGGTGATCGGGGAAACAAAATTAGCAAAGTTGATACAACGGTAAGGTTACCGGAAGACATTGATTAGGTGATCGGGTGAAACAAAATATTAGCAAAGTTGCTACAACGGTAGGGTTACCGGGAACATCGATCAGGTGATCGGGTGAAACAAAATTAGCAAAGTTGCTACAACGGTAAGGTTACCGGAAGACATCGATCAGGTGATCGGGTGAAACAAAATATTAGCAAAGTTGCTACAACGGTAGGGTTTCCGGAAGACATCGATCAGGTGATCGGGGAACAAAATTAGCAAAGTTGCTACAACGGTAAGGTTACCGGGAGACATCGATCAGGTGATCGGGCCGAGACATCTGATGTTCGCATCGGTAAGGTTACCGGGGAGAAAAGTTTTAGTCAAAGGAGAAACGACGAACTCCAATCATATATCTTTAGCACGAATACACTTGAATAAGCGGCTTCACAAATCAAAAATGAGAACTCATAGATCTTTGGAATGAGCATACTTAAATAAGTTGCTTCGCAGATCAAAATGAGAACAGACAGATCTTTGGAACGAGCATTCTTAAATAAGTTGCTTCGCAGATCAGAAATGGAACCAGACAGACCTTTGGAACGAGCATACTTAAATACGTTGCTTCGCAGATCAGAAAGGTAAGAACTCATAGATCTTTGGAACGAGCATACTCAAATAAGTTGCTTCGCAATCAAAAATGAGAACAGACAGATCTTTGGAACGAGCATACTTTAATAAGTTGCTTCGCAGATCAGAAACGAAACCAAACAGACCTTTGGAACGAGCATACTTTAATAAGTTGCTTCGCAGATCAGAAAGGTAAGAACTCATAGATCTTTGGAACGTGCATACTTCAATAAGTTGCATCGCAGATCAAAAATGAGAACAGGTAGATCTTTGGAACGCGCATACTTTAATAAGTTGCATCGCAGATCAAAAACGAAACCAGACAGACCTTTGGAACGAGCATACTTCAATAAGTTGCTTCGCAGATCAGAAAGGTAAGAACTCATAGATCTTTGGAACGAGCATACTTCAATAAGTTGCTTCAGATCAAAAATGAGACAGAGGAGTATATGTCGGTAAAGATATTAGACACACAAGAAGGAGACCGGCAGACTCACCGGGAGAAAATATATGGAATGGTAAAATCGTCGATCGAAGACGAATTCACGGGAAAGAGGCCAAACAAAGGGACTCTAGCAAGGATTGCCAAACTACGTTGGACTTTGAAAGTTTGCGAATATGCAAGAAATACAATATCCCTCCGGAAGGCGGGTGTAATTTTCAAGAGTGGCAATTATATGAATTACCACACACAAGTATGGATACTCAAACAATTGAGAAGCAAGAAAGGTTAGACACCGACTCTTACTCACACTCTAACGATAGAGGCAAACGTGGGTAAGAATACCAAGAATAAAAATTTGCAAAAGTAAGGCGCTTGGTAATTGAATTGAATCAATAATGTGAGACCGACAGGTCAAAATGCGATGACAACAACAAGAAGAATTTCTTGAGGAACTCATTGGAATACCACTTGGGATTTTTATTGAATGATCTTCGGAAAAAGGTACTCGATAAAGACTTTAATCTGGCTTATGCTTAGATGCATGTTTGAGATTATTATTTTTTAGCGTAATGCTCCATATCAATGGAAATGCTACGCATTTTTGAGGATGCTATGTGATGCAATGATGCGTGTTTTAATGATTCATCCAGAACTAAAGGCAATTGTAAGTTGCTGAGGGGACAACAACCCTCCGTGAATTGAATACAATCATCTGGTCTTCATCAAAGAGATGATAGTCTGGACCCTGATAGGGGGATTGCAGAATAGAAGTGTCAACTTTCAATGATCTACATCACTGGGGAAGTAACTCTTGGAGATTGACATTCATCTGGGATGATGATCTTGTTGCGTAGAGTTTATGATTTCGATAGCTCTGGATTACGAGCTCTTGCATAAGAGGAGTCGACAACATCTTCTGGCACAAGTGAGCCTTTGAAAATGATCTTGCTGGCGTAAGCCGCTCTTTGCGATCTTCCGGACGACGAAAGAGTGATAACATTTGAGGGCACACATATGCCATAGATAACTCTTGTTGGAGAGAAAGAAACCTTGTCAGTTGACCGAAGCCCATGCACATGGTGCCCTTCGCATAATTGAAAATGTAAAACAGGAGACATAACAAATAATTACTACGAGATCAATTTCAATCGTTAATGTGGTGTACCAAATTCGAGTAACCGGAAATTATGCCACGCGTTGGGCACGATGTTTTATATGCGAAGTTTATTAAAAATATCGGACGTCGTTTTTGCAAACAAAACAGTTAAAAAAAACATGAAAATAAGACAGAGACAAAATAATAGAAAAACACAGTTTGGATGAAAGTAATTTTATTGATTGATTAGCCCGTAAATGAGCATTTACATCAAGAAGCAAATCCTGAAAAGAGGCAATTGCTTATACATCAAAATTAAAAGAAAAGGTGACAATAAAATCATGGATTTTGTCGAATCCCGAATCCGCCATGCCCTTCACAACTTCAACGTTCCTCAATATCGATCCGTCAACAGAAAATGCTCCAATTAGACTGACCCTCCGTCTCTCTGGA
Organism: Vicia sativa; assembly: GCA_021764765.1. Classification (NCBI taxonomy): domain Eukaryota; kingdom Viridiplantae; phylum Streptophyta; class Magnoliopsida; order Fabales; family Fabaceae; genus Vicia; species Vicia sativa. Next base: position 234,097,097 of record CM038794.1, on the reverse strand, counting down.
TTATCAAGTTATTGTAAAAACGACCAAAGCAGTGTCGTGCATTGTAGTCGTTTTGAATCCCTAATTTTGCACGGACCGCCTTTCGGTTTTCAATCCACCGGGATACCCTTTTTTGCCCAAGCCGCCCTTTCAGGTTTTCGACTTGCCGGGTGTACAATCTTTTATATTTATCCCTAACTTTTGCCCGAACCTCTTGGTTCGTCGGGATGCCCTTATTTTGCTTAGGCCAGTCAACCTAACGGGTCTCTTTTATGCGAAGTATTTTTTGACTACATCTGCATTGATCGGGTGAGGGAAATCCTCTCCGTCCATAGTCGCGAGCAACATAGCTCCTCCAGAGAAAACTTTCTTCACGACATACGGTCCTTCATAATTTGGAGCCCATTTGCCCCGAGCGTCGGTACTATTGGGAGGCAAAATTCTCTTCAGCACAAGGTCACCAGCTTGGAAATTCCGAGGACACACTTTCTTGTCGAAAGCCCTTTTCATACGCTTCTGTTATAGCTGTCCATGACAAATAGCTGTCAATCTCTTCTCGTCGATGAGATTCAATTGATCGAGTCTGTTTTGAACCCATTCAACTTCATCGAGTTGCACATCTGTTAAAATCCTTAAGGAAGGAAATTCAACTTCCACAGGTAGGACTGCTTCCATACCGTATACCAAGGAGAAGGGAGTTGCCCCTGTTGACGTGCGTATTGAAGTGCGATAGCCGTGCAAGGCAAATGGCAACATCTCGTGCCAATCCTTGTAAGTGACAACCATCTTTTGTACAATCTTCTTGATATTCTTGTTTGCCGCCTCTACGGCACCATTCATTTTTGGACGATATGGAGAAGAGTTATGATGTTTTATCTTGAAGCTGTCACACAGCTCTTTCATCATTTTGTTGTTGAGATTCGAGCCGTTATCAGTAATGATCTTCTCGGGAACCCCATAGCGACAAATGATATTATGCCTGATGAAACGTGTGACCACTTGTCTAGTGACACGAGCATAAGACGCTGCCTCAACCCATTTGGTAAAATAGTCAATGGCAACAAGGATGAATCGATGTCCATTAGAAGCGGTGGGCTTAATTTCTCCAATCATATCAATGCCCCACATCGCAAAAGGCCATGGAGAAGTCAAAACATTCAATGAAGAAGGCACATGCATCTTATCATAGACTTGACATTTGTAGCATGTTACGGCATGGTTGTAGCGTCATTCTCCATGGTGGACCAATAATAGCTGCTCTCAAGATCTTCTTGGCCATGGTGTGTCCACTAGAATCGTCCGAAGGAACCTTCATGAATTTCTTCTATAATCTTATTTGCTTCGTGTCTATCCACGCATCCGAGCAAAGCAGTCATAGTTCCTTTTGTACAACACACCCCATTGAGGAAGAATTTAGTGAGTACTTGCAGAGCCTTCTTGTCAACGATGGAAGCATCATCGGGTATTCTTTCGTCTCGAGATACCTTTGATGTCATAGAACCAAGGTTTTCATCCGCTTCTTCTACTTCATAGCAGAACGCAGGCTCATCCAACCTCATTATAGTGATAGATGGGGCATCATTCGCCCATCTAACTTTAAACATGGATGACAGAGTAGCCAGAGCATCTGCCAAGTTGTTCTCCTCCCTTGGGATGTGATCAAAAGTGATCTCGTCGAAATAAGGGATCAACTTCAAGACATGATCTCGATATGGAATCAAATTCGGGTGGCGGGTCTCCCAATCTCCATTGATTTGACTAATCACCAAGGCAGAATCTCCGTATACCGCTAAGATCTTGATTCTCAGATCAATGGCCGCTTCAATTCCAAAAATACAAGCTTCGTACTCGGCCACATTATTGGTGCAATCGAAACAGATTCTAGCAGTGAATGGAATATGAAAACCGGTCGGAGAAGTGATAATGGCGCCAACACCATTTCCTAGTGCATTTGAGGCTCCATCGAATGCCATTGTCCACCATGAGCGGGATCGGGTCCTCTTGAGCCCGGAATGTTACAATCTCGATATACATAATGTCTTCATCGGGAACTCAAACTTCATCGGTGATAGTCATCATCTAATGGTTCTTTGGCGAGATAGCCACCACACTACCTTTGATAGCCTTCGGTAGTGTATTGGATATCATATTCTGTCGGGATCATTTGCCACGGGCTATCCTTCTGTGAGTGGCTTCTCAAAGATATACTTTATCGGGTCCATTTGGAGATCAAGAAAGTAGTGTGAGTTAACATATCTTTATCGAGCCGTTTATGCCCATGCGAGTGCACAACAAGTCTTTTCAATAATGAATACCTCGATTCGCATTCGTGAACTTCTTGCTCAAATAGTATATGGCGTGCTCTTTTACTGTCGTCATTGTTGAGCACACGGCCATGGAATTCTCAACACGGTCAAGTACATAATCAGCGATTCACCTTCCAGGGGTGAGAGAATGGAGGCTCTTGTAGGTACCTCTTTATCTTGTCGAGCCGTCGACAATCATCGTTCCACACGGTTGTGGGATTCTTTCTTATGACTTGAAAATAGGTTCACGGTAGTGTAAGATGAGAAATGAACCTAGCGATGTAATTCGGTCTTCCCGAAACCTCGCACTTCCTTTTACGTCCTTGGCTCGGCATCTCTTGTATCGCTTTTATCTTTGCGGGGTCCACCTCAATCCCTTTCTCGCTACGATAAAGCCTAAGAGTTTCCACGATCTCACCCCAAAGGTGCACTTACTCGGGTTCAACCTCGGCTGAACTTCCTCGACCTTTCGAATAATTTCAACAAGTGAACGGTGTTCTTCTTACATGCGGGACTTGGCAATCATATCATCAACGTATACTTCAATCTCTTTATGCATCATATCATGAAAGAGAGTAACCATAGTGACGTCGTTGCCCTGCGTTCTTCAAACCAAAAGGCATCACTTTATGTGAAGGTTCCCCGGCGTAATGAAAGTAGTTTTCTCCATATCATTGGGCGCCATCTTAATCGGTTGTAGCGGAGAAACCATCCATGAAGGAGAATACTTTAGCTTGAGCGGTATTATCGACCAAAATGTCGATGTGCGGGAGAGGAAGTCATCCTTAGGGCTAGCATTCGGATCCCTATAGTCAACACATCCTTACCTTGTCGTCTTTCTTGCACGGTACAATGTTTGCAACCCATGGGGATAAGAAACAACCTTTAGGAAACTGCTTCCATCATTTACGAACCTCTTCTTTGATCTTTCTTGACATTTACGGATGTGTTAAGCTTCGCTTTCGGTGGGCATCCTTCTTTGAGGGCAATTCATGCATGGCGATGTCGATATCTAACCGGGCATATCTTCATAAGACCAAGCAAATATGTCCACGTACTCATGTAGCATTTCGACAAGCTTTTGCTTAACTCCATCTTCAATGCTGCCCCAATCTTGACCTCCTTTCGAGCATCCTTGGTTCCTAGATTGATCACTTAGAGCTTCTTGGTGCGGTGGATGACCTTTTCTTCTTGCCTCGACATCACGGCTAATTCTTGGGTAATTCACGGTCCTCTTGGCTTCCTCTTGACTTGATAAATCGGTTCGTCGAAATCATAATGAGCCACAGGAATCATCGTCGACAAAATCCGGTCCGTCGAAGGACCACATCTGCGTTGTTGGTAATTTTATTTTTATTATTATTTTTTAATTAAGTTTTTTAAATAAAAAGAAAAGACAAAAGGTTTGTATAAAAAGTAAAATTTGATATTGTCACCTTTAAAAGAAATGAGTGAAGAAAAAACAAAAGAGAAAAATTTGAATGCAAAAAGGACGTCCTTCATTAATGATAAACTTGAAAGTTAAAACATGGTGGCCCTACATGATCACTACGTCTTGGGCATAACGTAGGAATTATGGAATGACATAAGCAGAAAATTACTCTTCAAAGCGGGTAACCACGGCAACATCTTCAACGAGCCAATTTGAAAGCTCACGTCACGAGCAGTTGGGTAGATCCACTTGTCCACATCATAGTCACCATCCGCTTCACCATCAATGGCATCAACATCTTCAATATGGATTCCACCTTTGACAAACTTGAGGAGGAGACACCCTTTGCTCACGGGGTGGAGCACGAGACCTTCATTCGGGAGCAAAACCCAAACCCTCTTATCCGTGCAGGTAGGAAGTTCTAGCACTCTTCCCCCCCGGGATGTCTGACTTGACAATAGCGAGCACAGCTTGTAGGATGCCATGGAGACTTCACCTTTTGCAAAGGGATCTTATCGGTGATCGGCCTCAAAAGCTTGGCATGGAGTTTCGTGGATCTCTCCTTCAACTTCAACATACCGAAAGTTGCTCAAATGGTGACGACATAATCTTCTTCACCATAAATGGTGACCACCTTCCCATTAATTAAAACTTGGTTTTGGTGCAAGGTGGATGTCAACCCGCCCCATGAATCCGGGCGTCAAGCAAACAGGAGGGATTAATATCCATGACGAAAAAGTTGCATCAAAACTGCGGGCCCACCTTAATAGGCGGTCCACCTCAAACACGACCTCTTGACCCATCAAACGCCTTAACTATCAAATCACGGGTCTCGGACAACCCTTCATAATCCAACTTCAAAGAGTAGACTTTGGAAGAACATTGAGGATGATCCGTGTCGACCAGCGGGATAAAGTAGTTCTCGCTATCTCCACGGAAGCGTGTAGCGCCTTGTTATGCTTCCTTCCCTCGGAGGTAAATCAAGTCGAAAACCGAGACCATTACTTGCGAAATGTTGTTCACAATGCCTCCAAATTGGTTAAGAGATCTCTTGGGAACGAAGCGTTCCCAACAATGCATCGGCGTTGCGGTGAGGCTGGAATCCTTCAACAAAGCTAAGATAGAAATCTTGGCGGGCGTGGTCGATTATTTTGTAATCGCTCTTCTTTATATACCTCATCAATTCTTCAACATCTTTGGTCATCTCGGGGCTCGAGCAGTTCGGAATCTTTAGTCTTGACTCACCCCAATCATGACTCCTTCCCTTTGCTTTAGCCTTGGCCAAAGCTTGATTTTTCTCAACTAGATTGGGTGGAGAGAAGATCCGCCCACTTCGGGTAATCCGACTTTCTTCCGCAATGTCATGCACTGCAGGCTCAAATCTTCCAATCTTCTTTTCATCAGACTTTCCTCCTTGAGAGGTCTCCACATTCAATTTCTTGCCGTCACGATAGCACTCGGACCCATAATTCCACGGGATGGCCCTTTCGCTAGTGTAGGGTACTGGACCCGGCAAAGTGATGATCACAGGAGGTTTCTTAGTCGGCACGGGGATTATAACGGGAATCCTTCTAGAAGTGACGGGGATAGTGACCACGTCAACCTCGTCTTCATCATTCTTCATATCAAGTTCTTTCGATGAAGAGTCCCTTGATGTCGACGTTGGATCTCGTCTCTCAACTTATCACAACCTTCAACTTGAATTAAGCATTGTTTACAACCATCATCACAACCAGGGAAATCTCCCTTCAACAACAATTGATTCTTTATCCACCACAATGGAGTGGTCAAACCGCTAACATCCATTATCAGGTTCAGACTTCCGTCTTCGCAAATTGCATTAACAGCGTGTCCACCATGAGGAGGTAAAGGGTGCTGAATGACATTGGGAGTGGGAGGAGGTCCAAAGTTGATTGCCTCGGTGTCTAGTAAATTCTGAACCTTGTACTTAAAAGCATAGCAATTCTCAATGGAATGCCCCAGAGCATTAGAATGATAGAGACAGCGGGCATTCGCATTGAAGTACTTCGGTGGGTTGTCAGGGTCAATCTTTAGATGGCGCAATTCAATCATATTCAGACTTTGCAAATGGGCGAATACCTCTGCATAAGACATTGGCAAAGGGTCAAACTTCTTCATGGGTCTTGGCTGGTATTGTCTCGGAGCAACCTCTTGTTTTGGAACACTAGCGGGAATAGTTACAGCAGCAACTTGACGATTGAATTCCTGGCGCTTCTCTTTTCCTCTTCGCTCATACAGTGCACTTGACTCACCTTCTTTCTTCTTCTGGTAACCACCAAAAGCCTTTTTGGTGCCACCAACTTGATTCTTGTCAGTACCAACATCTTGGATCTTTCCTAACTTGATCCCCATCTCAACTCTTTCTCCAAACATCACCATGTCGTGAAAGTCTTGGTCGGTCGCAGAGGCATAGTACGCCCATCTAGTGTGCGGTAAACATTTCCACCATCTCTCGTTCCACCATTGGGGTTGAACTTTAGCACTACCTCGCGCCACCTTTGCGCGTACTCCTTGAAAGATTCGGTTTTCTTGAGCTAAGTTGTGGGTTCTCGTAGGCGCCATATCGAGTTAAAGCCATAGTGTTGAACAAAAGCTACAATCAACTCTCTCCAAGTTTGCACTGGAGCTATCAAGGCCCATATACCAATCCAATGGCCCATCACCAAACTATCTTGGAAAAAATGCATCAAGAGCTTCTCATCCCGTATACGCAGACATCCTCCTATAGTAATACCTCAAGTGGGTTTTAGGACAAGAGTTGCCCTTGTACTTGCTCGGGATTTTAAATTTTGGAGGAATCTTCACCTTGAACCAAACCCAAGTTGGACATGTCGAACCCCAAAACATCACGATTCTCAAAAGCTTGCATGCGCTCCTCGAGCATCTTCAACTTCCTATCGACGGTCGGCTCCTCAACATTGGAAAACCAATCTTGGTTATCTTCATCATGCCGAGGAATCGAATCGAATAGTCCTTCTGGTTGAGGCACCAACACGAGTTCGGCGGCGGCGTGTGGGGGTAGGCGGAGGAGGAACCACCGCAGCATGATCCGTTTGAGCACTGGTTCTCGCCGGCAAGATCGAAGACCGGCGTTGACTTCAAGCTAATTTCGGACGATTCCCTTGAGCAACTTCTTGATGGCGACTACGGCGAGCCTCACAACCGAGCTCTCAACTCCTCTTGTTGCGAGCCATGTTCAATTATCTCCATCAATTGCCCATATGAGTATCCATTCTTGTCCCTAGGGCGGCCATGTCGACTTCCATCTTCTCCATCAATTTCTTCAAGTTACTTCTTGTCGGTAACGATGAGCACCGAAAACTGTAGTCTCGTCGTGGAGAAGAAAACCAACGGTGAAGTAAGATGGTGATCTCAAAACCTGTTATGTATGATATGCTATGGGAGTATGCATGCATGCCCATGATATGTTTTGTACATTTTATTTTCGGGGACTCTTTGAAGACTCGTTAGTTAACAATAAACATTAGAGAAAAACGATTAAGCGCAATTCAACGAAATCTCATAGAAACTCAAAGTGTTAGTTGTGACTACAATTTCAAGCTCAAACAGAGCAATAAAATTCATCTTGGAATTTAAATCATTACAATAATAATTAGATTCAAATATTCAAATAAGATAAGTGGCTAAAAACTAGAAATGTGTCCACGACGAGGCTTCAAATCTCTAGTTTCCTTGAACCTATTCACCGCCTCTTGACAGAGGAAGAGGAAATCACTCAAGGAGGTATCGGGTTGCCTTGAGGTCTTCTAGGGCCGACTGAGTCTCAAGTACGTCAACAATCAAGCGGTTACACATGTCAACCATTTCACTGTACTTCCAATAGAAATGCCCATTCATTCTTCTAGAAAGGACACTAGTTCATCCTTTTCATCTAACAGACGATTGACTTTTGGATCTCATCAATCCAACCTTGGCATTGCTCTCTAAGGCCTTCGTAAGCATCCCTATTGCTATCTCTTTCTTCCCTCACAATGTTCACTCTTGAATTTTTCACTAATTCAATTGCTTCCAATTCTCGAGCGATGCAAACTTCTTCTGCGTTATCTCATTCTCTAGCATTTTATTGGTTCGTGCAGAAGCTTCTAACTTTGAAATCTTTGCTTGAGCGTGCTTTCAATGCTCTCTTTTCTTCAACGGCCTTTTCTTCATCTAGATAAGCTGACCCTTTGTTGTTGAGCAGCCTTCAGTTGTCGACGGAGGTCCCTTGCCCCACTGGCCTCCTCAAGTTTTCGAACATCTCATCGGGAGCTCTTCATCCTTTTCATTCGTATTCTTCTCCTCTAATTCTTCTTTTACCTCCTTGAGGTTGGCTTCTAAATTTTCGCTCGAGAAAATGCGAGAATTAGAGCTTTGTAGCTCAATCTTTCTTCCTCCATCTTTCGATAATTTTCAAGCCTCATATTCTCCTCTATTGGCACATGAGTGATTACAGTTCGGGATGATCAAAGGGTACCTCTACAAAGTAAGGCACTTGATTTCTTGGACTCTCTCTATCACCCATGGCGATAAGATCTTCCATCAATTCCGCCTCTTGATTAACTCTCGCTTTCCTATGGATTTGACCCCAAGCTCTTCGGATCTTCAATACTGTTGCGGTCCTTTTACCAAGTTCGTGCACAATGAAGCTTTCAAGTGCTCAAGCCTTGGTTCATTCTCCATTGGATACCCTAATTGCCTTGTCGCAAGTCTTGGGTTATAATTGATGCAACCCATAGACCCAATCAAAGGAACATTAGAATACCCACCACGGTGATAACATCAACGAATCCCCAACCTGGAGAATGCCACATCACACCATCGGCTGTTAGTGAAGCCAATTTTTGAGACCAAGATAAGTTTCTCAGGATCTTCTCCCACGGTCCACTCGGGGATATGAGATGTCAACCATAAGTACAAAGGAGAACAACACGTAACCACCCTCGCTTCTTCAGATTTCTCTCATGGAGATGGTAAAGAACATCAGCCAACAATGCAGGAACAGGGTTCTTTGACATGAATATGCCAATAGCAGACGGGCTCAAGTAACCAATTTCATTAGTTGGAAACAAAACCACCCCAAAGATGAGCAAAGCAAGTATGGAGTCGAAAGTCGCCAATCGTCTTGAACATTCAAATTTAACAACTTATCTTCCAAGTTTTGCCTAAGAATACCTGTCGTAATCCAAGGTGCCACCTCCCCAGGAAGAAACAAAGCAGACTACCTTAGCCTTATCGAGGTCTTCCCCTATGTTGAGGAAAGGAGTGTCGTCCTTCAAAGGCCAATTAAGGATTCTCTCGAACTCTTCAATTGTAGGAACAAGCTGAAAGTCTTGGAATGTGAAGCATCGAAGAGGAGGATCATAGTACTTTGCCAGAGCAATCAAAGCTTCCATGTCCACATTGGTAGTCAAAAGATCTAGGATGTTCCCAAACCTTTTCCCAAAATAAGCTCTCCTGACAGGCGGAATTCTTTCACTTTGAGTTACCGGCTTCCCCAACTTCAGTTCTTTGAATTTGAGACATGGAACGATCTTCACAGTTGGATTCATTCTTCCTTTCTGCTTACTGCACCAACAAAATCTATAAGGTTCCCTGAAAATAAAAGTTATATGCTAAATGGTTTTGTGCAAATGTATGCAATGCATGTTGCAAATTAAATAGAACAGTTCATAGGATCGGCGGTCATGGTTTCGACGTCACCCAACAATTCCGGGTAAGGCTAATCTTATGTTTTTGGCTAAATGTTTCTTGGGGTCTGGATCCCTTTTACAAACACTATCATCGCGAGAGGCCTACGTGGCGATAGTATTTGTAAAAGTATACCCCAAGAAACAGCTCTTAACAGGATGCTCTAAATCCAACATTTGAGCGTTTGGTCTTGGTTAGGACAAAAAGAACAAACTTAGAGTTATAGGTCATTTGTCCAAAGATTGATGTCCCAGCTAACGCGGCCAACAACCTCCTTAAAACAACCAACTCTAAGCGGAGTCTTCGCTTCGGGCCAACAAGACAATGGAGTCAAGTGGACCTAGGCTACGCAACCCCTCTATTCCTAAAAGGTGACCTAGAAGCCTGGGTAGTGGGCTTATCTATGTATCAATGCCCATGAATTCCCATCACAATAATATATCAACAAAATAATATACAAAGTATAGAGGAAAATAAGCAAATAAACAATAGATAAGCATAAAGAAGAAAGCGATAAACAAACACACAAACATGCGAAGAACTAAACTAGGGTTGACTCGCTTAGTCAGAAAAAGATTTTAAAATTGTCCCCAGTGAAGTCGCCAACTGAAGCAACTCGATTTTCAAAAATCATTTAAATGAATTTTCAAAAACAATGAAATCGCCACCTAATTTTATTTGTTCTAAAAAGAACGGGAAAATATAGATAAAACCCACAAAAATCGGATAAGGCGGTCTACAAGACCAAAAGCATGGATTCGGGAGTCGGTTACGCAAGAGGAAGGTATTAGCACCTCTTACGTCCATCGTACTCGATGGGACCCATTTAGTTCAAAAATGTGTTTGTGTGTGTAATCGCTAATTTCTAAGTCATAAATGAGAAATAAGAAAAGGGGTTTGTTTATTATTATTTTGAGTTTGACACGGTTTGAAACCGCGTGCATACGTATTCCCTCGTGCAATGGGAAAGTCAAAACTCCGTAGTTCTGGTTGAAAACGTTTGAATTGGTTGTATTGATTTTAGTTGAAATGTTTTTTTGATGACCGCGTATGAGCGGAAAAGGAATTTGAATGGGTTGAATTGATTTTAATTGTAGATGACAAGTACCAAAATGTTGGGCTATCCTCTAACGATTCAATACTCGAGATTGGTGATTGAGGTCAACCGATCATCTCTCATCCAAAATCTTTATTATGAAAAGAGTGAGGTGAAACAAAGTTCACTTTTATTAAGTGTATGAAATAAAGTATTTAAGTCATTGGGTTACCCCTCTAATGGCCCAAATACTTTACATTTTAATTAAATCGTCGGGCTATCCTCTAACGATTTACTTAAATACCATAGCACCATGTTTTTTTTATTTTGTAGAAAAATTGATTTTGAAAACAAATTCAATTAATTAATTTAATTTGAAAGTGTTTTAGGGGTTATTAGGAAAACAAGCGAGCCCATACAAAGTGGCTTTATGTATGCTCCTAAAAGTGGGACTAGCGTGACACTAGTATTCTAAACGACCGATTGGAACAATCGATCGAATAGTTGTCGCTGTAGAAAAGTCCAGGACCAAACTATGAATGTGTGCAAGTGTGCATTGTGTATGTTTACTTGTTCTTTGATGAAGAGCCCAAGAGGAGGCTATGTGTTCTAATATGATAAACGCATAATTAAACGGTAATTAAAACACACAAGGAATGAAGGTACATGTTCATGAACAAGGATATATACAACCAAATCGAATCAATTTGAATAAATAAATAGCTTTTAATGCGCTTCAAGTAGTCTTCAAGATTGGATACAGCTTGCCTCGTCAGATGAATGTGAGATAAATGTCCCTACATTACTCAAGATACAAACAAAAACTGTACGAAAAATGGATATATTTGCGTTCAAATTCATTCGAAGGTTGAATTAAATTCCAAATTCGAAATCGTAAGACAAGAATAATAATTACAATATGATTTTAATTTATTTACAAATGGATATGATAAAGTATAAAATCAAAAAATGATAGTATGTACATAATTATATATTTATATTATTAAATATAATAATAAAAATACTAAATATTTTACATATACATTAGTAAATATTAAATAGAAGTAGACAAACACTTATATTGTATCTCAACGACAATACTATAATTATTTTCATTAACTCAACAATCTATATATGGGGACTTACATATATACTGCATAAGTTGCGGCAATAATGACTCCAAAATATAAAATGTCAAGGTAATTAACTTCACAAATCTTTGATACAAGTTAATAGAAAATGTTCCTTTCCCAAATTTGGCTCAATCGAATAGAACAAACATTTACCGAACCATCGGACAATAGCAGTAACCAACAACAATTTGAGCTAAGGCCATTATGCCAAATGCAACTTGGTACAAGACACTAGGAAAAACACTACTTTGAAAACTGACATGAAAAATACACTATGTACAGACATTAATATAAATTATTAATAAATATACAATTCAAAATTCAATTATGGTATTATATTTGACATCTATTATTTTTACTCAAATAAATATTGAAACAAATTTTGAACCATACCATCGCAGGAGGAAGAAACACCAACAAAGAGATTCCATGTTGGTGACACTAATGGTCCAATACAAACTAACCATCATAGGAGACTAGACACATAAGAGAGTATGTGGTGGTTGGTGGAAGATTTGAAGAGGATGGGTTTGAAAATGGGGTGATGAGAAATTGAAGGGTACTGTGGAATTGCAAGGAGGAAGTTTGGATCGGTGATGTGTTGAGGGAGTATGTGAAGGACACAAGGAAATAGCTTCCTTCCCTTCCCTTTGAGATCCGCCTCCCTCGTTTATTTTTGGTCTTCTCCCCATAGTAAATTATAACACATATATATACCCAATAAATTAGGGTTTAGCAATTTTTGATAATGCCTAAAATGTCCTTTAACAAAATGGGCCTCAAAAGCCCAAAAGATAAAAAAATAATCTACTCAAACATATTTTTGTTTTAATTTTTAGAGATAAAAATTAGACACCTAAAATTGTTAAAATGATAAAAATTTGGACAATAAATTATCCGGAAAAATAAAATGAGCACATTAAAATAAACTACGGGTTTCATAGATTAAATAAAAATTATTGAAATAATTAAAATTGAAATAAAACGATAATGAAGAATACCTGATTTTAAAACACTTACGGTTAAAAACAAAACTTCGAAATGTATCGAAAAATTAGAGAGACATTTTCATGATCTAGATTCATAAAGCAGTGAGTAAAAGACGAAAGTTTGAAATATTTTCCCGCTAATTTTCCGCACAGTATCGAATCGCTTTTAACGGTTTGTCTATAAAACCGAAATATCAATATTACCGACATATACATAACTTAATACGATGCAATAAGCAAGTAAAGAGATAAAAATGGATGAAGTGGAATATCTGGTATTTTATAACTATAAAACGATGCAAACGTCAATTTAAACTGACTTTTGGTCAACTTAAATACAACGAAACGATGCATGTGCAATGGATGAATGACTGTTTAATGCCAATGACCTGATGGACGTGTATGCAGATGAATGTAAAGCCTAAGCCAGATAAAATCGAGATAGGAGGGTAAATTTTGGGGTGCAACAGTATGAAAAATGGCTCGCACGAGTATTAGTTTGAAATGTTTTGGTTTGTGTATTGTGATGAATAATTAAATAATAGCAATAAAATATTTACTAAAATTATTACAACTCATAGGGAATGGGGATACAAATTACAAATGGGGATGAAAAAATTTACAAGTCCATAAATATACAAGAAACGACACAAATTTAACAATTAATTAAATGAATTAAATATTAACTAAAATTAACAGCTAAAATTGATTAATTTAAAATATAGTTAGAACTTAATGATTAATTAATTAAAACAAAACTTAATTAACTATTTAAAAAAGAAAATGGGTTTGGACAAGATAAAATGCGGTGTGAAACAACGAGACATGGGCTATTATATATAAGAAATGTAACTAAAAACCATTGGGCGAGGGATCGGTCAAAAGGCCCAATTCGGATTAACACAAACACACCCTAAAACCCTAGAGAACTTGGCAACAAACCACTTGGCAATTCTTCACTATCCCAAGTAATACCCAATAATTATTTATTTATTATTTTTATCATTAAAATAAAAAGTGAAAATTGAAATAACTCCAAAAGAAAACCGCCTCTCTCTTACGCTATCTCTCTCACTCATCGTTCTCGCCTCATCATCTTCCATGGCTTCAGATCTCGACCCCTCGTTCGCGCTATTATCGATCCGAACGTTGTTCTCACACCTCCATGGTCTCTCTCGCTCAAACTCCCATCGATCTCGCTCAGAATCGAAACTACCTCTATTCCCAAATTGAAAACCCAAGCAAACCCGATTCAAGAACATCCAGATGAATGTTATAGATTACAATGTAATGCAGAGCATAAACGAAAAATAGATAAAAGGTATGGTACTCTGTATCCGATTATACTTATACATTTTGATCTGCTTCTGGTTTCGATTTTGGTTTCTGTTTTGTTGTGCTTGGTCTGATTTTTGAGTCGAGAAACTGGTTTTGCGGTTATGAGAACTATGAGAGGATTTCGGTGATTTTTGATTTGGATGAGTGTAGCTCGGTTTTTATGAAGATGAGTATTGCGGTTTGAGCAAAGGTTTGTGAGGTTTAAGTATATGGATGGTGGTTTGGTTTTGAGTTGGAAAATTACTGGTTGGAGTATGGTGGTTTGGAGAGGATGAAGAGTATATGAGATTGAATGGAAGGTGGTTGAGATAGGTGATGATGGTGGTGAACCGATGAAGGTGGTTATGGAGGAGTGACCGTTTTGAAGGTTCTGGATGAAGGGGTGTTGGATCGGTTCCCCCTGTGTGAAAACTGAAGGGTCAGTTTTATAGTGAGAGTTAAGAGGGTTAGGATGGGAATTGTGTGAGAATTGAGAGGATAAGAATGAATGCTTGGAGGTGAAGTTTGTTGGTACAAAATGAGCTGTATTTTGGATTGGAATAGAGAGTGGAGAGGAGTGGAATGGTTGTACAATTATGGAGTAGTGGAGGAATTTAAATTATACTGTAGAGTTGAAATTGCAGGAAGTAGTGGGAAGAGGAATGGTGGTGTTGTACTGATGTCGCTTTGTGTTTGTTTTGCAGGTTTGTACAAGGTAGTGGCAAGGAGAGTAGTGGAAACGTTCTGTACGACTGGTTTGAAGGGAGAAAGACAAGGCCACCTCTGTTTTTTTTTTAATTTAATTTTCACATAACTAAAAGTTGATGAGGACATAAAAAAATATAGTTACCTATGTAAAAATGCAACTTTCATAAAAAAAAACTTTCACAAATAATTAAATACACTATTTAAATAATAACCAATTTATTTAATGAAACAAATCTAATTATTATTAAAAGTTGTAATTTAATTAACCATCATCATTTTTTTATACGAAATATGCAAAAAAGTGAAAACAAAAAAGACAAATTCAAATGCAAGATATAAGGTAAATAGACAATTCAAATTTGTTCAGTTTAAAAAAAAAAAAATTAATTTCCTGAAAATGAAATCAAATGCAACTTTAATTTATTCATGTGAAATGGAATGCGCAAATGACCGATACACAAATAATGGTGAAATTTAGGGTGTGACAGCTGCCCCTATTTAATTATCTTTTAGCTTGATAACGTGGATCAATGGCTGAAAGTAATTAAATACAAAAGACCCTAATTTCGTCCTTGGTGCAAAATGTAATGATATGTAATGCGATGAAATGATGTGCCATGAATGTAAGGATTCTACTGGAAAATGAAAATTGAAAGGTAAACTCTACGAGGACTAAATAAGATGATTTGCGAAAGAACTATCAGCACGTGGGTTGATGAAAAACAATATGATGTCCTTGATCAATCGATCGATTCAAAAAGAATAAGAAATAAAACTGACATTAACCAGTGGATCAATGAAAGTAAACAACAGAGAATTGACATCAACGCGTGGGTTAATGAAATTCGACACAAGACCAATCATCAACACGTGGGTTAATGAAGGTACACAAAAACTTTCAATCGATGAATTGACAAAAATAAAGACTGACACCAATGCGTGGATTAATGAAAGTCGAAACAAAAAAGAACTATCATCAACACGTGGGCTAATGAAAGTAGACAAACAAGAACAATCATCAACACGTGGATTAATGAAAGTACACAAAGGTTTCCAATCAGTGGATTGATAAAAATAAAGACTGACACCAATACGTGGATTGATGAAGATCGAAACAAAAGACTTTCAATCGGTGGATTGACAAAAATAATTACCGACACTAATGCGTGGATTAGTGAAAGTTGAAACAAAAAAGAACTATCATTAACACGTGGGCTAATGAATATATACAACAAGAACAATCATCGACACATGGGCTAATGAAGGTACACAAAGACTTCTAATCAGTGGATTGACAAAAATAAAGACTGACACCAATGCGTGGATTAGTGAAAGTTGAAACAAAAGGACTATCATCAACACGTGGGTTAATGAAAGTAAACACAAAGACTTTTCAATCAATGGATTGACAAAAATAAAGACTGACATCAATGCGTGGATTGACGAAAGTCAAAACAAAAACTTTCAATCAGTGGATTGACAAAAATAAAGACTGACACCAATACGTGGATCAATGAAAGTCAACCAACAAGTACTAACATTAACACGTGGGTTAATGAAAGAAAACAACAAGAACAATCATCAACACGTGGGCTAATGAAGGTAAACAAAGACGAAATAACATTAATACATGGATTAATGAAAGTAAACAATAAGAACTAACATCAACGCGTGGGTTAATGAAAGTAGACAACAAAAACTTAAACATCAACACGTGGGTTAACGAAAGTTGACACGACATATCAACCAGTGGATTGAGTTCGAAAAGTAAGAAGGAAGTCAACATCAACCAGTGGATTGATGAAGGTGAATTGAAAAACTATTCTCAACCAGTGGGTTGCTCTGAATTAACTAGATAGTAAATGATTAAATTCAACCAGTGGGTTGACAAGAAGTGAAAGGTTATCCTCAACCAGTGTGTTGATTCAAATTGATCAGGAAATAATGATAAAATCCAACCGGTGGGTTGACAAGAGAGTGATATGATAACAACTTAAATCAGTGGATTAACACATATGAAATGATGCCTATAATGAATGATCGATGTATGAAATGGTTTTTTGGACGTGGCCAAAGGGAATTGGATTTTTGTATGGTAGAGCTTGGTTTTCAGTGGAAAATGCCGAACAAAGTTTGAGTTTAATTATGCAAAGGGTGGGTGCCCCATGAATGGTATGCGTGGTTTAATGCATGATTAATGCATGCATGTATGCTTGAGAATTATGATTTGAATGTTTGGACGAGTGCTCCAATGGAGGGTAACAGGCAAGATGAAATGAGAAAGAATCCTGAAGGTGGTCCTTTGGTAGGATACTGCAAGCATGACTTCTCGACACTTCTTGTGAGTTCAGAAATTGTTGATGATTTGGAAACTGGTATACTTGTGAGCATCTTTGAAAGATTGATTGGTCTTGGCTTTGAGTGCCCCAGAATGCTGAGTTCTCGAAGATGTTTGGGTCGACAAGGATTGTTGATCTTTGAAGATGACATGCCCCAATGTTTGGAACTCTGAAAATGGAATGCCTATGATTGTGATCAGTTCTTGAAGAGATGGCTTGCCCCTGGTGGGATAACTTCGCAGATGATGATGAAATTCTTCAACTGCTGAAATTGTCTTGATGTGAAGTGCTAAACTTGCAAATGAAATTGTTTTCTTACAATGATAATTTTAAATCGATGATTATGCAAACTTTTGAAAGTAAATCATTTATTGAAATGAAATTGCGGTAAACAGATGGATAAATCCTGATGAGGATGCAATGGAAATTTGAAATTCAAGATGTGAAAAGTGATGTGATAACGTGGTATCAACACCAATGAATTTAGCAAACAATGAGGAGTCAGGTTAACGCAACCTTGCTGTAGTATGATTTCAAAAGAAACCTTGCTTCAATTAGGTCTTTTGAATGTTGTAACGTGGTCTGGTTCACGGTTTATGAAACAAAGGATATAAGGCTCAAATTTTGATTTGTACCCAACCCATTCTTCGTGATGTTCTCCAATTCCTATGTTCAGTTAATTGATTGATTCAACTTCCAAGAGGAATTAAAAATGACGACGTGGTTGCTTGAGAACCAATGCTCTTTGAGGTGGCAGTCACTTACTTCTTCTTTGGAAGTCACACAAGCTTGTTCTTGCTTTGATTTGTTGAGATCTTTGGTGATCTTTCTTTTTTTTTCTACTTTTTTTTTGTATCTTTTTTTTATTCGTCACTTTTGTGTTTGAACAACTTGTGCGACAATTGTTTGTTTGATGTGAGAAATTGATGGGTTTGACTGCCATAATGATGGTTCTTTGAGGAACAACCACTGTAATCTTTGAATTCTGCACTTTTTCGCCTTTGTGTATGGAAGAGAATGCGGTTGAACCTTGGTGAAGGTATCTGGAATGATCCATGATTCTTTTGGAAATCGAATGTATCAAATGCTTTAACTGAACTTCTACCCTGCCCCAGGTTAAGATTAAGGGTTTTAATCAGATGCGTAAAGAAAATCCTACTTCTAGGCTCGAAGGGGTTAACGAGGGATTATCTTCCTTATATCTCCACTGTTTGGGGAATTTGAAGCAATGCCTGTATATCATCAGCAAAGTCTTATTTGAAAGCATACTGTTGCAAATTGGGTATTTGTTTATCATCATCCTCCCTCCAATGTTTGCTTAAACAGAAAGAAGGTGAGGCGAAAGAAATAATATTGTTTTTTTTTTTGAAATTTTGGAGTGACAGCAAGAACATAAAAATGACATGATTAACTCAAAAGATGCAATGCTCATTTCATTAAAATTATGATTAAAGATAACAAAGTTCAAATGCAAACTAGCAAATTACAAATAAGAAAATTGCAACATGAAATAACAAATGGCCTAATGACTATCAGCAACAAGGATGAGCTTTCCCGTCTGATAACTGGCTTTAGGAGAGTCGCCAGTGCTTGGCGCTCATGGCAAGGGATTGTCGATCACTTGAGGTGTCCGCAAAAGTGAGTAATTTCTTATCAATCAAATCTTGAACTTTTCCTTCAAAACCTTGCGTCTTCAATTGAATGACTGCTACACCACCGTGAAAATCACACTTGACATTAGGGTTGTACCGCAGGAAAATTTGATGTCTTAGGTCGAGTAGGTCTGGGCTCTATTGCCTTTGAACCGACCAAGTATGGCAACCGAGAGTAGGTCATTGAAGTGGATCAATGCGGCGAGCCTCATTCACTGGTAGCGGGAATTCTATTTTGCCGATTCGATTCGAGGAGCATTTCACGAGCATTTTGTGGATAATTTGGCCTAGCATTCTCCGAGGAATCGAGGAGCATTATGAGGAGGAGCCACCCATGGCTGTTGGTATGGAGGCAAAGCAAAGTTAGGTTCTGGTATTGAGCCGCAACATACGGTATGGATAATATGGCACGAATGGTGGTTGTTGAGCAACCGCAGTTGGTAAGGTTGTGGTGTCGAGATCCACCGATCGCATTGGTTTCACCTTCTTTTTTCTTCTGGAAGATACCAGGTAATTTCTTAGCATTGTTATTGTTGGATGATCCGGTAGTATTGACAATTTTGCCATTCTTCAAACCTTGTTCAATTCGCTCACCAATGGTAACCAAATCAAGAAACCGTAAGATATACTTCCAACCATTTTCTCATAAAAGATTGCAAAGTGTCCATGAACATGCCTGTGAGTTCCTTTTCACCTAAAGGAGGGTTGACTTGAGATGCTAGCTCTCTCCAACGTTGAGCATACTCCCTAAATGTTTCTTGGTCTTTCATAGTCATAGCTTGCAACTGTCTACGGTCAGGGGCTATATCCAAGTTGAACTTGTATTGTTTCAGGAATGCTTCAACCAAGTCCCTTGTAGAGTTGATGTCCTCTCTCTTTAGGCTTATATACCACTTTAGGGAAGCTCCGGTCAAACTATCCTGGAAGCAATGAATAAGTAGCTTGTCATTCTTTTCATGAGCAGCCATTTTTCGGAAGTACATGGTCAGATGATCTTTTGGACAAGTAAGTCCCTTATACTTCTCGAATTCAGGGACTTTGAACTTTGAAGGCATAGTCAAGTCAGAAACCAAACAGAGATTTGAGGTGTCAAAGCCAAAAATGTCATTTCCTTCCACAGCCTTCAATCTCTTCTCAATAGCATTGTACTTCTCTTTTACTTCTTCAACTTCATCATTCTGCACTTGATCGCCATTCTGGGAGCCGTCAGCCTGGTATGTGAAGTGATTTCCAAAGGGAACTTGAGGTATGGTGTGGATGATTGGTCGTTGTTCGGTGACCACAGGCATCTGAACAGTTTGTTGAGCTGATTGGCCCACTCCATGATTGACTTCGTATTGTGGAGAATAATTGCGTGGTAGACCAAATTCTGGCCAGGTGGTAGCAACATTCTGAATTTGTGATGGCTCCACAACAGTAGTATCGACTTCAGAGATGACAGTCCTTTGAGGTGGATCAGTTCTGGCCATAATCACCTGCATCATTTCTGTGAGCTTGGTCATTCCGGACTTCAAATCATCAATCTCCATCCTGAATTCGACATTGTGTTGTTCTAGATTCTCCATTCTTAACTTGACAGCAGCTCTGGTTTCGTAGCGGTGTCGGGGAATCAGC
The DNA here is from genome assembly GCA_021764765.1 of Vicia sativa. Taxonomy (NCBI): domain Eukaryota; kingdom Viridiplantae; phylum Streptophyta; class Magnoliopsida; order Fabales; family Fabaceae; genus Vicia; species Vicia sativa. Next base: position 234,076,883 of record CM038794.1, on the reverse strand, counting down.
TTGCTTTGTTAACTGGATGAATGGAAACAGATGGAATAAGTATTTTGATGGTGAAATGCATGTATGATGATGAATGTGAAATGCATACATTTTTGATATGCAATAATGATGTTTATGGGATGAAATGTCACATATGGAATGCAACATAATGATAGTAACAGATTCACACATATATGAAACAAGAATGGTACTGGTAAACGGGTAACAAGACAACCTAACTAGGTGGGCTCCCTATTATAGGATGGCTATAGGCTTTTACCCAAGAACCCCCTCACAAGGTTATTGTGTAAGGTTTTATGGTTTTTAGAGTCAAAGATCCTTTTTGAAAATATTGTTATCAATCGCGATTAAAGATTTGCGAGCCAACAATATTCTCAAAATGGTATGCTCTAAGAGAGGTCCAATGGTTCAAAAAATCCAAGGTTTCCTAAACTAGAGAAATAATCCTTTCTAACAACATTATTGCCAACGCAAAAATAACTTGCAATCGGCAATAACATCTTCGAAAGAACCTTACTCTAGGTGTGGTCTTCGCACCAACTTACAAGACATTTCCGTCTAGCAAATCGATACTACGCAACCACTCTAATTTCGGTGCACTCAAGCCTTGGTAGTGGGCTTATCTCATAATATAAATGATCCAAACCATAATAGCCCCACACAATGAATATATCAACAAGATAATAAACAAGGCATAAAGAAATGAATGACTGAAACATAAATATAAGTGATAATTAAAGCACCAAGAAGAAAACAAAGTGAAATAATAAACTCGCAAACACACAAAGAACTAAACTAGGGTTGACTCGCTTGAGAAAAAATTCCCCAGCAGAGTCGCCAAACTGTCGACGCTATCGAAAAAATTCGATCACGAACAAATGAAACAATGAAGTCGCCACCTAACTTTATTTATTCCTAAAGAGGAAAGGGAAAATATAGATAAAACCCATGAAATGAAAATGTGGAAAGGAATGGTCGTCGAGACCAAGAGATGCGGGTTCGGGAGTCGGTTATGCAAGGTAGCACCCTCACATCCATCGTACTCGATGGGACCCATTTAGTTCTATGTGTGTTTGTGTGTTTAAAATTAAATTTGCGATCTTCTAATTATTATGCGAAAATAGAGAAATGAAAAGAGAAACATGTTTTAATTTTTTGAAAGTGTGCTCGCCAAGATGTTAGAATCTCGTGCCTACGTATTTCCCAAGTGCGATGAAAAGTCAGAGCTTACGTAGTTCTCGGTTGCGAGAACATTTGTTGGTTGGTTGATTTTATTTGTAAAATAGGAGCTTAATCGTACGTGGACGATAAGACATCACTAGTGCAATTCGCGTGTGAGCGAAAGAGGATCGCATGTGAGCGATGTGAGTTTGAAAAAGGGACTTGCACGTGGGCAAGGTTTGATGAGTTTGAATTGATTTTAAGTGGGAGACAAGTATTGGACCATAAGCGTTCAACGGATAACGCCCCAAGTACTCGGATGAGTGGACAGAACCATCCTAATCATCTTTTTCTACCCAAAAGTTTTATTGAGAAAAGAGTGAGGTGAAACGGGATTCACTTATTAAGGTTCAATTAAAGACATCAAGCGTACGATCGAGGGTCAAACAGACCGACTACCATACGCTTGGAAGAGGGAAGTAGAATATTTATTTATGAAAATATTTTTGAGAAGAATCACTCGACGTTGGATCGAGGTTTAAGAATTTATTATGAAAGGTCTTAAAGATGAGAAGAGAATTGATTTGGGCTACGATTAAAATTGGTATATGGACCAAAGTGCGAGAATGGAAATGAGACGGGTAATAATTATACAAGTATGAAATACAAGCGAGTAAATGAATTAAAAGCCCATACAAGGTGGCTCATATAAATGATAAAGCAACTAACAATTGTGTAAGTGCATGCGCGAAATAAATTTAATCGACTAATTAAACAAAATTTAATCAAGTAATTAGTTTAATAAAATTAATTAGATAGGCTAATCAATTTTAAATAACCTAATTAGAAAATTAAATAATGTTTAACTAATCAATCAAAGGTTCATTGTAAGCCCAAGAGCAAGCGTGGTGTGTGCACAAATGTGTGGTCGTTGCGACACTTCGAAGCTTTGTCGACTCAAGGTATGAAAAATGGCTCGCACGAGTATTAGTTTGAAATGTTTTGGTTTGTGTATTGTGATGAATAATTAAATAATAGCAATAAAATATTTACTAAAATTATTACAACTCATAGGGAATGGGGATACAAATTACAAATGGGGATGAAAAAATTTACAAGTCCATAAATATACAAGAAACGACACAAATTTAACAATTAATTAAATGAATTAAATATTAACTAAAATTAACAGCTAAAATTGATTAATTTAAAATATAGTTAGAACTTAATGATTAATTAATTAAAACAAAACTTAATTAACTATTTAAAAAAAAGAAAATGGGTTTGGACAAGATAAAAATGCGGGTGTGAAACAAAGAGAGGCGCATGGGCTATTATATATAAGAAATGTAACTAAAAAAACCATTGGGCCGAGGGATTCGGTCAAAAGGCCCAATCGGATTAACACAAAGACACCCTAAAACCCTAGAGAACTTGGCAACGCCACTTGGCAATTCTTCACTATCCCAAGTAATACCCAATAATTATTTATTTATTATTTTTTATCATTAAAATAAAAAGTGAAAATTGAAATAACTCCAAAAGAAAACCGCTCTCTCTTACGCTATCCGTCACTCTCTCTCATCGCTCGCCTCATCATCTTCCATGGCTTCAGATCTCCCTCTCCTCCTCGCTATTATCGATCTGAACGTTGTTCTCACAGCCTCCATGGTCTCTCTCTCGCCGCTCAAACTCCCATCGATCTCGCCTCTGTAACTCGAAACTACCCTCTATTCCCAAATTGAAAACCCAAGCAAACCCGATTCAAGAACATCCGGATGAATGTTATAGATTACAATGCAGAGCATAAACGAAAAATAGATAAAAGGTATGGTACTCTGTATCCGATTATACTTATACATTTCGATCTGCTTCTGGTTTCGATTTTGGTTTCTGTTTTGTTGTGCTTGGTCTGATTTCTGAGTCCCTGAGAAACTGGTTTTGCGGTTATGAGAACTATGAGAGGATTTCGGTGATTTTTGATTTGGATGAGTGTAGCTCAGTTTTTATGAAGATGAGTATTGCGGTTTGAGCAAAGGTTTGTGAGGTTTAAGTATATGGATGGTGGTTTGGTTTTGAGTTGGAAAATTACTGGTTGGAGTATGGTGGTTTGGAGAGGATGAAGAGTATATGAGATTGAATGGAAGGTGGTTGAGATAGGTGATGATGGTGGTGAACCGATGAAGGTGGTTATGGAGGAGTGACCGTTTTGAAGGTTCTGGATGAAGGGGTGTTGGATCGGTTCCCCCTGTGTGAAAACTGAAGGGTCAGTTTTATAGTGAGAGTTAAGAGGGTTAGGATGGGAATTGTGTGAGAATTGAGAAATGAATGCTTGGAGGTGAAGTTTGTTGGTACAAAATGAGCTGTATTTTGGATTGGAATAGAGAGTGGAGAGGAGTGGAATGGTTGTACAATTATGGAGTAGTGGAGGAATTTAAATTATACTGTAGAGTTGAAATTGCAGGAAGTAGTGGGAAGAGGAATGGTGGTGTTGTACTGATGTCGCTTTGTGTTTGTTTTGCAGGTTTGTACAAGGTAGTGGCAAGGAGAGTAGTGGAAACGTTCTGTACGACTGGTTTGAAGGGAGAAAGACAAGGCCACCTCTGTTTTTTTTTAATTTAATTTTCACATAACTAAAAGTTGATGAGGACATAAAAAAAATATAGTTACCTATGTAAAAATGCAACTTTCATAAAAAAAACTTTCACAAATAATTAAATACACTATTTAAATAATAACCAATTTATTTAATGAAACAAATCTAATTATTATTAAAAGTTGTAATTTAATTAACCATCATCATTTTTTTATACGAAATATGCAAAAAAGTGAAAACAAAAAAGACAAATTCAAATGCAAGATATAAGGTAAATAGACAATTCAAATTTGTTCAGTTTAAAAAAAAAAAAAAAAATTAATTTCCTGAAAATGAAATCAAATGCAACTTTAATTTATTCATGTGAAATGGAATGCGCAAATGACCGATACACAAATAAGAGTGAAATTTAGGGTGTGACAGTCTCCATTCAAAAGATATATTAGTAAAATATCGAATTAAAATTAAATATAAGTTCTTTAATTCCAAGATTTGGTGGAGTTCTTCAATTGTGGGTTATTTGCAAGTATCTGTAGAATGATGAAACATTTCAAACTGGTTAATATAATTTGCATACAATCAGAAACCAATGAAGAAAGACAAATTAAAAACTTACATGGTAGGGTAAGGAGAATGAGAACTGAAAATAGATCTAAACATCAATCATCTATGCATGGAGGATAGTGAAAAACTGATTTCATATTCGGTAACGTTGTTATTTGTTCATTTGTTAAGAAAAAGTTCCTAACTTGAATCAAACAAAAACTGTAAGAATAAATAACAGTCTGCCTTACCAGGCGAAGGAAGTCCTTGTGTTGAGCTTCTTCTTGAATCAATAGCTCGATCTAGAATGCTGTTGGAAGTCGCACTGAAACAAAAATGGTAATATCGCAAACGATTAGTGTCATTAAGTATAATCCATATAAATGACTACATCGTGTGGTAATTTGAATAATGCACTGAGAGAACAATATGGCATCATCATACAGAGTATATTACCTATGGCCAATCATGAATCTGATGATGATTCCTTTCTCTCGTTCCCAATTGAAGAAGTTGTTCGCCTATATCAAAATGAAGGGAACAAAAACATGACTTATCAGAAATTAATCCATCATAGTTAAACTCAAGATACCTAAAAAATAGGGATGCAAAACTCGAGAACTAACTTCACAGAAAAAATAATTGAGGTAAGACAATTTTACCTTGAGGCATCCAAGTTTCTCTAACGGAATCACGGCGCTTCCTGGAAGACAATTTTACCTTGAGGTATCCAAGTTTCTCTATCACCACAAATGTCTTCTTCTTCTTGGAAGCACCTTCCCCAGAACCCGTGGCCGAGCCAGTTGAGTTCTTTTCACGAGAACTCCTAGCCGCTGCTAATTCCATTTGCAACATAGAAACTTGTTTATCTAAAGCCCTAACATCCAAGAAATCAAATCACCAAATAATTCAAACAAAAAATTCTTCAATTGCAATATGCAAAAAGGAAAGAGATTCAATTCAAGTAACCACTCACTGAATAGCTTCATGGGTTTTATACAATTCATTCATTTCATCCTTAGGCTTTTCTTGCTTCTGCTGTTCCAAAAGTTGTAGGGATTATAATTATTTACTTTACCAAAAAAAAATGAGAAATCTGAGAATATATCATCAACCATACCTTTTTTGTTAGAACAATCTTCTAAGATCAATTGAAGTTCTTGTTGATCACGCTGATGCTTAGAAAGTATCAAACCATTTGATTCAGGCTGCTCCCACACCCTGCCATAAAAAACCCAAAAAACTTCAAAACCAGATCATAAAAAGTTTAAATTTTGAAATAGAAATCTCACAACCCATGATTCAAATTTCAAACCAAAATCATTCACACCTCATTGAAACATAAAATAGACAAATAAATAAATAATGGGTAAGAGCTAAGAAAGTAAAAAAAGAACCTGTTTGTGATAAGCATGCCAATAAGGAAGGAAAAGACAAAGAAAATTGGAATCCATTTAGCAGAGATTTTGGTAGATGCACGAGTCTTCATCTTAATCTTTGAGCTGTTGGGAGAAGATTGTTGGAAGATGAAGAAGATGTAACAGAAATTGGAACTTTGGTGGGAATATCAAAGGATGAAATGGTCTTTGGACTTCGGTGTTTGGTTTTGGTATGAAATTCTAATTCAAAAGTAGATAGCAATTGATTTAAAGAGAGGACTCTGTTACTAAACTCAATCATCTATGCATGGAGGATAGTGAAAGTTCATTGAGAAAAGACAAATTTTAATGTTACATTTGAATTTGAATTTGTATTGCCTTTCCAACTTTTGCAAGAGAGAAGAAGAACGTTTGGATTCCCAATGCTTGCTTAGGTGATTATTAGGTTAATAATAGGTGATAATTAGAGGGTATTAGGTTATTTGAAAAAAAAATTAAAAGTGTGAAAAAAAATTATAAATTGGAGAAAAAATGTGAGAGTGACACATCAGATTCAAATGAATGTGGTGCAAGTATTTGTCAAAGTTACATGAATACCCTTGAAAATAGACCAAATTGAAATTTTCCAGAACGGATGGTATGGTAATTTAATGGTACTTTCATTTTTATAGATTTATAATAGATTTAATTTAATAATTAAAAATATAATTAAAATTAATTATTTAATTAAATCTAATTTAAATGTTAAAATGATAGAATAAGTTAAAAGCCTTACTCTTAAAATAAGTTAATCTCTACATATTTGTCAATTCATATATTCAATGTACGGTAAATTTAATTAAATTATTATCAAAAAATAATTGAAATATTTTATATTATTTATATTCTTTTATAAAAATATTAATAATATAAAATAATATATATATATATATATATATATATATATATATATATATAATAGAACTCAAAATTAACGATAAATAAGAATTATATAAAAAATAAAATAATATTAAATATGGATTCAGATGTATTATTATTCTAGTTATTTTAAAGGTAAAATACCCTTTTTGGTCCATTAACTATACCTCGGGGTACAGTTTGATCCCTTATCTCTAAAAAGTGTCAAAGTGGTCCTTTAATTGTTCAAAAAGGACCACGTTTATCCTTTCCGTCATCCACGTTAGTCAAAGTCAAGTGAAAGGTGTACGGTGACGTACATGTGGCTGACACGTCTTAAGTAATTATCATATGTGGAATTTAGTATCTGGACACATATTAATGTAATAAAACAGAACCTAGAGAGAATCTGAGTCATAGAAAATCTGAGAAAATAAAAGTGCAAACGAAACGACACTCCTGAAGGTGAAGAACTCATTTTCTGCAAATGACACTCCTGAAGGTGAAATTGAAGAGGAAATTCGTTGAAAGGTAAGTTTATTCTGAAATCCATTGTTCTTTGCTTGTATCTAGGGTTTATTCTCCCTTCAATTTTTCTGAAATCTCTGTTCTCTGTTCTTCTCGTGTATCTAGGGTTTCTAGGGCATATTTTAAAAATGGAAGAAATTCTCCACATTACGATCCACCATAATGGTTATTTTGTTAGTGACGACCTGAGTGTGTACGAAGGAGGTGAGATTGCTGATTTGAGAGTAAATGCTGATAAGTGGGGATTTTTTTAGTTGATAGGTGTGATTAAGGAACTAGGGTATGCAGATATAGAGAAGATATATTATAAGGATCCAACAACTGGGATGAATTTGTTGTATGATGACAGAGGGGCCTTAGAGATAGCTGATCTATATAGGGTTCATCTCAGCGTTGAAGTCTTTATTCAACACACATTCCCTAGAGAAATGATTATGAATGAGTAGAGTTAGTGTGTTACACAAATGACTAAGTGTGTTTGTTTTTACTTTTTCTGCTGCAATTGTCCTTTTATGACCATTCTACTGTAATTTTCTGAAATTATTTTTTGTAACTTCTCATATATCGTGATTTTATCCTTTTTCAAACATATACTAAATGAAGAATTATAAATAAAAAAACATGTGATTATTTAAGTCATAATTATTTTATTTTTTAAAAAAGTCAATTTAGTAGGATTCTATAACATGTTTTGCTTGTTAGGATAAAATTACACTAAGGATTATTTAAGTTATTTTTCAATAAGTTAGTCTATTAAATTTTTTTAACAATTAAACTATTTAAGTTAACAAACGTGTTGAATTATGATCCTATTTTATACTCTCTCCGTCCTAAAATAAATGTCATATTTGGAGAAAAAATTTGTCCCAAAATACTAGTCACTCTAGATTACCAATACAATTTTATATTTAATCTTCCAATTGTATCATATAATAAATACTCTGAATTTATTGTTTTTCCACTTGATATTAATGCTAATTTGAATAAATCAATGATTAAACAAGATAATTTGGTAAATTTATTATTCTCTCTTTCATTTATTGTTGTTTCTTAATCTATGTGAAATGACTCATTGTGATAAATAATATAGGACAGAGGGAGTATATTGTAAATTTTATTGTGTTTTTAAGATTCTACTTATGTATTTTGATGTTACTTTATATGTTTTGGATGATTAACTTAATCAAAAACTAAAATAAAAAATAATAATGGTGCATATTTTTGTTAACTTAAAAAATAAGTTGTTAAATTTTTTTTATGAATTAATCTGTTAAAAAAACAATTTAAAAGAAAATTATGGAGAAATGGTTTCAGTCCCCTCCTGATCTTAATTGTGGAGATCGAACAACGGTCTTTCCTATCAAATTCAGCGTCAATCACTACTTAACTAACTAACGATTGGCAAGGACGTCTTTGAGGGTGTGCAAGGCGGCCTACCGCACAGAGCCTCAATTTTTTTCACACTAAACTATATATAAATAGGGCCTCGTGAAATATTTGTCGCGTTAGATCGTGATTTAGTGAAGCCTCTCTTTATTTTTTAATAGTTAAATTATGGCAAACCTACACAGGATCTCCAAAAACTTGGAACGACTCTAACGATTGGTTTACTACAAGTCATATTTTGTTTCCTTCATAGACACAGTTATAGAAACAAAACAATTATAAATTAATTTTAAAAAATTGAAATCTTCTCTTTTTTTCAATGCACTGTGAGTTTGTGAGAGAAATTTATTTTATAAGGTATTGAAAAAAAACTACATAAATAACCACGTTTCAAAGAAAATTACACAAATAACTATGTCTTGGAGAAAATTTCGTAAATAATCATGTTTTAAAAAAAAACTAACAAGTAGTAGCTAGATGAGATGATGCATCTACCCAAATTAGCATGTAGACGTTATTTCACATGGCGTGTGCAGTACCTTCAAGCCATGTGAGATGGTGCATGCACTCTATTTTTAAGAGGATACGTCATCCCATCCGCCTCCTACATGTACATGTGTTTTATATAAATATAACCTCAATTTCTCCACCATTCTTCACACTTTCTCACTTTTTCTTCTCATTTTCTCTCTAATTTTTTCATCACGACAACTCTCATAATTTACACAAGAGATGGATATGTTTTTTTATTAGAAGAATCCAAAGAAGAAGAACGACCACCTCACTTGCAACTGGAAAACTTCATTGTTGATTGTTTGTTCTAATTGCCAAAGAGTTCTATATGTAGTAAAATTTCCACCATTTTTTCAATAATAGTAGTATATGTTTAATAATTATTAATATATTATTTTATTTATTTATTAATAATTTATTTCAATTATTTTTTATTTTTTATTAAATAATATTTATTAACTAAAATTTATTAAATAACTAGTATTGGAAATAAATAATTATTGAAGACGTGCTTAAAAATTTTCAAATAATATTTAATAATACATTATTAATAATAATAATTATTATATATTATTTACATAAATATTTAATAATTTTTACATATTATAAAATATATTATTAAAAATATTATTAAATATATTATTTACGTAAATTAATTTTAATAAATTATTTATTTAATAAATTATTAAATATTTAGGTAAATAATACTTAATAATAATAATTTAATAATAACATTTTAAATTTTTTATTAATGTTAATTAATTTTAATGACATTTTAATAAATTGTTTATTTAATAAAACATTAAAATTTATGCAAATAATATTTAATAATAATCATTTAATAATAAATTTTTAATAATTTTAATTAATTTTAATGACATTTTAATAAATTATTAAATATTTACGTAAATAATATTTAATAGTTATTATTTGTTAATAACATTTTAAAATTTAAATTAATGTCAATTAATTTTAATGATATTTTAATAAATTATTAAATATTTACGTAAATAATATTTAATAATAATTATTTAATAATAACATTTTAAAAATTTAATTAATGTTAATTAATTTTAATGACGTTTTAATAAAATATTTATTTAATAAATTATTAAATATTTACGTAAATAATATTTAATAATAACATTTTATAATTTTAATTAATGTTAATTAATTTAATGACTTTTAATAAATTATTTATTTAATAAATTATTAAATATTTACATAAATATTATTTGATAAATATTATTTATTAATAAAATTTTATAATTTATAATTAATATTTATGAATTTTAATGACATTTTAATAAATTATTTATTTAATAAATTACTAAATATTTACGTAAATAATATTTAATAATAACATTTTAAATACTAATTGTTAAAAATTTATTTTCAATATTAAATATTTCTTGAGGAACTCATTTTAATGACATTATTAAATATTTACATAAATAATATTTAATAAATTATTTATTTTCAATACTAATTATTTAATAAATTTTAGGTAATAAATATTATTTAATAAAAACCAAAAACCAAAAATAATTGAAATAAATTATTAATAAATAATTAAAATAATATATTAATAATATTGAATATATATAATATATATTATTATTGAAAAATGTTTCATTAAATATAATGTGTCACTATTACATATTATATAATGTAACATTACTACATATAGAATTCATTGTCAACAATAATAATGAAACTTGCATTGGTCTGGTAGTAAGGAAAACACCCTTTAACGCTTATAACTTGGTTTTGCAACTTATTAATTGGCCATTTTTCCAGCGGGAGGTAAATCAAATTTCGCTACTATTGTTGGGGGATAAAAGGTATTTAACCCTATTTTGAATAGTATATTTTTTAATTTATTCATTTAAATTTAGCCATACACAATTAATTTATATGTGCATTTTGAACGTAGGATTCATAGAGATTTCAATGTCGCTCACACTTATATGTTGCTCTCGACGCGTTGATCATCCCGTATCTAGAACATGTTGTTTTTAGATATGTTATCAATACGATGTTTATACTCGCATTGTTGGAAAGATGGAGACCCGAAACACACACTTTTTATCTCCTAATTGGTGAATGTACCGTCACACTTGAGAACGTGTACATGTTGTTGGGTCTTGTAACACCCCTTTTCTACCCCATAATAAATATAGCATACATCAGAGTAATTTATCATGCATCTCATAAAGGGCGTCACATTTGGTTACACAACATCCAGAAATTCAAATAGCATATTGGTCATGATCATAACACGTATTCAAAATTCATGTTTCCATATAATAATACGAAGCATGCATCTCACAACAGAATAATTAATTCACCAACAAAATATAAATGATTGATATTTCATACTATCAATCACATCACGAGTACTAGGCACCAAGGCCAACCATCACATAATTTCATACATATCCAAATAAAAGAGAGTGATAACAAATATCTCTCAAACAAGTCATAACATGGATTCAAATATAATCCCCCGTGTTACTAGACCAGAGCAATGACTCACTACCTAAGGAAAGTGAACAAAATAAGCTAAGCTTCTCCACTAGTCTCGTGTGAAATACCACTATCTTCAGAACCTGCACGATGTCACATAGAACATCACATACAACAGAAGGGTGAGAATTCACATTATTATCAAAATGTATATGCATTAGAAGTAACATAGAAACAAACATTTATACAAGAATTATCTACACTTCATGTGACATTCCATAAAATATGATTTCCATAATTGCAAGTATCAAAGAATACCATTATACAAACATTCCAAGTATAATATATCTATATTTATCACGTATAGCATAATTATCACCAATATAATCAATCAAATGATTCACTTAATCAATTACCACATTTCCCAATATAAAACACACATTCTTTAATTACACATGAGACTTTAATGCAATGTGACTTATGCATGTGGTACCATCGTGAACATCAAGCTCACCTCGCTTCCGGTTCAATATCTATAATCAAAGTCACGCTTCTGATCCGGACAAGACCAAATTCCACCAATATAAACACATAGTTCACCGCCTCTATTTCCACACAAGGATCAAAGAAACCAATAAAAGTACAATATCACCATGAATGCATGTGAAGTTTAATCAACAACATATGCAATTAAGATTATCACCAACCTTAATTATTCAAGTATACCACAATAATTCAACACTTTGAATTATCACCTCTTTGCATAAACATCATGTTTCATCATCAACAAGCAATACACATAGTATTTACTATCATCACACATCACAAATAACATATAGCATGCAAGCCAACTCATGTTATTCTCAACAATTCATCAAAAACACAACATACATATACTAAATTCAAGTAACATGTATTCTTCAAAATCGCATCCAAAATCAATCCAAAACTCATCGAAATAATTATTAAAATTCATGAAAGCTAATGATAAATCATAAGCAATAAATCCCCTAAACCATTCATGCATAAACAAATAAAGTATTTTTCTACACTCAGGCAACCGCGGTCACTCACACCTCATATGAAAAATTCTAATAAACAACTTTGTCCCACTACGAATTTATCCCACCAAAATAGTTTTAATGCTAATTTATCACTAATTAAACATCATCTAATATGTATACATCATAGGGAACCTATTCATTTCATCAAATCTAGTTTTTCTCATCATAAACCCCAATTTTCCAATTTAATTTGAGTTAACTAAAAACCTAAAAATTGAAATACCCAATCCTATAACATGTTAATAATTACTACCCAATCACATACAAATAAATAATAATGAAGATTCTCTCTCTTACCTCTTGTAGATCTTTCCTTTAGGGTTTTTCCTTTCCTCTTCTCTTCTCTTCTTTTTCCTCTTTCTCTTCTTTCCACCAAATGATAATTCTACTCTCTATTTCCTCATAACCCTTACTAACTTGTAAACTCTATTTGGGCTTAGAAATTAACACCTCCTTATTACTTTCATTCATTATAATTAGGCCCAACACCAATAAATCTTATTTCTACTCATAAAACTCAATTACCCAAATAACAAACATATTAAAATAACCCAATTATTCACCAATTCACACTATTTAGTTAATTATCATATAATATAATAAATAATTAATAATTAATAAATAACTATTAACATTTGGGATGTTACAACTCTCCCCCACTTAAAATATTTTCGTCCTCGAAAATTACCTAAAACAAACAACTTAGGATACGAATCTTTCATCTGGATCTCAAAATCCCAAGTCACATTACCATCAGCGGGACCTCCCCAAACCACTTTCACTAAAGCGACTTTCTTACCTCGGAGTTTCTTAACTCTTGTATCCTCAATACACATAGGTGATGTTTCAAACGTCAAATTATCTCTTACTTGCACATCATCTAGCGGAATAACATGAGACATGTCTGCCATATATTCCCTCAACTGAGATACATGGAACACGTCATGAAGATTAGCAAGTACCAATGGCAAATGCATCTGATAAGTCATTTCACCTACTTTCTTAGCAATCTGATAAGGACCAATAAAACACATATTTAACTTATGTGACTTCAAATCTCTACCAGCATCAGTTACAGGAGTTCCTCTAAAAAACACATGATCTCCTTTCTCAAAGCTAAGATCCTTTCTCCTATTATCATCGTAACTCTTCTAATGACTCTGGGCAATCTTCATCTTTTCCTAAATCATCTTACTCTTATTCATAGTCTGATGAACTATCTCAGGTCCTACCACAACACTCTCACCATATTCATACCAACAAAAAGGCGTCATACACCTCCGTCCATACAAAGCCTTAAACGGTGCCATTCTAATACTCGAATGAAAACTATTGTTATGGGTAAACTCAATCAAAGGCAAATAAATATCACAAGCACCTCCTTGATCTAAAAGACAAGGTCTCAAAATATCCTCGAGCGATTGAGTCGTCCTTTTAGTTTGACCATTAGTTTGCGGATGATACGTCAAACTTAAACGCGACTTCGTACCCAAAGCATCTTGCAAACCTTCCCAAAAATGCAAATTAAACCTTGGATCTCTATCGGAAACAATACTTGATGTAACACCATGCAAACTCACAACCTTCTCGATATACAACTTAGCAAAATTTTCCAATAGGATAATCCATCAAAATTGGAATAAAGCGAGCAGATTTTGTCAATCTATCCACAATAACTCAAACAACATCGTGACTACTTAGAGTTCTCAGAAAGCCAGAAACAAAATCCATAGAAATATTATCCCACTTCCACTCATGAATGGATAACGAATGCAACAACCCAAATAATTTCTGATGTTCAATCTTAGACTTTTGACAGATCAAACAAGAATACATAGACTTTACAATATCCTTCTTCATACTATACCACCAAAATAACTTCCTCAAATCTTAATACATCTTAGTAGCACTAGAGGATGAATACTCAAACCACTACGATGTCCTTCATAAAGAATTATCTTCCTCAAATCTCCAACCTCAAGAATAAAAACTCTATCACGACACTTCATGATACCATTCTCATCAATCCGAAGATCACCACCTCTACCTTGATTGATCAACGTCAGCTTATCCACACCAAATCAGATTTATGACCTTCACGAATCTCTTCCAAAATACCACTAGTAAGCTTCAACATACCAAGCTTAACACAAGAATAAGTCGCTTCACAAACCAAACTCAAATCTCGAAATTGCTCAAGTAAATCCAATTCTCACACCATCAACATCGACATATACAAAGACTTCCTACTCAAAGCATCAACTACAACATTCGCTTTACCTATATGATAATTCAAACCAAAGTAATAATCCTTCAAGAATTCCAACCATCTTTTTTGCCTTGTATTCAACTCTTTTTTATCAAATAGATACTTCAAAGTTCAAACTCTTAAGATCGCTAAACACCTCAAATCTTGAACCAAACAAATAATGCCTCCAAATCTTCAATACAAACACAACTGCAGCCAACTCTAAATCATGCGTCAGATAATTACTCTCATGAACTTTAAGTTGCCTCAAAGCATAAGCTACCATTTGCTCATTCTGCATGAACACACCTCCCAAACCATCAAAGAAGCATCATAATACTCCACAAATGGTTCTGTCGGATTAGGAAAAATCAAAATAGGAGTGGTTGTCAACCTTCTCTTAAGCTCTTGAAAACTAGCCTCGCATTGCAAAGTCCAAACAAAAGCTTGACCCTTCCTTGTCAACTGCGTCAAAGGTAACACAAACTTAGAAAAACCTCCAATGAACTTACGATAATAACCAGCGAAACCAAGAAAACTTCTAATCACATAATCAGATTTCGGAGCCTCCTATTGAGATCCAACTTCAACCTTCGACAGATCCACAGAGATACCACTACTCGAAATCACATGCCCAAGGAAACTCACTTCATTCAACCAAAACTCACACTTAGAAAGCTTAGCATACAACTTCTTCTCTTTCAGCACAGATAACACAATCCTCAAAGGCTCGACATAATCCTCTTCACTCTTAGAATAAATCAAAATATCATCAATGAACACAACAACAAATTGATCTAGATACTCATGAAAAATCCTATTCATATATTCCATAAATACACCAGGATAATTAGTCGCACTGAATGACATTACAAAATACTCATAGTGACCATACCTTGTCCTAAAAGCAGTATTTTGAATATCCCCTACCTTCACGCGAATCTGATGATACCCAGACCTCAAATCAATCTTATTGAAAACACAAGCACCAAACAATTGATCCATCAAATAACCAATCCTCAGAAGTGGATACTTGTTCTTAATAGTCACCTTGTTTAGTTGTCTATATTCAACAGATAACCTCATAGAACTTTCCTTCTTCTTAACCAACAAAATAGGTGCACCCCACGATGAAACACTCAGACGAATAAACCTCTTCTCAAGCAAATCCTCGAGTTGACTCTTCAACTTTTTTAACTCAGAATCAAACATCTGATACGGAGCCATCGAAACAGGACTAGTTCCAGGAACAAAATCAATCGGAAACTCCACCTCACGCTCCGATGATAAATCACTTACATCATCAGGAAATACCTTAGGAAAATCATGGACAATAGGCAATTCACCCATAGTTCGTTTCTCACCGAGATCCAACGTTGCTAATAAATCAAACAACACAACGCCATCTTTCAAAGATTCATCCACTTAATTAACAGATAAAGACAAATCCTTCTCGACACCAGAATCAAGAAAGATAACCGACTTATCAAAACAATTAATAAAACATGATTGTATTCCAACCAGTTCATACCAAGAAGATTCTACCTATAACATAGCATGTTAATAATTATTACCCAATCACATACAAATAAATAATAATGAAGATTCTCCCCCTTACCTCTTATAGATCATTCCTTTAGGGTTTCTCCTCTTCTTTTCTCTTTTCTCTTCTCCTCTCTTCTTTTTCCTCTTTCTCTTCTTTTCACCAAATGATAATTCTAATGTCTATTTCCTCACAACCCTTACAAAATAGTAAACTCTATTTGGGCTTAGAAATTAACACCTCCTTATTACTTCCATTCATTATAATTAGGCCCAACACCAATAAATCTTATTTCTACTCATAAAATCCAATTATCCAAATAACACACATATTAAAATAACCCAATCATTCACCAATTCACACTATTTAATTAATTATCATATAATATAATAAATAATTAATAATTACTAAATAACTATTAAAATTTGGGATGTTACAGGTCTCTTTATTGAGGGTAAGACGGTGAATGGGCCAGTTTAACAACCCAATGCTCTATGTGAGGATATTTTGGACAAAGATACGGTAGATGGAACATGTGCGAGAGGCCAAGGTAACATATCATAAGCTTACTTTTATGCTTGCGTTTGTTCTTTTTGAAGGTTAGGTTGGCCTGTTAACCTACTTAAAAGTCTATTTCATTTAGAGATATGTAAATAAATAGTTCAAATAATATTTAAATGGACTAACAATCTTAAAGATGAATGAGACTAAAAGTTTGATTGTATTAACTTATTTGAGCTTACCGATAGTATAAATTTTGCGAGACTGTTTGTTTAAGAGAACTTGTAAAAAACTTATGACATCTATTATCAATATATAAACTTTAAAGTACTTTCTAATTACGATTAAACCCAATTAATTAAATGTTAATCTTAGTATAATTACAAGGACAATTATGTCTTAACAACTCTAACTCTCTTTATATTGATTTAGTAATGTTCCCTTTTTGGTCCCTTAACTATACCTCGGGGAAGGACCACGTTAATCCTTGATTTTAAATTGAGCTAAGATTCGAACCAAGGACAGCTTGGATACTATACAACATATTTACCACTGGGCCACTTTTCTCTGTGTATATTTAAGTACAAACTGCAATACAACTTCAATGGCTATCTTATACCACATATCTTATAAATGACAAATCAAAAAGGATAACAAAAATGGTTTATATCATTTGTTTAGCATCCACTGCATTATTTTGTTTCATGTGTTTTCTTTTAATATGCAGTAGTATTTGTTTTGCCTTAATTTGAACCCATTGTTTTGATATCAAACTGAAGTAAACATGTCAAATTCTCTCCGACAAGAGTTTTATCAGAATCTCTCCGAAAGTATGGGCAAGAGTTTTATCGAATTCTAAGACTGAGAGATTTTCCATGCTTGCTATGGAAGACTTGAAAGCTATTGTTGATTGCATGATTTCTTCTGGATTTTGGAAAAGAAATCAAACACCTTCCCTTTTATTACTGTTTCTGTGTTTATTTCAACGTTTGATTTGAGTTAGGGTTGAATTTCCCCTTTTTAGATCTTGCTTTATAGGGTTGTTCTTTGCGAAATCCATCACCATATTTGTAATCAGGGCATTGAAAGGAGTCAAGTTAGGTGTTTTTTTGTGTTAGAGATTTGGTATGTGAAACAACCGGCTGAACATCATCCGATAACTGTATCAATGAAGTCGCCATCGAACGTTTTTTATCTCGCAAAAGGAGAAAGGCAAACGCATCGCGAAAACCTAAAAGGGATAAGGCACGGTCTTGCGACCGAGAGATAGGGTAAGGGAATCTATTACGCGAAGGGAAGGTATTAGCACCCCACGCGCCCGTAGTACTCTACGGTATCCACTTCTACTTTCTATCTAATGGGTGTGTTTAAATCTATTTGCTACTTAATTGCTACATCTGTATGCTAAAAGAGAATGCATGTGAAAGAAAATAAAATAAAGAAAACACGGGGAAAAGAAGGAAGTATTTACAAAGTTCGCTCGGTCGAGCCCCGTGACAAGATGCCTACGTATTCCCGCGTGCAATGGGAAAGTCAGAGCGCCGTAGTTCGGCTCACTTGTTTTGGTGTGTTTTGTGTTTTTTACTTATAAAAAGGTTTTAAACACAAAAAGAAAGAGAGCGCGCAAAGGCGAAAAAGAGTTAGTGTTGGTTGGTTGTTTTTACCTTGAGAAAGGAGTTTAAACCATTATTAAGTGTTTTGTTTTTGAAAGGAAAAGCAAGTTTTAGTTTTAATTACATGTAAAGATGCAAAAAAGAACTAGCAAAACAAAAGGAAACTAACTAGTACTAGCCCTAATGTTGTCATGCAAAGATTGGACTTATGGTTGAGGATGTAAGGGAATCTCTACCTATGTCAACATGCAAAGGATGTAGATCCTAATGTCTAGGCTCGAGAATCTATCCTAACCGAGCAGCCCTACGGGAAAGCTATCCTATATCCGTCTTGGTTGTGGAACCAAGGGATGCAAGGGGATGAAGCAAGCAAGTGCTTTGGCAAAAGCACGCAAACAATGCAATGCAAGCAAACAAATGACACACAAGCGCAGGAAAAGGAGGAAGTCCCATAGCCTCGACAGTAACGAGCATACCGTGAGTCAACCAGGAGCCGACACACATCCTGTTGAAGAGCAATGATGCGAGTTCGCAATAAATGCGAACCCCAGGAAAGCGTGGAGAGTCAGAATAGGGAACTCTTGCCACTTTTATTGTTGACTCGATAAAAGAAGCAACACGATTCGCGTGTGCTGTCGACACGGACTAGAACCGTGGGGTTCGTTGTCGACCCGCCTGCCGCCCATATATCAATGACTCGATGACATGAAATATAAAAAGCGGGTCTTTGCTTAGTGGTACCACGTCGGCCCTAACCACTCGACCTATGCAAGCACAAATATAAACACTTATCGAGAATTACCTCCCTATGGATGGAGGATTTAAAACAAACCAAACACAATTAGCACACGTAATTGCCCTAAACGGGTCTTTAAATAAACCGAGGGTTCTGAACATGCTCCAACCACGGAAGCCCCTTCATGCATCTCTATTCCTACTCTCATGGCAAAAGAAAGTCAGAAAGCCCTACTTCTCATGATATCTAGGAAAGTCAAGAGAATGCAATAAAAGTAGCAAGTACCGAACGGATATAGAATCCGGCACGCAAGCTAGCGAAATAATCCGAATACTTCAAGCACTGCAGCCATGCAACAAAAGTAAACCGTGAGAATTGCTCAAAGCATCAATACAAGCGGAATACGTGTCGATACGCATCCGAAGCGACAATGCCTGCAAGAACGGGATAATACAAGCAAAACAAGATAGGAATAGTGCACACGTGGGTGTACAAACTCAACCAAAACCTGCAAGAGAAATCAGATGGATATGCATGGAATGCAATTCGAGCGATAAAACCAATAATCATATCAAGGTAATGAATGAACATGCGAGGAATGCAAATCGAATCGATAAAACCAATGTTCAAATACAAAGTCCTTGATGAATGAACATGCGAGGAATGCAAATCGAATCGATAAAACCAATAATCATATCAAGGTGATGAATGAACATGCAAGGAATGCAAATCGAAGTGATAATTCCAATATTCAAATACATGTGAAAATGCATGAACATGTGAGGAATGCAAATCGGATCGATAATTCCAATATTCAAATACATGTGAAAATGCATGAACATGTGAGGAATGCAAATCGAAATGATAATTTCAATATTCAAATACATGTGAAAATGCATGAACATGTGAGGAATGCAAATCGGATCGATAATTCCAATATTCAAATACATGTGAAAATGCATGAACATGTGAGGAATGCAAATCGAAATGATAATTCCAATATTCATGTAAATGTATTATTTAGAAATGAATTAGAATTAATAAAAGATGTTAATAAAAAATATTAAAAAATGTCAATAATATTCTAATATCCTAAAATGTCAGCATATGTTTTCTATGTATTTTTTACAATTCGAAACAATCGGAATCGGGAGCTAAATTGAACTAAATGTCAAAATTATAGCACATGAAACAGGGGGTGTAAACCAGATTTTCAGAATTAAACTAAACTGTGTTATGGCCACGCTTGGACTCAGAAAAGGGGGGTGCGACATAGCAAACACTAAGGTCCAGTCCAGTTTCTATGCTAAGTCCAATTGCTGTTTTTTTTGTACTAAGCCCAGTTTTTGTATTTTTGTCCAGAAAAACAAAATCAGCATTATTATTATATTTTTTAATATTCAGATTTATTATTACATGTCACACTGTCACGTTTTATTTTTTATTTCATGTGGTACAACTTATGTCAATTGGTCACAGTTATATTTAATCAGATTTTATATTTTTATTAAACAAAAGAAAAAGACACGTGTCAGCATCCTAACAGTTGGTATGGAAAACTTCATGGGCGAGTGAGATCGTGCCACGCAGGACTTACATGATGCAAACAAAATACTCACCGGAACTGTAGCTCCGGTCACTCCCACCGCCGGCGACAGCCACTGACCGGGATCTGGGAAAGAAAGGAAAACTTCTCCATCGAAATCTTTTGCAGAATCTGCATATGAACTTGGTTTTCTAAGATCCTGATCCTGACTTCAAATCCGTATACGAGTTCGGAGGATTCGAGATCTGAACAAATACTCGTTCAAGCAAGCTCCACGACGCAAGGTTGAAGATGATGCGGAAGCCCTAAGCAACAGTTATCTTCTCCAATCTTGATGATGATGTACAATACTCCATAAACCAGAAATCTTGCTGCGAATCCGTGAGGAAGATGATGTGTATTATCGCAGTCAGAGTGAGGAGAAAAGATGAAAAATCCAATTCATTATCGTTGTGGACTGTGGTGATGGATGAGGACGAAAACGAGTCGCTGTTCGCGAATTCTGTTACGGCGGTTGTCGCGTTTCTTGAAGAGTGGAACGAGAGACTATGGAGGTGGTTATGGCGTGAGGTGGTGGTTACGGTAATTGTTACGGTTATTATCGTAACGAAAAGAAAGAGAAGAAAAGTGCGTGAAGGTGTGTTGTTGATGAGAGCCAACTCGTGATGGTTATGTATGAGAAGAAAACCGGAGCAATGAGTGGCTGTGGGAGTGAGGTCACGGTTGTGGTTATTCTTTTGCTTTCTGTTATGGTGTTTTTTGTGTGGGTTGTTATACAGAGGGATTATGGATACTGTTGGAGAAAGAAACAAACAGAATGGCTATGGCGTGAGAAGGGAGAAGAGGATGGTGGATCGGTTGACAATAAGAGAGGGAAGTGTTCATGGGAGAAGGAGAGGATGAAAGTTTGTTATGGTTTTGTAACAGAATGGTAGTAGTGAAGAAAAAATGAATGGCAAGAGGATGAGTGTAGTTATGTGGTTGTTAGCAGTTATGGTTTGTTGTTACTGTCAAAAAAATGAAAAGAAGAGTGGTGTTTGAATTTTGTTGTAACAAAATACTGTGTGAAAAAATAAAATGGCAGAAGAAAAAATGGTGATGATGTTATATATTTTGCTTTAATGGTGAAGGTTGTTGTAAAAAAAAGTTGTTAGAGAATGGTGGTGAGATTTTGTATGGAAGAAAAGAAAGCCTTCAAGCAGAACGTACTAGTGAGATCCGTCCATGCTACAGATTGCTCTCTTGGTTGCTTAAGAATTTTCAAATCCGTGTATTCTCGTGGCTCACTTCATGGAATTATAACTCGAATGCATGCATTTTCGATACCAAATCAAAACATAAAAGTTGTAGAGTATACCGTGAACAATTTCCGTGTTCGGCGTTTTCGAATCGAGACCTGTAGCATGCTTAAAATTGATCCCGAAGATTAGAAATCATAGTTGACTAACGGCGATAACGGCAACAGTTTACCGAGTGTTTTTCTCCATGACTTTGAGGTCTTAAAACTTCTTCAATATTCGGCCAAATGGCGCAAACTCGGAGTCGTTGGAAAGAATACATGTAGCAGAGTAACTTTGATGTTGAGTGCCCGACGAAAAATGATCGCAAGCTCGCCGTAATTAGCTTCAACTCACACCGACACAAACTGTTCTGGATATTTACAAATTTTTTCTAAGTGTCAAACTTAAAACTCAATCCATGTAGACCACTTTAAAGATCCGTAACTTTTCCGATACTTGACCGAATTATGCAAACTCAGTGCCATTGGAAAGAATGCGTGTAATACAACAACTCTTTAGTTCGACAAAATCCAAACGAAGCCGTTATCATCGAATAAAAGTGTTTGAAAAATGCTGCACGAGTGTTCGACGAAATGTCTGGGCTGGCTGGGCAAGTTTTGATGCATGCCTTGCGGCAATTTCCAACTTCACGCTCACTTACGGCGACTTGTATCTCCCAGCTCCGACGTCCGAAATGAAAAGTTTCTAAACAGAACTCGTAGAGGACACGGCAAACTTCATCTTCGTGTTCAGAATTTTCCGTGCGGCGATCGGACGATAAAACAGCTCCGAACATGCGTATACCAACTGTTCGGTGAAATGCGTCTTAACCATGGCAAAAAATTGCATGTGCTGTCTTGCATTTTAACAACTTCATGCTGACACTTACGGCGTTCCGTTTCTTCCAGCTCGGACGTCCGAAACGAAAAAGTTTCTAAACGGAACTTATAGATGGAATTACGAACTCAAACTTTCGTGTTCGGAATTTTCCGCGGCGACCGAATCATTGCCGAAAACAGCCCTGAACATGTGCACAAAAGTACTGAATTTAACAAACATAATGAGTTCTTATTTTCCGAGCTTTATAGCTTCCGATTCGAGTACCGAATGAATTCGACTTCTTCAGAAAAGTTTCAGATTGCCGTGATATGAACAACTTTTCAGTTGAGCATTTTCTATTCGAGCCACGAACTATGATAAAATCGACCCTGAAGCTGTCAGCAAAAGCATAGAAACAAACACTTCAAAATATTTCTAAGTGTTGAAATTTTGAGAAGTGATATACTGTAACTTCCGAGCTCTGTAATTTTTTATCCGTTTCCCGAATGGATTCGATTTCTTCTGCAAAGTTGTAGATTGCCATTAAATGAACAACTTTGATGTTGAACTTAATTCGAATCGACGCCTCGAAACACGTGTAAATTGCCTCCGAAGTCGAGTACTTGAACACATTAAAACGCTCAAAATTTTATTAATGTAAAACTTCAAAAGTTATGAACTTCAAATTTCGTGTCAGATAACTCGAATCCGGCATTTCGGAAAAATCTTCACAGTGACAAAGTCGGAGTACGAACTGCGCTCTTTCCAACGACTATCAATTCACAAATTTCTGACCACAGGCGGGTGAGATACGGATGCGACAACATGGCTCCATGAACATAAAGTACTTTAAACTTAGAAATTTTTTTCTAAGTCTAAAATTACTTAAGATGCAAGAAACCTCATTTTCACCCGATTCTTCCGATTTTTCTCAACAAATGACGCATTTTCTCAAATGTCGACTTTTGACAATAATTTTGACCCAAATTCGCCGGTCAAACTTTGACTTTTGTTGACTTTTCGATACACGCTCAAATATCATTTTATCCGCTTTTGATTTTCCGATAAATCGCGAGATCGATAAGCCAAATACCAATGCTTCACAACTCACGAAGGCCATAGAATCACCAGTTCAAATATCCGACCACAACACACCGTAGCTTGAAATTGTAATCAACATCCATCCGATGACGATCGTAATACCAAAACTTGCGAGATAATAATCGAAGCTTCGACACGCTTATTGAAAAGACGCCCGAATTGATGTAACCTCAAATATTCAACTTGTGAGAAACAAACCTCTTCTTCAGAATTGTACAGATTCATACGATTGGAAAATCTCGAACCCATGATCAATGCATGAATGATATGTATGCGATGCACCTATTAATTAAATGTTAGCCAATTATTTATATAAAAAATGAAGAGGGTAAATTTTGGGGTACAACAGCTGCCCCTATTCAATCATCCTCTAGCTTAGGAGCGAGATTGGCGCCTGCCTTTCAAGCGACAAGGTATGAGGTGATTGAATACCAAAACGGACCCAGAAATTTACACTCTGAATTCCAAAAGCTGCATCAAGAGATAGGTGTGGACATTCCAAAATTCCAAGGAACCTCACCGAGAAAAGGAGCATGTTGCGCCGAGCTTAACGGGCCACAACCAAAGAAAGCACGTAATAAATGTTGAACTCGTGAAGGGTACAAGTGCTAACCTGACCTAAGAAGAATTGGCCTCTACCCAATTCAATCTGCAATGTCAGGGGAGAGCGACACGTAAGCGGAAGCAAAGACTTGATACATCGACTAGACTACCACATTACGCCGTGGAATAACCTGACGGGTTAGTGATGCAAAGGCTAGAAAGTGCCGTAGGCTCCAAGAAGAGAAAACAAGAGTATTCTTATTCTCAAAAGACCCACAATGCCGTGGAAGGACCGGTCATGCAAGTGGAAATAAAGACTAGATACACCAATTAGACTAACCATATTTACGCCGACTCGGGTTTATGATGCAAAGGCTAAAGGTGCCGATTAGGCTTTACTGATGACAAAAACAAGAGTATTCTTGTTCTCGAAAGACCCACAATGCCAGAGGAGAACTGACATGCAAGTGGAAATAAAGACTAGATACACCAAGTAGACTAACCACATTTACGCCGACAGCTCGGGCGGGTTTGTGATGCAAAGACTAAAGGTGCCGATTAGGTTTATCGACTTAACGCAGACTCGAGGAGGAAAGACAAGTGTAGGGCTTGCTTGGTCGACGTGTTGCACCGTGGTAAGTGGCGCGTTTCAACACTAATCAGAAGAAGATGGACATATTGCGCCGGAAGAAACCGGGACACAATGGATTCCAAAAGAAACTTGACATTGCTGGGGATGAAAATGCATTTCTGGCCTGTAATCCTATGAGATGTATGACTCTTTTAGGGGATTATGTCAATGTAATGATGCATGCTTGCAAGACATATATAAAGTGAATGAAATAAGAAACTCAGTCGGGGATTAGAGCATCGAGGAATGCCCAAAAAAAAACTCTCAAGACAACTGAATCTTGCTTGATGAGCCTACAGAGGAAATGATGCCACGGGAGACCTGTCAGCTAGACAGAGGTCTGCTTGGAGAAATAGAATATACGCTCCTAGAAAAGATCTTCCACCGTTACCCATCACAACTCTAGCGGGGAGACAAAGATATGTCAACTGGGGATGTCAAGAGATGAGAACCTCCGGGAGGATCATCCGTGGACAATATGCGACTCATCGGGGATCAAACGCCGATCAACAATCCGTATAACACCTCCATAGGGAATATCGATACAACACACTTGCGACTTTGGAGAACATCCACTAGGGACTTTCACCGAGACAATATTGTCAACCTGAATTGGTACCATGTTCTGCAATAAGGATTTGTCGATAACAACATCTGCTAGGGAGATTCACCAAATATGGTATCCTGACGACAAACACTACATCTGATTCTTTGCAGAAGTTTCACTCGGGGTTTTCTCGTCCATGCTTACTGAAAACGAGATACTGAATCTCATTGGAGGATGGCGTGAGGGCACCAGACTGTGAGATACCTGATAATGGAAGAAAAATCCATAAGAGGGAGCATCGTCGGTCAAGGACGAACTCGTGGAAAAGGACACCCGTGCGAGGATGAACTTGTAGGAAAAAGAAGAAGAGGACGTCAGACGAAGACGAACCCGCGTAAGAAAGAATAAGACACATATGTGAAAACGAACTAATAAGGAAAAGAGAACGCCGAGTGTAGACGAACTCATGAGGAAAGAACATCCGAGAAGATGAACTTGCAGGGAAAGAGAACGCCTAGTTAAGACGAACTTATGGGAAAGAACATCCGAGAAGATGAACTTGCAAAGGAAAAGAGAACGTCGAGTGTAGACGAACTCGCGAGGAAAGAACATCTGCGAGAAGATGAACTTGCAAAGGAAAAGAGAACGTCGAGTGTAGACGAACTCGCGAGGAAAGAACATCCTGAGAAGATGAACTTGCAAAGGGAAAGAGAACGTCTAGTGTAGACGAACTCGCGGGGAAAGAACATCTGCGAGAAGATGAACTTGCAAAGGAAAAGAGAACGTCGAGTGTAGACGAACTCGCGAGGAAAGAACATCTGCGAGAAGATGAACTTGCAAAGAAAAAGAGAACGTTGTTAAGACGAACTCGCGAGGAAAGAACATCTGCGAGAAGATGAACTTGCAAAGGGAAAGAGAACGTCTAGTTAAGACGAACTTGCGGGGAAGGACATCTGTGTGAAGATGAACTTGCAAAGGGGAAGAGGACGTCTAGTTAAGACGAACTCGCATTTAACTTTACCAAGATGATGACATCGAAGGAAGTGTCCAAGAACTATAATATCCTCGTGCCAAAGGCGGGTATAATTCTTCAAGAGTATCAAACATTTGGATTACCACACACCAAGTATGGATACCCAAAGGTCCGGAAAGGTAATGCAAACACGGTAAGATAACCGACGGTTTTGCACAAACGAAGAGCGCGACTCATTGCGAAAAGACAAAAGACAACAAGTAAAAGCTTGAATCAAGAAGAACAAATCATCCTGACAAACTTCTAAAGACCCAATTTGGAGACCATTTTTGTATAGAAGCAGACTCAACGGAGAGGGACCTATATTGAAGAGTATTCTTCAAGGTATAGGAATTTCAATCAAATGAACAATCAGGCATCTACCAACTGTCACCCATATGCCACTTTCGAACCCCGAGTGAAACATGAATAGTCAACATGCCCCTGTGTCTCTGAAAGGATTGGCCAACCTTGACAAAGTTGCCCCAGTTTTAATGAGCCCTGAAGGATATAATACCATTTTGAATGATTAAGATGATTCTTTGAAAGGCCGCTCAATATATTTTCGCACAACCCGCCTTGGGACGATCAAGGTATTCATCTGATGCTCATTATGCAAGCTTACTGGATGTTTGAGCACCTGTTCATATGCAAAGAATGTTTTATCCTAAAAATGATAATTCTACTGCAAATCCTATGCTTGTCTTGAAACAAAAAGCTTTTGAAAAGATGTCGAAACATCGCATTTTGTGCGTAAGATAACAAAAAATGGAATGATACCAACTCAAAGGTGTTAGCAAACCTCCTAGGAGTCAGGATACCGCGTTCTCATCACAGCTTAGCTTTCAAATTAACCCTGCTTCAGTTAGGACTTTTAAGGGTTGTAACGTGGCCTGGTTCACGGTTTTCAGAAAGAAAGATTTTTAGGCTCAAAATATTTGGTGCCCACCCCCTTCATGATATTCTCCGAACCTATGTTCAGTTAACTTGATGCGAGCAATCATCTCTCACAAGAGGAAATTGAAAGTTGAGAAACCATTGCAGTTTCTTGATTGTACAACTTTGACTTTGTTAAGGACGAGATTTCTTGGACCCGATAGCCACTCACCCTTTTTGCTTAGAGCTTGATCAACGACTTTGTTCTTCATTGAGGATGTTCTTGGATTATCCTCGCCTTCACGGCTTGCCAATTTGCTTTTTAACATGTGCCCTTTTATTTTGCCTAAGCGACTTATTTCCAAGTTCGACTTATTTCCAAGTTCGACTTAGCGGGCTTTTCATTATTTTTTGTCTTTTGCTTTTGTTGTTGAACCAGTCGTTGATCTCTACACCATCTTTGATTTGCTAGAGGTGATTGTGGCGATCCAGGTCCTTTGCAGATAAGGAGTTCCCGTTGAGGTATTGTCGTCCTTTGATGCACATTGTCGACAATTGAAACTTGATCACAGCTTTCAACCTTTGAAGGATAGCCATTGTTGTATCCTTTGATGTATACTCTCGTGAATTTTGAATGCTCAACTGATTAACAACACTACCCCGGTTTAAAATGAGGGTTTTCTCTCGAACAAAAAGAAACTCCTACTTCAAGGCTCAAAGGGGTTAACGAGGTCTAACTCCTTATATCTCGTGTTTGGGGATTTGAAACAAGGCCATACATCGTCGTAGGTTTTTATTTGAAAGCAATACCGCTTGAAATTCTTGGTATATTTTCCATCCTCCCTACAGAGGTTTTGCTTTATTAACAAGAGTTGGATATCAAAACATTTGAAAACAATTAAAAGTGCATACAAATGGATTAGTTCAAGACAAACATATTCAATGCATTATGATAATCATTCAAGATGAAAATGTTCTCATACAAGCATGTACTAAACAAACAAGAAAGATTACAAATGAGAATGCAAATGAATCTTAAAATTGCCGTTGAGGAGACTTGACTTGTTGCTTTTGATGATGCATTTGAAGTTTTGACATTTCGAGCTAGCGGAGGACCCGAACATGACCATCGGTGTGAAACCGATAGCTTTTGCCTCAATCGATCCTGACTTGCACTTGAATGCGTGGCAATCTTCAATGTTGTGTCCAACGGTACGAATGGAATGCGAAACGGCATTAGTATCATAGCTATTCGGACGCTTGTCGAGGAGGAGATGGCAACATGGCCTTTGAACTATCAATTTGAGCTCAAGCTTGTGTCAACATCTCAAAGATAAGTCATTGGGACGACGTCAAATCTTCTAAGAGCACGCTTCCTTCTTTGGTTCTTTCGATGAAGCTTGATGAGCCGGTGAGCGGTCGATTATCCTCTTCAAGCACAAACTCGCTTTGAGGTATAGCAGCAGCATAACGGTCATATCAAATGGAGCTAAATTGACTTGTATGCTCAACCTGGAAGTAAACCGGATAATCCCTTTGTCAAGGAAATCGAACCTCATTTTTCAAGGTCACACATCCTTCAGATCATGACAGGTGCCCAATGGAAATCACACCTAGCCATCACATCGCACTCGAATAGAATCCCTTCGCATGGCAAGAGTTTGGAGTTCAACCAACCGAAACTTGAGCTGAGGAAGCAATCGAGCATATGGCATCGGAATAGGATCGAATTGCTTTTGAGTGTGGCAACCATGGTTGAAGAGCTTTACCTTCCACCTTTCGAACAATAGGAATTGGACGTGAACGAGGAGACCGGAATATGTGGTGATGGAGTAGATGCATGCCTAGCTTTAGGGCTCAAAGAATTCCCAGTATAAGAAGGAATAGCGACTGCAGAGGAAAACTGGGTCATCTCCCTTTCTCAACAAGGTCCCTAAAATTTCCATCACCAAGCCTAGCGAGTCTTCAACTGTTGGTTCTCTCTCTCAAGTCTTGCATGTCCAAAGATGAGAAATCCCATCTGTTCTTTCATCTCATCCAGCCCAAGTTGCTTCATCACTTGGTTTCAAACGAATGGCACGGAGGCAAAGTTCGAGTAGAAAATACCAGATTTGAGTAAGAGAAATCCCAAGTTCAAATGCTGTTATGCACAATGTATGTATATGCATGGTTAATGCATGATGCATGAAATGATCACTTCCGTGACATTCTCGCAATTTGTTATCAAACATCAAATAATAATAGGATAGTGACAACAATAATTATCAAGACCACACAATCGATTGAGAATCAACCGCCCAAAGGCATAGATGAAATAGAGTCATACAAGAGTCCACGATCATAGAGTATTGATACAAACACAATAGTGAGCGAACCCCACCCAACAAGCCGAGGTGATTCGTCGAATCAAATAACATTTGCAACTACTCATTTAGGGCCACTTGCCTTGAGCGTAAGGATCTCGGCTACTAGCTTAGCCACATGAATGTCTCGACCCCTTAACATGGTGGTGCTGATATTCTCCATCTTTAGCATATTGCCACTTAGTCTTCAAATCTTCAACCTCTTTAGAAAGGATAGTCATCCGCCGACTTTGGGCTTCATCTTCAAGTTCTTTCCTTCTCTCAAGGGACTCTTTAGCATTGGATTCTTCCTTGGAGTCGCTTCTTTAAAACCCGGATTTCTTCACCATGCTTGGCTTTCAATTTCTCATTAGCTATCTGCATATTCTTCAACTTCTCTTGTACCCTGTCAAACTCTTTGGTCATCTGATCAAAAGAAGAGGAACTACCACCTTTGGCTCTCTTGGTTTCTTCAAGCCATAAGCCTTCAAAACTTGGTCTTTCTGCTCAATCTCAATAGATAACCTCTTTTTATCTTGAAGAGCAAATGCTAGGTCCATGGCTCGAGCTTGTAATTGTTCCTCCAAAGCTGAATTCTCCGATTGGAGCTGTTTGTAAACCTCAATACGCACGAAACCTGGAGGAGAGATTACGGATGAAGAATAAGAAGTAGCAAAATCAGTACTGACTTTCAACCAAGGAACCAGTTGAGAATACAAAGGTACTTCCCTTTGTATGGAAGCCGAATCTTGAGACCCGATCTTTAACCAACTGTAAGAATCAAACGATAATTTCCTTTTGGCCAAAGAAAACCGTGCTTTTTGTGAATCGAGCTCCATGCAACGACAATCTAATTTAGCAAAACCGGTTCTCATCATTTGCAAAGAAGATTGTTTCGACGAACAATGGGTACTTCACCAAAGGATATCCTAGTTGATGTGTTAATATAGGATTATAACGATGCAACCTTTAGTTCCCATCAATGGTACATTTGGAAACTCTCCACAACTAGTAATGATCTCAGAACCGCTCGACATGGTATTCCAAACTATATCATATGAAGTGAGTGCAATGATTCGGCTAGACCGCTTCATGGTTTTAGCATAATCAACAAATGCCCCTCTCTTTGGAAAATGTGTGTTGAACCAACGATAAAGTAAAGGCATACAACCCATAACACGCCCCTCTTGACCATGGCGAGAGTGAATGGCATAATATGTATCAGCCAAGATGGTAGGAACCAGATTGTCATTCATGAAAACAGAAATCGCAGCAACATCCACGAACTTCTCAAAAGAGGGAAAAATCACCATACCATAGATCATGACGGCTAAGATAGTATTGAAGCTTTTCTAACTACCAACCTTAAATTCATCAGCTTGGACTAAAAGGAAACCCAACGGAAGTCCACAAGTGTGATCTTTCGGAACCCAATTATCCCTTACTTCACTAACGCGCAAACCGATGGCTTTAGCAATGGCTTCAAAATCAGGAGTACCCATTCTTTTGACAAAAGGCAAACTGCTTGTGATACTGATACCCAAAAGGGAAGAGTACTCCTCAAGAGTAGGTGCTAATCGATAATCGAAAGGTAAAACACCGAGCTCACTATCATAAAACCGAGTAGAGATTGCATGGCATAGAATTCATAATCCTCCATTAGTAACGGCAATATGTTCCATGATGATCTTTCTCGATCCTTCACAAGAATATCCTCTTATGTCGAATGCAGAGTATGGTTTGATTGTTGGTATCCATCCCGATGTTGATAGTAAACCACAAGAAGTCCGGAAATGATATGCATGCGGGGTTAGATAAAATAACATGCTTTTTCTGACATTTCTTTTAAAATAAACATGCTATGATGCAAATACATTATGCATTGATCATGGGTTTACTACTTCCATGAACACTGATCAAACTGTTGCGCTGTTTCTGCTCTGATTGAAGAAAAACCAAAAATCGGACAGAGTAACGGCTAGAAAATGCCACCGGATGATATCATAGTCACCAACAGAAAACATCAGATCATCAATAGAAAATACCAAGTCACCAACAGAACATGGTCACCAACAGAACATAGTCACCAACAGAACATAGTCACCATCTGTACCTGTAATAATCATGATCCCGCCCCACTCACAGGTGAAACTAAGGCTTGGGTAAGGTCAAGGTAACTCCAGGATCTAGTTCGCCTAGAGAAACTACCATCATAACACCTACGTGAAGATGATAGCCCCCTGATTGAACCTCCTCTGAAGCATGGACGACATGCCAGACTACAAGATCTACATCCGGTATCCGACATGTTCCACTCTATTCCTATGTGTTCCTATGTGTCTCTTAGCCGGGTATGAGGCCTTTACCTCTTGTAACTCCCACCAATCGAAAGATCACGCAGAATCAACCAAGATATGAAAGCAGTAAATATGCCACATAGAATGCAATGCAAGCATACAAAGGATGGTGCGATAAAGCAGGTAAATAGATAAACAAATAAATAAACACCCAATAGACATGAAAATAAAAGCTAGGATCGACTCGATCGGACCAAAGACAGTCTCCGATCCCTGAAGTCGCCAACAAACAACCCTGAACATCATCCGATAATCAGATCAATGAAGTCGCCATCGAACGTTTTTATCTCGCAAAAGGAGAAAGGCAAACGCATCGCGAAAACCTAAAAGGATAAGGCACGGTCTTGCACCGAGAGATAGGGTAAGGAATCTATTACGCGAAGGAAGGTATTAGCACCCACGCCCGTAGTACTCTACGGTATCCACTTCTACTTTCTATCTAATGGGTGTGTTTAAATCTATTTGCTACTTAATTGCTACATCCGTATGCTAAAAGAGAATGCATGTGAAAGAAAATAAAATAAAGAAAACACGGGAAAGAAGGAAGTATTTACAAAGTTCGCTCGGTCGAGCCCGTGACAAGATGCCTACGTATTCCCGCAATGGGAAAGTCGAGCCGTAGTTCGCTCACTTGTTTTGGTGTGTTTTGTGTTTTTTACTTATAAAAAGGTTTTAAACACAAAAAGAAAGAGAGCGCGCAAAGGCGAAAAAGAGTTAGTGTTGGTTGGTTGTTTTTACCTTGAGAAAGGAGTTTAAACCATTATTAAGTGTTTTGTTTTTGAAAGGAAAAGCAAGTTTTAGTTTTAATTACATGTAAAGATGCAAAAAAGAACTAGCAAAACAAAAGGAAACTAACTAGTACTAGCCCTAATGTTGTCATGCAAAGATTGGACTTATGGTTGAGGATGTAAGGGAATCTCTACCTATGTCAACATGCAAAGGATGTAGATCCTAATGTCTAGGCTCGAGAATCTATCCTAACCGAGCAGCCCTACGGGAAAGCTATCCTATATCCGTCTTGGTTGTGGAACCAAGGGATGCAAGGGGATGAAGCAAGCAAGTGCTTTGGCAAAAGCACGCAAACAATGCAATGCAAGCAAACAAATGACACACAAGCCAGAAAAGGAGGAAGTCCCATAGCCTCGACAAGAACGAGCATACCGTGAGTCAACCAGAGCCGACACATCCAATTCTTGAAGAGCAAATGATGCGAGTTCGCAATAAATGCGAACCCGTGAAAGCGAGAGTCGAATAGGGAACTCTTGCCACTTTTATTGTTGACTCGATAAAAGAAGCAACACGATTCGCGTGTGCTGTCGACACGGACTAGAATGCGGGGTTCGTCGACCGCCTTCCGCTTGCCCATATATCAATGACTCGATGACATGAAATATAAAAAGCGGGTCTTTGCTTAGTGGTACCACGTCGCCCTAACCACTCGACCTATGCAAGCACAAATATAAACACATCGAGAATTACCTCCCTATGCGATGGAGGATTTAAAACAAACCAAACACAATTAGCACGTAATTGCCCTAAACGGGTCTTTAAATAAACCGGAGGGTTCGAACATGCTCCAACCACGGAAGCCCTTCATGCATCTCTATTCCTACTTCTCATGGCAAAAGAAAGTCAAAGCCCTACTTCTCATGATATCTAGGAAAGTCAAGAGAATGCAATAAACAAGTAGCAAGTACCGAACGGATATAGAATCAAGCACGCAAGCTAGCGAAATAATCCGAATACTTCAAGCACTGCAGCCATGCAACAAAAGTAAACCGTGAGAATTGCTCAAAGCATCAATACAAGCGAATACGGTCGACACGCATCCGGCGACAATGCCCGCAAGAACGGGATAATACAAGCAAAACAAGATAGGAATAGTACACGTGGGTGTACAAACTCAACCAAAACCGCAAGAGAAATCGATGGATATGCATGGAATGCAATTCGAGCGATAAAACCAATAATCATATCAAGGTAATGAATGAACATGCGAGGAATGCAAATCGAATCGATAAAACCAATGTTCAAATACAAAGTCCTTGATGAATGAACATGCGAGGAATGCAAATCGAATCGATAAAACCAATAATCATATCAAGGTGATGAATGAACATGCAAGGAATGCAAATCGAAGTGATAATTCCAATATTCAAATACATGTGAAAATGCATGAACATGTGAGGAATGCAAATCGGATCGATAATTCCAATATTCAAATACATGTGAAAATGCATGAACATGTGAGGAATGCAAATCGAAATGATAATTTCAATATTCAAATACATGTGAAAATGCATGAACATGTGAGGAATGCAAATCGGATCGATAATTCCAATATTCAAATACATGTGAAAATGCATGAACATGTGAGGAATGCAAATCGAAATGATAATTCCAATATTCATGTAAATGTATTATTTAGAAATGAATTAGAATTAATAAAAGATGTTAATAAAAAATATTAAAAAATGTCAATAATATTCTAATATCCTAAAATGTCAGCATATGTTTTCTATGTATTTTTTACAATTCGAAACAATCGGAATCGGGAGCTAAATTGAACTAAATGTCAAAATTATAGCACATGAAACAGGGGGTGTAAACCAGATTTTCAGAATTAAACTAAACTGTGTTATGGCCACGCTTGGACTCAGAAAAGGGGGGTGCGACATAGCAAACACTAAGGTCCAGTCCAGTTTCTATGCTAAGTCCAATTGCTGTTTTTTTTGTACTAAGCCCAGTTTTTGTATTTTTGTCCAGAAAAACAAAATCAGCATTATTATTATATTTTTTAATATTCAGATTTATTATTACATGTCACACTGTCACGTTTTATTTTTTATTTCATGTGGTACAACTTATGTCAATTGGTCACAGTTATATTTAATCAGATTTTATATTTTTATTAAACAAAAGAAAAAGACACGTGTCAGCATCCTAACAGTTGGTATGGAAAACTTCATGGGCGAGTGAGATCGTGCCACGCAGGACTTACATGATGCAAACAAAAATACTCACCGGAACTGTAGCTTCTCCGGTCACTCCCACCGCCGGCGACAGCCACTGACCGGGATCTGGGAAAGAAAGGAAAACTTCTCCATCGAAATCTTTTGCAGAATCTGCATATGAACTTGGTTTTCTAAGATCCTGATCCTGACTTCAAATCCGTATACGAGTTCGGAGGATTCGAGATCTGAACAAATACTCGTTCAAGCAAGCTCCACGACGCAAGGTTGAAGATGATGCGGAAGCCCTAAGCAACAGTTATCTTCTCCAATCTTGATGATGATGTACAATACTCCATAAACCAGAAATCTTGCTGCGAATCCGTGAGGAAGATGATGTGTATTATCGCAGTCAGAGTGAGGAGAAAAGATGAAAATCCAATTCATTATCGTTGTGGACTGTGGTGATGGATGAGGACGAAAACGAGTCGCTGTTCGCGAATTCTGTTACGGCGGTTGTCGCGTTTCTTGAAGAGTGGAACGAGAGACTATGGAGGTGGTTATGGCGTGAGGTGGTGGTTACGGTAATTGTTACGGTTATTATCGTAACGAAAAGAAAGAGAAGAAAAGTGCGTGAAGGTGTGTTGTTGATGAGAGCCAACTCGTGATGGTTATGTATGAGAAGAAAACCGGAGCAATGAGTGGCTGTGGGAGTGAGGTCACGGTTGTGGTTATTCTTTTGCTTTCTGTTATGGTGTTTTTTGTGTGGGTTGTTATACAGAGGGATTATGGATACTGTTGGAGAAAGAAACAAACAGAATGGCTATGGCGTGAGAAGGGAGAAGAGGATGGTGGATCGGTTGACAATAAGAGAGGGAAGTGTTCATGGGAGAAGGGAGAGGATGAAAGTTTGTTATGGTTTTGTAACAGAATGGTAGTAGTGAAGAAAAAATGAATGGCAAGAGGATGAGTGTAGTTATGTGGTTGTTAGCAGTTATGGTTTGTTGTTACTGTCAAAAAAAAATGAAAAGAAGAGTGGTGTTTGAATTTTTGTTGTAACAAAATACTGTGTGAAAAAATAAAATGGCAGAAGAAAAAAATGGTGATGATGTTATATATTTTTGCTTTAATGGTGAAGGTTGTTGTAAAAAAAAAAAGTTGTTAGAGAATGGTGGTGAGATTTTTGTATGGAAGAAAAAGAAAGCCTTCAAGCAGAACGTACTAGTGAGATCCGTCCATGCTACAGATTGCTCTCTTGGTTGCTTAAGAATTTTCAAATCCGTGTATTCTCGTGGCTCACTTCATGGAATTATAACTCGGAATGCATGCATTTTCGATACCAAATCAAAACATAAAAGTTGTAGAGTATACTTCCGTGAACAATTTCCGTGTTCGGCGTTTTTCGAATCGAGACCTGTAGCATGCTTAAAATTGATCCCGAAGATTAGAAATCATAGTTGACTAACGGCGATAACGGCAACAGTTTACCGAGTGTTTTTCTCCATGACTTTGAGGTCTTAAAACTTCTTCAATATTCGGCCAAATGGCGCAAACTCGGAGTCGTTGGAAAGAATACATGTAGCAGAGTAACTTTGATGTTGAGTGCCCGACGAAAAAATGATCGCAAGCTCGCCGTAATTAGCTTCGAACTCACACCGACACAAACTGTTCTGGATATTTACAAATTTTTTCTAAGTGTCAAACTTAAAACTCAATCCATGTAGACCACTTTAAAGATCCGTAACTTTTCCGATACTTGACCGAATTATGCAAACTCAGTGCCATTGAAAGAATGCGTGTAATACAACAACTCTTTAGTTCGACAAAAATCCAAACGAAGCCGTTATCATCGAATAAAAAGTGTTTGAAAAATGCTGCACGAGTGTTCGACGAAATGTCTGGGCTGGCTGGGCAAGTTTTGATGCATGCCTTGCGGCAATTTCCAACTTCACGCGCTCACTTACGGCGACTTGTATCTCCCAGCTCCGACGTCCGAAATGAAAAAGTTTCTAAACAGAACTCGTAGAGGACACGGCAAACTTCATCTTTCGTGTTCAGAATTTTTCCGTGCGGCGATCGGATCGACGATAAAACAGCTCCGAACATGCGTATACCAACTGTTCGGTGAAATGCGTCTTAACCATGGCAAAAAATTGCATGTGCTGTCTTGCATTTTAACAACTTCATGCTGACACTTACGGCGTTCCGTTTCTTCCAGCTCGGACGTCCGAAACGAAAAAGTTTCTAAACGGAACTTATAGATGGAATTACGAACTCAAACTTTCGTGTTCGGAATTTTTCCGTGCGGCGACCGAATCATTGCCGAAAACAGCCCTGAACATGTGCACAAAAGTACTCGAATTTAACAAACATAATGAGTTCTTATTTTCCGAGCTTTATAGCTTCCGATTCGAGTACCGAATGAATTCGACTTCTTCAGAAAAGTTTCAGATTGCCGTGATATGAACAACTTTTCAGTTGAGCATTTTTCTATTCGGAGCCACGAACTATGATAAAATCGACCCTGAAGCTGTCAGCAAAAGCATAGAAACAAACACTTCAAAAATATTTCTAAGTGTTGAAATTTTGAGAAGTGATATACTGTAACTTCCGAGCTCTGTAATTTTTTATCCGTTTCCCGAATGGATTCGATTTCTTCTGCAAAGTTGTAGATTGCCATTAAATGAACAACTTTGATGTTGAACTTAATTCGAATCGACGCCTCGAAACACGTGTAAATTGCCTCCGAAGTCGAGTACTTGAACACATTAAAAACGCTCAAAATTTTATTAAGTGTAAAACTTCAAAAGTTATGAACTTCAAATTTCGGTGCTGTATAACTCGAAATCCGGGCATTTCTGGAAAAATCTTCACAGTGACAAAGTCGGAGTACGAACTGCGCTCTTTCCAACGACTATCAATTCACAAATTTCTGACCACAGGCGGGTGAGATACGGATGCGACAACATGGCTCCATGAACATAAAGTACTTTAAACTTAGAAATTTTTTTCTAAGTCTAAAATTACTTAAGATGCAAGAAACCTCATTTTCACCCGATTCTTCCGATTTTTCTCAACAAATGACTGCATTTTCTCAAATGTCGACTTTTGACAATAATTTTGACCCGAAATTCCGCCCGGTCAAACTTTGACTTTTTGTTGACTTTCTGATACACGCGCTCAAATATCATTTTATCTGTTCGTTCTTGATTTTCTGATAAATCGCGTAGATCGATAAGCCAAATACCAATGCTTCACAACTCACAGAAGGCCATAGAATCAGCTCAGGTTCAAATATCCGACCACAACACACTGTAGCTTGAAATTGTAATCAACATCCATCTGATAGACGATCAGAATACCAAAACTTGCGAGATAATAATCAGAA
Organism: Vicia sativa; assembly: GCA_021764765.1. Lineage (NCBI taxonomy): Eukaryota > Viridiplantae > Streptophyta > Magnoliopsida > Fabales > Fabaceae > Vicia > Vicia sativa. Next base: position 234,038,313 of record CM038794.1, on the reverse strand, counting down.
GCTTCTGGACACGCTTGCTTATTGAAAAGACGCCCGAATTGACAGAACCTCAAATATTCAACTTGTGAGAAACAAACCTCTTCTTCAGAATTGTACAGATTCATACGATTGGAAAATCTCGAACCCATGATCAATGCATGAATGATATGTATGCGATGCACCTATTAATTAAATGTTAGCCAATTATTTATATAAAAAATGAAGAGGGTAAATTTTGGGGTACAACAGTATGATAATCCTGGATAACTTCGAAGAATCGTGTTTGTTCACTTTCCAAACAAAGTATTTCGATCCTATTCTTGCTTGGGTTCACGAAATCTTTGCGGGGATAATTCTTGAAGAACAATCGGTTTTATGGCAATAGAATACTGATTACGAATATAGAGATAAAAAGTCGTTTTTTCTGTGTGCGAAACCGAGGCCAAATGAATCCTTATATAGGAGATCAAAACTGAAACGAAAAGACACACCTGTTCGAAAAACGGTTGTGTCGGTTGGCGAAAAGGGTTTAAAAATTTTCGAACGGGGCGCTGCCCCGCCCCTTGGAACCCCGTTTCAATTATTCGTATTCAATTATACATTGGCTCGACGAGCGTGCACTCCGCACTTCCCTAACTTGCTTCCGAACTTAACGTATAATTGCATTGACCTTTAGTAAATCACATTACTACTAAAATACATTGGTGATACTAAAATCACCAACAGTTTGGACCTTCGGTGGAGCTTCTCCATGACGGCCACCGCCGATGACATCCGGCCACCGTGGAAGCCCACCAGAATCTGGGTGTATTGAAAAGAGAGGATGAAGTTACGTTGAGTGTGAGAGAGTACAGACTTAATTTTTGTTAGAAAATTGAAAATATGTTATGTTGTAATGTGCATTTAGTCTCTTGCTTATTGCAGGGTGACTTAATAATATACTTAAATGAAGAAGTTGACATCAACCGTGGAGTGTTGTAGTGGTAAATATCAATTACCAATAATAAAGATATACTGGGTTCGAATTAAAGGACCACTTTGACACTTTTTAGAGATAAGAACCAAAGTGTACCCCGAGATATAGTTAAGGGACCAAAAATGTATTTTGCCTTACTTTTAACTTCATGATTTGTATTGGTTAATTTATCATATGATAGATTTGTATTAGTTAATTTATTAACTGATATATTTTGTTCATGATTTGTAATTTGAACTAGGATTCATGTTTCAAATAATTTGCTATATGATTAATTTATATTAGTTAACTGATTCGTTTTGTTCATGATTTGTAATTTGTATTTTGAACTTGGGTTTGAGATGATTTGTATGCTGGATTAAAGTCACCCTGAACGATATTAATTTTTCAAAAACTTTTAACCATTATCTATATGAATTCTTATGATGTTTAACTTTTGCTGAAATAGATTCCAGTTTCTCAAAGGGATTGAAATACACCTAAGTAATTAATTTTTTCCCAGTTATACTCAACTCAACCATAATTATATTTGGAGTTTTTCTTCTATGCATATGAATATATGATCCTACTTTGACTCTTGATATTTGTATCTGTAAGTTAGTTTTCTTTTATAATTTTGTTATGTTATAACTATTATGTTTACATTGAAATGAATTAGAAGGATTGAAATGAATCAGAAGGAAGGAACAAAACACTGTGGACAAATTACATTTAATATTTTATGAATGTTAATAGAAAATATAATAATTTTGCTTCTATTGTTTTTAGTTAAAATAGTCTAATTTTTTTCATATAAAACTAAAAAATAAATCAACTATAAATTTTAAAATGAGTTATAAAAATTAATGATTAAATGTTGGCCTTTAACTAAAATCAATTAAAGTATGTTGTATGTATTATTCTTCTACTTTTCTTTTTTACTTATTTTTTTAATATAAATGTAATTTTATGTGATTAATATATATTAATATTAATTAATATTGTGAAATTTTACATTATCTATAAAATTAAGGTCATATTTATTCATATTAATAGTAATAATAATTAATAATGATACATTATCAATATCAATATTGTGAATAAGAAAATAATGTTAATAATAAATTAGTTATTACTATTATTTATTATTAATTATCTACCATATATATTTTCATGTCCTAATTAAAACTAAATTAATGAGTTTTTTTCAATAAAAATAATTAGTGACAAATCTTATCTTTGTATATTATATTAATTATTTTGTTATTAATTTCTTTGGGAGCACTGAATTGAAGATTTTTATTTGTAACTATATTAATTATATTGGTCATTTTATCTTTGTATATTTTTATTAATTATATTATTGATTATAAAATAACTATATTATTGGTAAAAGACTTAAAAACTGCAAATAAGTTTTATTTGTTTTTTAAAAAAATATGTGAAAATATTATGGGTGATTATTATTATAGGATAAGAGAGTGTAAATTTTATTTATATTATAATTAATTGTTTTACTTGTAAAAAATTAAACTAAAATAAATTAAATAATATTTATCATATATTTTATTTTAATTTTAAGCATATGCAAATCAAATAAAATAGAGTATATTTTTTAAAAGATTTATATTATTTGTAAAAGATCTAAAAGGTGTAAATGATTTCAGTTATAAACTAAAGACAAATTATTATATTGTGTTGTATTTTAATATGAAGAAGAAAATGAAGAATACCATAGCTTTATAAAGGGGAATGAAATTAAATTTGAAGATGACAATATCATTTTGTTTCTATAAAAATTGATTCAATAAATTAAGTATGATATATTTTATTAATTTATAAAAAATACATAACACAATTGTGATCGGTAAATACACAAATTTTACATGTCTATTTTGTTTGCTTTTCACTATATGCTCAAGGTACTTAAAGAGATCCTTAGAATCATAAGTCGAGTTAGAGTTACTCAATTTTTATTTTAAAACTTTTTTATAAGGCGTGAAATATTGGCTATAGCTGCTGCTATAACACCATCGTGAGTAGGAGTTCGAAAAATCTTCTATTTTTCATGATTTGTGATTTATAATAAGGGATAATGGTATAATTTGTAGTTTGTTTGTTGTATTATTGGATAATTTTTATTACGAAGAAATTAATATTGGGTTAGGTTAAATGAGAATTTTCATAAAAGCTTCTATGTTGAGAACGGTTGGAGTTAATTTGGGTTTTAATAATTTTAAGTTATATTTTACTACTATATATCATTACCAAATAAGAATTGAGTTTTATCACTCAACTAAAATTTCACTCTGATTATTATCTTTAAGAGAAAAGTTGTTAAGGTCTAATCCGATATAGTATCCACTTAAGAATTGATAATTAAAAATTTAGAGTTGAGTTTGTCTTGTGGTTTTATTTTTCATATTGGGTATAGAAGGAAAGCATAATTGATTTTCGTTGGGCCGAATTTTATTTATGTTTTTCAAGTTAATGTTTTTGTTACTAAAATTGTTTTAAGACACTAATAAATAGAAAAAGTCTACATGTTAATACAATTATTTATATAAATAGAATAAGATAAAATTATTTTTATAAACAGGAATAAGTTATAAAAAAATTTATAAACGGAAAAATTCAACTATTATACAATTATTTTATAAATGGAAATAAATTATAAATACTTTTTACAAATTGACACACGAATTTAAGGCGCTTGCCTATAAATCAAAAAAATTTACATGTTGATATAATTATTTTTATAAATGAGAATAAGTTTCAATTATTTTTATAAATGTTAATAAGTTATAAATATTTTTTAAATCATATCTACAAATAGAATGGATTCATCCTGAAAAATCATACAAAAAAACATGCGTTTCATAGGAACAAACTAATTAGTTGTGAAGGTATCTACGGTATAAATTCACGAGTACATGTGAACGTATCTATGAGATATCATGTGTTAATTTTAATGTCCATCTTTTTATTTCTCAATTTAACATCGTAATGAAGATCTATGCAGGCATAGATCTACGAGTAGATGTTAACGTATCTATGAGATACAGCCGTTGACTATTCATTTTAATATCCATCTTTTAAATCTTTCTTTTGCAATTGTTTTATATAATTGAATGAGATACAACTATAAACTGTTCATTTTAATATTCATCTTTTAAATCTTTCTTTTGATGTTGTTTTATATAATTGAAGTTAGAGAATTATTTGTAGGGTTTATCGTATGTACGGATCAATGTTTAAAAGTTGGTACATATTATTAGTCTATATTTATAACTATGTTAATGTTAACCAATTGAAAAATGAATTCAAACTTTATAAATGGTAGTTTAGTATACGTGTAATGTAAATCCAGACGGGACCCGTGCGATAGCACGAGTTTCTTATTAGTTATTCATAAGGTGTTTTCAATTTATTTTTATAAGTTCTTCAAGATAACTAAGTTTTAGTTTTGTATTTTTAATTAAAGTACAAAAACACATGTAATAATAATTATAATAATAAAATTATTATATTATAAGCTTAAGAGAATTTTTTTATGGTCTAAGACATATACTTTTGAACTAAATGGTGATTTTCACTACACCTCATATAATTATCACAAACCCTATGAAAATTTAAAATTATCCTTATTCCCTGTGTGAATATTGAAATTTAGACGTACTTGTTATATAACAAATAACTTCATCATCGAGACACATTATTTTTGCCAAAATATGTTTGAATTTCAATCTCCATATATATCATATTGGAATCTAAATTTCAATCTCCAGACCAACGCAATAACAATATTTACACCCCTTGACAGTAACTTAAAAGAAATTTTCATTGCATTAAACGATACATTATAAGTCATTTATTAATGAGTAAAATAAAATTTCATTTATAAAAGAATTTTTTTTTGGAATAATCAAGTTTTAAAAAAAAATACAAAAATAACCAATTTTTGAATTTTTTTACGTAAATAACCAACTTTCAGGACAAAATAACACATAGGAGCCATCTGAGATGGCTTCTGCTCTTAAACTTAACACATAGGCGCCACCCCACATGGCTCATACTCATCAATAAGCCATCTAAGATGGCGCCTCCTCCTATTATTTTACATGTAGGAGCCATTTCAGATGGCTCTTACATGTATTTTTTTTATAAATACACACCCATTCCTCTTTCATTTTTCACATTTTTTCAACTTCTCATCTCATATTCTCTCTTATATTCTCTCTTATTCTATGTTACTTTTTTTTCTTTCTATCATGACATCTCCATACATCCATACCAGAGATGGATACGTTGTTTTCTCGACCTCAAAACCTCCAATGAAAATGAAATTTTGGCACATATTTACCATGGCCAAGTTATACAGTTCGTTGTGTAAAAACTGTATGAAAGACACATCAACTTTCAATGAATGGCTTACTTACTTCAAACATGGGGTTGGTGGAGAATGCAATCACTTAATCCCGTCAACGACCTACCGTTCAGTTTTGCTTACGCAACAAAGTAAGTACATTGCTTATTTATTAAAATATTTATATCTTTCATATATATAAAATCCTAATATATTAAATGTTAATTCATTTAGGTTTAGCGTAGTGGGCATGGATCACGGAAAGAATCCGATACACAATGTTCTCATATATCGTAATCTAATAGACCACCTTGGCGCAACTGATGTACGTAATTTCGATTAACTCCAAATTATTTTAACTTTAACGTATATTATTTTTATCATTAATCTCCATTATTTTTATCAACGGTTTACATGGAGACCGTACTTGGGTTTGTACCATATACCCAATGATGATGATGCAGAGGTTTGGACTGCGAAGACTGCAATCATACGGTTTAACATTGTGAAAATTCACCACAACGGCCGTGTGAAGATGCAGTTTGGTATGTTCCAAGACATACCCCGCGATCCGATATGCTTGGATCCTTGGCATCTAAAAAGGGTCGATGCCCAATGGGGACTAAATAATTGGAGAAATTTTGCCAGGGAGTATTGTAAGATGTGGAAAAACCAAGCAGACCATATCTTACAATGTCCCGTTTACGAAGATGACGAGATTGTGCAACACTCTCGTCAATACATTGCTTGGTACCAGTCAGTCACAAATCCAGAAATGCATGTTTCTCAACCCCACTATTTGGTCGACCCTCACACCCAGTGGGGGCAACCTTCAGAGTCACAACAACAACGAAGACAACGCTACCGCCAACAACAACCTCAACAACAATACCAACAACAACCTCATCACCACCACCAACAACAACCACACCAACAATACCAACAACCACCCCAACACTACCAACAACCACCCCAACAACACTACCAACAACCACCCCAACAACACTACCAACAACCACCAACTTCCCGCCAACCAACCTGAAGACACAGAACCACCAACACTCAATCCCAACCCCAACCCCAACAACAACCTCATCACCCACCCAACCAAATGTCCGACCCACAATTCCAATACTCACATAGGCCACACACCCAAGTTCAATACACCGAACAAATAACATATGTCCAACCCCCCTATATGGGTCCATCAACATCTCACCTCATCCCAGACCCTGGCTTCCCTGAGGAATATTCCCCAACCAACCCAACATTCCACCAACCATTACCGTACCAAACCCCCTACCATTCATATGGGTACGAGACACCAAACACCCAATTTCCTTTTTACCCCACTCATTCACAATCCACATATACGATGAGGATTGCTATAGTCCCCAAATGGAACCTAACCCCCAACCACAACGACCAAGCTATGAGAACATGGGGACACGTTTATACAAAACCGGTGCAACAAGCAATGTAAATCTTGAGGCATTCATGGATCCTGATCTCATTCACTACGAGCAACCATCAACCCATGATCAGGTCCCATCGATCCAACAACAGCCGGATCCAGAACCTCGCATCAGACGAGTTAGGAGAGGACACACATGTGGAACCAGTGGTCATCTACGAGTCCCGGGTCGCCGGGAATAAACTTATGTAATCGCTTTTCGTTGTAATGAAAATTTATAATACAAGATTTATTTCACAACATTGTCATGCACTTTAATTTAAATTGAATTTTTTTTAATTTTAAAAAAATAGACCTAGGCGCCATCTCAGATGGCTTTTCCCATGTGATTTACACATAAAAGCCATCTTAGGGCAAAAAGTTAAGAGGAGGCGCCATCCTGGCTGGCTCCTGCTTGTTAAAATCAATGAAGGAGCCATCTTGCTTGTATTTTACACCTGAAAGTTGGTTATTTGCGTAAATTTTTTCAAAAGTTGGTTATTTTTGTTTTTTTTTTAAACTTGGTTATTCCAAAAAAAAATTCCCACATGAAACCTTACACATTAGTCATAACATTTAACCATATACTATAAGCTAAACAAAATGTTGGTAAATCATACATCAACTATTCGTAAAATATGACAATGCAAATGTAGAGTGATCATTTGAGAAGTGATTTCGTGAAGGAGTAGAAGTTGAGAGATGTGATAAGTTTGAATGTAAAGGAGAATATTGGAATAAGAGTAGGCATAAGTGACCTCTGTTTTCACTTGTGTGTAATTATGAAGAAATAAATGTGATAAGTTTGAATATAGAGGAGAATATTGGAATAGGAGTAGACATAAGTGACCTCTGTTTTCACTAGTGTGTAATTTTGAAGAAATAAAATGGAAGGAAGAGAGAAAGCTTAGTGCGCAAATACTTTAAATGAGATGCATCCCAATTTTGAAATATGGACAAACCATTTAACTTTCATTTTACGTGATTCTGAGGTTAAGTTTGGTGTCTTGTGGTGTGATGAGGTCCGTTCGAATTTCAATATCCGTAAGTTGCTAATTTGGAGTTCAAAATCTAGACCTTGTTTGACTTTGATTTAACGTGTTTTTGAGAGAGTTTGTTGTGTTTTTAGCGCGTCCGTATTTTGAAATACAAATTTTAAAGATATTTTTGAAATTTTTACAAGGGCGTGTGAGTAACCCATAGGTGTAATGAACAATTCTTGTTTCTAAAAAAATTAGGTCTTTTCTATGTAAAAAAAGTCTAATCTAACATATTGTTGTATAAACTAGGTTATAGGTTATTGTTAGTTGATCTGATTTATTCTCATTCTTAATTGTGAGATCACATTTAAAATTCAAAATCAGAGAAAGAATGAAAATAGTCCATTCTTAAATGTTTTATTTTCAATGTTAACGTAGTTAATATAATAATTTTCACAAATAATATAAATATGTTTCAAACAAATAATATATTCTCATACTTTTCAAATTATATAATATTGTGTCATTTTTCCACAATTAAAAAAATATGATTAATTTTGTTTGAAAAAAAGTATAAGAAAATATTTTATCAATGAAGTTTGAAAAGAAAAATTAAAAATTAAAAAATAAAATATTAAATCCATTGAATTAGCCAAAAAAATTATATTTTTATTTTGCAATTATAATTAACAAATAAATACTTTCTCTAATCTTTTCTATAAAAGATATTTATTTAAAAAAATTGATGTATTTAATTTAAAATATAGGTTGAGTACTTCAATTTTTGTTGTTCTACTCTGTCCGTTTCAAAATGATTATCGCTTTAATAAATTTATTTTATTTCAAAATGACAGTCATTTTTAATTTTTAATGTAATAATAATTAATCTTTTTTCAATTATGTCATTTAATTTTTATTTTTTACACTATTTTTAATGTAATAATAGAGTTAATTTTATAAAAATATAAAGTTTTGTGACAATAACATTACATTTTTTAATTTGTGTACAAAAACTTTAAACGACTGTTATTCAAAAAATGAGGTGATAAAGTATATTTGAATAAATAAATTTTATTCCATTAATAAAACAATAAATAAATTTTATTTTAACTTAAACTGTTTCTGAATTTAAAACGAATAATAATAGTGGGACAGGTGAGATCCAGAGATATAAAAACATGTATACGGCGACGAACGTACTAAACCCAAACACAAAGCATTGGAGCTGAATACAACGCCAACGGACTCGGAGAGAACCAAAGCGCGTGAGGTTCACGGGCCAATAAAATCCAGAAAACTGTGGGCCATCCCTCGTAATGCGTAAATACTCATTTATGAATATGACAGCGATGCTTTCTCCTACCACAACGCAATGTGTTTCTCACTCGCGTTTCAACCGCGTTCCCCTGCATCACCACCCACGCTATACTTCCGTGTTCTATAGTGCTAGATTCTGTAAATTAAAGATTGTGCCACGTGGCTTTGAATTATGTATGATGGAATGTGAGTTTGTGATACAGTAAAGTCCAGGGTGTTTTTTTAGAGAGAGAAAAAGAGTATGAGAAGAATCAGACAGGTTAGATTTATATAGATATAATATATAGATACACACCACCTACACTCTGAGTTGGAGTTACGCATTATTCTCTCTCTATCAGTCACTCACACTCAACAACAACACTCACACAGAGAGAGAGATGGAGGATCTGGAGGAGGGAGAGAATGGAGAAGAAGAGGTTCTTGGTTCAACCTTGACTATGGAGAAAGTAGCAGCTGCTAAGAAGTTCATTGAGAATCATTATAGGGCACAGATGAAGAATATCCAAGATCGGAAAGAGAGGTATCAATTATTTGATTTTATTTTGAATTCTGAAGTAGATCTCGTTGTTTAATTACGCTAAAATTGTTGAATTGGGGTTTTGTAGTGATAATTGACATGATTTGTGGATTTAGCTAAACCTAGCGTGAATCTGTGGGTTTTAATGAATGATTTTTTTCACTTTCTCTATTTGGGAGATGATATTATGGAGTTGGAGTAAATATATATATATGAGGTAATTGTAGTTGTACTTGATTGACTTGGACTTTACAGTACAGAAGCTTGTGATTTGTAGTTTAGTTAGTAAATGTCATCTAGAACTTAATTACTTCATTTTTGTTTTCAAAAGTTGCAGAGTGCATATATAACATGCTACATTAGCATTACCCTGACCCACGCATTCGGGGTGGGGTTACTTTGTAGAAAAATTAAAAGGATAAACTATAGTTGATGCATATAATTTTACAACCTGTTTAGGTTTAGTTTCCATTTTTCATTTTTAGTGTTATTAGTAGCGCGTACTAGAGCTGTGGAGTTTAGCGGAGGATGGCGCTACTGCATCCTCCACTCTAGTGTTTCAGTGTAGGGGATGTTGCGGCAAAAATTGGCAGGAATCGCGGTGCTATTAAATCAATCGGAAGATGAAAATTAGGGCTTTGTGTCGTTCTTTTCTTTAAAAGTTAGTAAAACATAGAAGAATATCTATGTCATTCTTTACTTTTTCTCCTCACTTTCTCCGTCTTGAAGTCCTTATGAGTTTTTATTGTCTGTGAATTATGAACAACTTCTATCAATTTTTAGAATTTGTATGTAGAGTACATTATATAAACTGTGATTTTTTTTCTTCAGAATAGCAGTCATCTCACTATCCGCTAACCCACTATGCTGTTTTTTGGGGTTGGGTGCTCCGTCTGTTCCTCTATCCGAGATTGGTTTTGTAACACTATTCATTTCTATCGTGTGTGTCTTTCCATCATGCCATTGTCAAATATAGCTAACAGCTGCATAAGCACCGGATTTGTTAATTTGATGGCATGAACTAAATGAACCAAGACTAAAATTGAATGGCAACATTGATGCAGTTAACAGACATGTGTAATAAATAGGGATTAATATGGCTAAGCTTACTTAGAATCACTAACAGAGACAATGATATGTTTAGTCCATAGATTGAATATTCCTTTCTCTTTCTCTGTTAATAATTTTTGAAGTTACTACCGAATTACCTGTATGTGATGAAAGAAACAAAAAAGTAGCCATCTCTCTCATTTCTTGCATTGGATGGTATCTCAGTTACTCAGTGTAAATTCATGCTTTTCTAACAACTAAAGGGTGAGATCATAATATTTATTTACTTGGTCATAAAAGGCGGTCCCTCCTATCTTAAATATTACGAAAGTCATAATGCCACGGATTTTTATTTTGGCTTATTTAAGACCGGAGGAAGTATCTACCCCCTTGTTTCAATAGACATTATGGCTTGGTCTAATTTGACCAGGACAAACCAATACATGTGCTTCACTTTGTGATTTTCATTTGTCTGCTGCAGATGTTTTGATCACCTTGGGTTTTTGAGATTATGATCTTCACTGTTTTTTTCTCTATTGTAGGCGTTGTATTTTGGAAAGAAAATTAGCTTCTTCGGACGTGCCAACTGAAGAACGGCTCAACCTCATCAAAGATTTAGAGAGAAAGGAAACTGAATATATGCGATTGAAAAGGCACAAAATTTGTGTTAATGATTTTGATCTCTTGACCATCATTGGAAGAGGGGCTTTTGGGGAGGTCAGAACACACTCCCGCCTCCTTGTTTTGTGCATGAAATAATTCTTGTTGGACATGCATCGAATAATTATTGTGTTGTTTGGAAATAGAAAATCTCTGCTTGCCTTACTATGCAAAGGTTGTTTCTCATATTATTATCTGCCAACTCATTCAATTACAGGTTAGACTGTGTCGGGAGAAGAAATCTGGAAAAATCTATGCCATGAAAAAGCTGAAGAAATCTGAAATGCTTAAGAGAGGCCAGGTGAGATATATATAAACATGCTGAATAGAACGAAATTTAGAAGTTACTAGTGGATGCAAATCGTAGGCCCAAAATTTAGCACTATAGTACTTCCAAGTTTAATGTTAGGGCCGAAATCAATCTATTCTAGACACATTAACAACTCTACTGTCTTCATCTAGGATGGACCATCTTTTGGTTGGATGTCTTGAAGAATGCTTAGTTGCTCTTTTGCTTACATGAGATCATTTTTGTTCCTACAGGTGGAACATGTTAGAGCAGAGAGGAACTTATTGGCTGAAGTTGCAAATCATTTCATTGTGAAACTTTACTACTCATTTCAGGATACTGACTACTTGTATTTAATTATGGAGTATCTACCCGGGGGTGACATTATGACTCTGCTGATGAGGGAAGACACCTTAAGTGAAAATGTGGCTAGATTTTACATGGCACAAAGTGTTCTTGCCATAGAGTCTATTCATAAACACAATTACATTCACAGGTACAGTTTGGCTGTGCCTATGAAGCTGTTGGCTTAATTTGTTTAATCATTGATGATGATTTATTGGATGGTTATATGGGCCATTTTAATGTGCTAATTACATGATTTTTCATCTTTCAGAGATATTAAACCCGATAACCTACTTCTGGATAAAAATGGTCACATGAAGCTCTCTGATTTTGGCCTCTGTAAGCCTATTGATTGCATTACCTTGCCTACACTGCATGAAAATCAACCCATGGATGATGAAACTTTGGCTGAGCCAATGGATATCGATAGCTGTGATGCGAACAATCGGAAAAGCTGGAGAAGCCCGCGTGAGCAGCTTCAGCACTGGCAGATGAACCGGAGGAAGTTGGTATGCTGGCAAATTTACTGATACATTATTGTTGAGATTGGAAAAAAAATGTCATCAATCATGTTTCTAATAATTAAGCATATACTTAAAATTTTGTAATTCGTCAGCCCAAGAAAATTTCAATTTGCTTCATTACCCAAATGCTTTCTTCCAGCTATCTTTTCTGAATGCAAGCTACTACTATAAATTGCTAATTAAACCCAAAAATAAATGTTCATAAAGATGGTATGACCTTCCACTAACATGTATCTGTCTGGTTTCTTGATCTGGATTTGCATTCTGCTACATAAATCAAACCTAAATTGATATTGCTATACAAATCCTTACAGAGGTATGATTTAAACCTTTCTTTTGAGGAGGGAGAGATTACAAAATGATTAAGAGTACTTTAAGGAAAATAGTCCTTTTTTGAAAGGTTCAAACATTTATATTATTATGAATATTATGAATGTAGGAAATTTGAAAAATTTATTCTATCCATATGTGCCGTCTTATAATAGCGCACGGTATAGAACATGATAGTGTAACTTGGGGTACGTCACTACAAATCTGTTTTGTATAAAACCATAGTCCCAAATTATATAGCTTCTTTTGTATCCACTGCACGCAAGTAATGCTTCTCAGTGGCATCATCACACAAATTACTGGTGCACTTGTTTATATGCTAATATGGCTGTTAAGATAAGAAGGCCTTTCAGTTCACCTAGTTCCTTGTTTGTTGTTGCAAGGCATTTTCAACCGTGGGGACGCCAGATTACATTGCTCCTGAAGTACTTTTGAAAAAAGGATATGGGATGGAATGTGACTGGTTAGTTCTTACCTTATGCTTTAGGTGTTCTGATCTATCAGTCATGAAGGTTCAATTCATTGAAGTTTATTTAATTTAATTTGCCTGCTGCAGTTCTGCTTAGTCTGAAATAATACTTTTGACTGATCATTTAAAATTGATTTTTATTGTGAAAAAATTATTCAATTCTTAGTTTACTTGTAAGTTTTATAAAAACTCTATTGTCTCCCTTTTTGTATTATTACATTTGACACGTAAATATATCATATGGACAGGTGGTCACTAGGAGCGATAATGTACGAGATGCTGGTTGGTTACCCTCCATTTTACTCTGATGACCCAATAACCACATGCAGAAAGGTAGCATCTTAAAATAATCAAGAAGTATTCTTGCATCTCTTTTTTTATTTGTAGTTTAAGCCGTTGGTGAGTTATGACTACTGTCATAATGTCACTGCCTTTGTTATCCATAACCATATTATTTGAAGCCCTTCTAGTTATGTTTCCCAGAGTCAGTGTTCAGATTTTATTTTTTGTTGACACTAAATTCACCATGCTGTCAGATTGTTCATTGGAGAACCCATTTAAGATTTCCAGAAGATCCTCAATTGACACTTGAGGCTAAGGATCTAATCTACAGATTGATGTGTGATGTTGATCATAGGTTAGGTACTCGAGGGGCACAAGAAATCAAGGTAAGATGCTCATCTTATTATTACATTCTGCTGTAATGGTGTGTCTACATTCAATTTTGAAAAAACAAAGAGTGGAATTTTCTTATTCTTTGATGAATAATACCATGAAATACAACAACATAATATAGAAGCAGAATTGGTTCTAAACAAGGGAACCAATCTGCAGATATAAAAGAAAATTGACCCTAGAATCTTATCAAATATCAGAAATGATGTTGAGACAGATTTGATGTCACCCTTATTAATTACGAAGGATAAAAAGAAAGAAGTAAATAGCAAATTTAGAGTAAGAAATAGGAAACGAATTGGATATTTGGAGACTCATCAGGGCCATATCGCGATTTTTATTTTGTAATCAACTTATATACATTCTATATACTTCAGGCTCATCCATGGTTCAAGGGTGTAGATTGGGATAGACTATATGAAATGGATGCAGCATTTAAACCACAAGTTAATGGGGAACTGGATACCCAAAACTTCATGAAGTTTGATGAGGTATAAATATAAAATCACCATCTTTTTTCTACCCGATTCTTTTCCATTTTATATATTCTTTTGCTATAATAGTTTTCTTGATATTATGGTTTTCCCTTGATAATTTTAGTATTTAAATATGTACAGGCCTTATACAATACCTATTAGTCCCTATATATTTTTTTTCCAGTTTTTAGTCACTACCTTTTATAAAACTGGGTGTTTTTAGTCCCACCTTTAGTAAAAACGGGTGTTTTAGGCTCTCTACAGGGACTAAAATCACATGCGTTTATAAAAGGTAGGGACTAAAAATGCTCATATTATATGGACTAAACTTGAAAGATCTGTAATTTCATAGGACTAAAAACATATTTAACCCTTCTAGATATTTTTGGGCTATATATTTGTAATTTTTATTACTTTTTGTGTCCCATTTTGTGTTTTCGATATAATAAATGGAGATTTCACCCAACCTTTTTCCTCGGGTAGTTTCTATAAGCTATGCTTTGATGATATATTGTAGTCTGAGATTCTCTGTACCAACGGTTTTATGCATTAGCAATCCTGTAGGCAGTAAGAATCTTGAATATTTTTTCTAGTTTAATCTTCCTACTTCTTTAATGGTATTTATTGATGTGTTCTTTATTTAGTATGAGGTCCCTTGATTATGCTGTGTGATAAGCTGTTAAACCTTGGCCATAATATTCACTCGTTGCTTTCGATTGTAAATTTGTAGGTAGAATCACCAGATGCAGCAAGAGCTGGGTCCGGATCTTCAAGAAAGGTACACTTGTACTGGTTTGTGTATCAGCATCATTAACCTCATTTAAATCTGTAACTATGAAATGCTACATACTCGTAAAGAAACAAGAAAATGCTTTAAGGTTATCTCAAATTATAGTGTTTGTAAGACATTATAGTGCTGTTTTATTCCTATAACCAACATCCATACTTATATTGTGTTGTAAAACATTGTGATGTGTTTTTATCATGGCCAATTCAGTTATATCGTGATGTGTGATATTTCAAAACATAGTTTTGATAACAAGTTCTAAAGATTGTGCTGTTAGATTCATCTACCTGATCCGATCCAATGGGAGAAGGCTTTGATTATTATAATAGTTATATGTTTATGTTGTACATTAAAACATTATAAAACAACAACTGTTATTTCAATAGATTTATTAACCAGGCTACCCTCTCTGCATCTTGAGATATATTTACTTTCCATTTGTTACAATGGCTAAAAAGTTAATTTATTTTTAACCTTTTCAAAATTAGATGGGTTATTTTCAATTAACTTTGTTTACTTATATGGTTCAAAGGTGATCATGAAAGAATTTATATTTATATACCCGGAAAAATTTATTCAGGTGCCTGTACTATAGATTTATGTATGTTTTGCCAGCCTATGAACTGCTTATTTATACTTCTCCTAAAGCTGGGAAAATACAGCAATTTATTTTAAATTGCTGTCCTTTTTTACTATTATGAAGACAAATGTGTGGTTGTGGTTGTTAAGCCTCCTTGTTATTTTTTAATAATTTTCCTTCATTTCCACTGTTGGTCTTAAATTGAGAAATGATTCTACCCGATTGTTTTGTTTTTCCATATTTGGTTCATTGATGTTGGTTACTTCACAGGAGGTTAATTCCCTCTCTGGTGTAGATAGAATTTGATCCGAGGTCCATATAGTCACTACAAAATACTTTGCTAATTGATTGAGTTGAGCCTTCTCAGTTTGTCCTGCGCTTGGGCTTTGCTGTTTGATTGGTAAACCTAAATATCAAGAGTCTGAAGTCTTATAAATTTATTTAATTATTTTGGTTGAAAACGAGTATTTTTATCTTTACATCCTTTTTTATCATATAATATCCGTTTTACATATAATTTAACTCAGTGAAATTTACTCGTCTTTTTGGTTTCAGGGTATCTATCGTACAGTTTTTTGTTATAGTTAGCAAAGTGGTGTGTTTTTGTTTTCTAACTTGCATCTGATTCCTGCAGATGCTTCTAACTCCCAAAGATCTAAACTTTGTTGGTTATACTTACAAAAACTTTGATGCTGTAAAAGAAGGCCTTCGCCAGTCTTTGAGTAAGTAATGTGACAACTTTTCATTTCATGTTTATTGAGAATTTAGTCGTAGCATACTGTAGTTATAGGAACATGTCCTCAGTTATTTTCATGCAAACCATCATCATTTTATACTCTCAATGAGCTTGTGCTTGTTGAAGTTAAACTGAATTTTAAAAATAATTTCTAACCTATCTTGAGCTTGCAGGTGAGTCCATGCAAGATTATGCTTCCAAACGGACAGCTGATGAAACAGGCTTGCAAATGCTCGCCTCGTCTGGAGACCCCATGTTACCATAACATAAAGTTTGTGCAAACTGAAACCCGCCCGCCCGTGTAGAGTTTGAATGCTAGTTTTGGCTTTATATATTTGGCCGAAAACATCTGTTAGAGTACTTCAATTCCCACGCATTTGCAAGAACAATGTGTACAGCAAGTAGTTGAACAGTATGTCCAAGCTTATAGGGCACTGTGTGTGTGTATTTGAATTTTCAAATTAGGAACTGAATCTTGTGCAACTGAGTGATCCTGTGCTGGCTGCCCAGGTTGGCTGTGGAAGACTTGCCTTCTCTAGTGGCAGTTGCTGGTTAAATGTTAGTTACGGACAAAGCTACCCGGTAACATTATGTGATGTGTACATTTATTGGGACATTGCAAAAAATTTAACTATAATAGAAAGACTTTGAGGATGGATTATGAATATTGTGCGTATATTTATGAGTGCAATTGGTGATGCCATTCTAATTGTGTTCACTGGTTAATGCTCAAATGAATATATATTTTTATGTTATTAATGTACCCTGACTGTTCACTGGTTGATGCTTGAATGAATCCTTATAAGTAAGGTCTCGAGATCAAGCATCGTGCTGAGAAAAACCATGCTAAAGGTGGTTATAGTCACAGATTTCTCGGCATACTATTCATCAACACCAGACATGGTTAAAAAAAATCTAGGGGATTTCTTTGGACACCCTTATATGGGTGAAATAAAACTCTGAAATTCTTAAAATGTCATTCGAATATGCAATATCCAAAAACTCTTTAAATCCCTTGTTTACATGTTAGTGAATTTCTTTCTCCACCTAGTGGGATTCTTCTTCATCTCTCGTGAAAAATCAAAAATACTCTCAGTTTCGTAAATTAACTTATGAATTTTCTAAATCAGGTGAATTCGTAAGTTAACTTACGAAATAATCCACGATTTTAAAAAAATAAGGTGAATTTGCAAGTTAACTTGTGAATTCACCTTGTTTTTTTTTACAAAAAGGTGAATTTGCAAGTTAATTTACGAATTCATCTTATTTTCAGAAAATAAGGTAAATTCGTAAGTTAACTTGCAAATTCACTTTATTGGATGAATTAGTAAGTTAACTTACGAATTTTTGGCTGGACACAACAATGCAGCAACAATTGTAAAAATGCCAACAATATCCTTAAATAGTCAAAAACAAACACAATGAAGGAAATCGATTAAAATATAATTAAAAAAATAAATTAACACCGAAATTAAACAAACACACACACACACACACACACACATATATATATATATATATATATATATATATATATATATATATATATATATATATATATATATATATATATATTGACTCTAAAAGCGAATTGACTTAAATCGAAAGGGACCTAGGGCCCAGACGCGACAACACTAAACCTATGACTCTAAAAGAGATGGCCATGGAGCATACAAAGAGACATTTTGTAAGTTAACTTATGAATTCACATAAAAAGGTGATTTCGTAAGTTAACTTGCGAATTAAGTTTATTTTTTTTCAAATGTCAAGGTTTAAGGTGAATTCGTAAGTTAACTTGCGAATTAAGTTTATTTTTTTCAAATATCAAGGTTTAAGGTGAATTCGTAAGTTAACTTGCGAATTCACCCAGAAAGGTCAATTCGCAAGTTAACTTGCGAAGGGTATTTTTGGTTTTCAAGAGTGTGGGAGAAACCCACTAGGTGGGTGAAAAAATTTCCTACATGTTATTATAATTTGTTCAATATTCATTGATGTTTTCGGATATGCATATCCGAAAATTCTTTGAAAATTGATTTAAGGGTTATTCAGATATGCATATCAAAAACCCTGGACATAATCTTTTACAACATAGTTTCTTTAAAAAACATCAATGTTATACTTTAAAATGTCAAACATTTGATACGTGAATCGTTTAAATAATACCAATTGAAGCAAATGTCCTTAATCGAAGCACACAATTGATAGCAAACTGACTTCCTAAAAATTCTACACTTAAGTCAGTTACACATGTCAGGACATCTGCTACTTCAGTAAACTTCAAGACATTTTTTAGCAGAATGTTTTATCAAAATTGCTTCCAATCAATAGAACCAACAGAGAAGTTCAATAGCACCACCGGGGATTCGTGAAGAAGACGAAGGTGAAAGCCACGTGGCGGTGAGAGATGTCCGTTCTCTTCGAAGAAGATGATCGAAGAAGCTCAATCGTCACCCCAATTCCCACATTTTTCAATCCATAATTCCTTTTTTTTTAATTTAATTTGATTTTTACTTAATTTAAGCTATAATAATAATCAGAAATCACAAATAAATAAAAACAAGATTTGGGTAAGGTTTGTTTGGGCTTAGATGTTGGGGTCGATTTCCTTGCTGCACCCGTAGGACCACCGACACACCCTCCCTTGTTGGCATTTCCCCCCTTTTTGCTCTCAATTTTAAGCAATTTTTAGGTGATAATTCCTTCGCATTTTTTGACGATTTTTTGTATAGGTAATAATAGGTTGATTTCTGACTTGTGGCAAATGTTTTTTTCATAATTTTTTATATTAGATTAGGAATTAATTGAGATAATGTTTAGTAATGTGATTAGAATTAGGATTTTAGCGCATTCTCTTCGATTCCATACATTTGTTTCCATCTCATGGGAATGTTGAATAGCGAAGTGATAGGTTCTGATCTCTCGATGAAATTTGGTTCGAATGTCATATCCTTGTTATTTGCTAACTCGTTTTGTGAGTTGTATAAGCTTCCGATGGAGATTCTTCGTACTTTGAGACATTGTTGGATTACTTCGCATGACATAGTTTTATATCTTATGCAAGGTTATTATGTGACGATGCAGATACCTGTGATTTATTTTCACATGAATATTCTGATGACTATTTCATATCCGATTATCTGATTATATCTCTCTGCTTGATGAAGATTGCACAAAGTATTTAGGGTTTCTTAGTGTGGATTTCTTAGTTACGGATTGATATCCATTTGGTATCTACTCGTACCATTTCATCCCGCATTTATCGCTTTCTAGATATCATGAGAAGTAGGAATTTTACTTCTTTCCTTGCCATGAGAAGTAGGAATAGAGATGCATTAAGGGGATCTCCATTGCTGATTATGTCAAGAACCCCTCTAGTTTATTTAAAGACATGTTTAAGGCAATTCTACTAGTTGATTGTTTATTTGCTTCTCATCCTTGTATAGACCATGTTCCCTTAGCCCATTCTCAACTTTTTAGGTCTATGTTTGAGAGAGCTATTAGGTTCTAAACCGTGCATGCTAACTTTAGGTAGACATTTCCCTTTTGGTTAATCCGGACTTTAGGACCAACTTTGTATGAAAGCATTAGGTTTAGAATCAGGTTAGTCTCCCTTAGACTTTTCTTTCCTCTGTGCATAATTGCATTAAAACTAAAACTCTTTTTCTTGGAAATTATTCATAAAAATACTCTAATGTTTCTAACCCTTTTTCGAGGTAAAAAGTTACAAACCAATTCAAAAAATTTCCTCTTGGCTTTTCTCTTTAAACTTTTCAATAGAACATGTTAATTCCTTACTGTTTCAATGTGTAATTCCCCAAAGACCGGGTTGCGGTAGAAAGTGAACTTAACATGGTTCCACTAAAAAAATATAAAATCAACCAAAAAATATGAGCCGAACTACAAAGCTCTGACTTTCCCATTACACGAGAGAATATAGAGGCATTTAGTCACGGGGCTCGATCGAGTAAAACTTGTAAATACTTCCTTCTTTTCCCCGTGTTTCTTTTTCATCCATTTCCCTTAGCACTAAGCATTAGATATAGAAATAGCGATTAAGTAATAGATAGAATACACCCATTGGATAGAAAATAGAAGTGGATCCTGTAGACTACTCCAGACGTGTGGGGTGCTAATACCTTCCCCTCGCGTAACCGACTCCCTAATCCGATCTCTTAATCGTAAGACCATGATTTCTCCCTTTAAGGTTTAGTCGATGTTTACCTTTCTCCTTAGGTGAGATAAAAAATGTTGGATAACAACTTCATTGATTACACTCGATGATTTTACAAGTTGCTTTAATAAGCAAAGATTTTCTTTTTAGATTTATTGAATAATGAATGTATCTGGTCTACATAAAAGATCTGATACATTCATTATTCAATGAACCTAAAAAGAGAATATTTTCTTATAAATCAGGTCGGAGGAAGTATATTTATAAATCAGACTAACACATACAAATTAAACGAATTAATATAACATGTCTAAATGTAGCATAATTGATATTTGTACATCCACCAATTGGACACTAGGAGTGCTCATTTGTTCGAGCAAATTCGAACCAAATAAAATCAAACCATGGTGTTTGGTTTGAGCCTTTTTTTTATTATTTCGGACAAAAACTAAATCAAACCAATGAAACTCGATGTTAATTGGTTCAGACAACATATTTTTAAAATTCTATCAGCGAACCCATCTATCCGAACCAACCATATTAATTCATATAATTTATATCATAATTATCATAAAAACTAGTATAAAATATTCAATTTCAAAGAGAGAAAAATGAAACTCTGTGACATTCATAACCAATACGAAAAAATTAGAAATTTTACATTATTATGAAAAACTAATTGCTTTAAATTTTATATTTTATATATATTTTTGTTTTTAATATATTCGATCAATCCAACTTAAATCAAACTTAAATCAATATGTTGTTTTTCAATTTAGTTCGATTTAAATTTTATTGCAAAATGTGAAATTCTGATTCAAATTAATCCACATGTTTTTAATTAGTTTCACATTGAGTTCTCTCAAAATCAAATCATACTGATCCGCAAACATCTCTATTGAATACCATATAGTGTTGTTTACAACTTTTGATGTATAAATATATTTGGAATTTATAAAAATATATCTATTTAAAAAAAAGTAGTTAAAAGATAAAGAGAAAAATGTTTGGCCTTTAATTTTTAATCATCAATCCAAACTTTTTTTCATGTTAAGTAACACATTTCCAAATACTAGTGACAAATATCTAAAAAAGAAAAAATTCATCCTTTGATGTTAACATTATTTTTTCTTTGGGTAAAGTGGAGGGCCTAAGCCCGAAAGAAACAAAAACTACAAAGAATTAACAAAATTACTACTGATTCCTAATGAGTCAGCAACAATGAGTGGTTATAGACAATCCGACACTGACTTATCCACCACATAGATCTTATCACTACACCCTCTGTTAGCAAGAGCATCTGCACACATATTTGTATATCTGCTAGCATACGAGAAGATAACAATCTCATGTGAGTTAATGAGATCCTTGATGTGTCGCAATATGGAGGCACATTCAGTAATGTCAGTTATACCTTCAATAATAGCCGTAGCCACTATCTTCGAATCAACAATCACCTCAACCCGACTAAAACCCAAAGAACACGCGAGTTTTAAGCCTTCAAAAACTCCCCAAAATGCAACCAAAATGGCACTACTCCTACCAATAAATTTAGAGAAGCTACCTTTCCACTCACCATTATGATCTCTAATGATACCCCTACATCCAGCCTCCATATTCCTTTTGCTTGCCCCATCTGTATTTAACTTCACCATATTCCTCGTAGGAGGAGTCCAACCAATGTACTTACTACCTTGCTCCACAGCGTTGCAATATTTTGATAACTTAATAGCAGAATCATAATCCTGCTTTCTTTTGATTATATGGCAAACATGATTTAGAGGTCTAATATAGTTATCATCGTGCTCTTCCATAGTCCGCCATGACCACAAAGTATGATATGTTATCGCCAATGTGCTGCTCCACTCTTTATTTCCCAAGCTTCGATAATTAAGATTCATCTTAATCCAACCTTTCATATCAACCAAGAAAAATTCCAAAATTAACTCACTTGGCACTATGCTTTTCCAAATCGGCAAGCACTTAGAACAATCTCTAAGCGCATGAAGGCTAGTCTCACAAACATTCCCACATAAACTACACCCTGCACTTCCAAGACCTCTTCTACTCTTACTAAAATTTGTAAGAATACGATCATGTTTCAGAAGCCAAATGAAACTTTTAAACCGCTCCAGAATAGAGGCTTTCCAGATCTTCATCCAATCCTTGTTAACATTTCCATCATCACTCCCTTCTAACTCATGATACATGGTCCTCACTGAAAATTTGTCATTGGCTGTACCTGCAAAACAAAAAATGTCAGAATTTGGCTCCCCTGTCGGTGACACACATGAATGCAACTTATCAATCCACTGATTAGGAAGCCACGAGGTTAACAATTGCATACTCCACTCTCCACTCTCATTAATCAAGTCGCACACTCTAGCTCCTTTAAGGTCGTTAGGAATATCAACATTTGTAATTTGCAAACAATACTCCTTTCCTAGCCAATTATCCTCCCAAGCCTTGATATGAGTTCCATCCCCAACAATCCACATCCCTGAATCCACCATCAATGGAAGGGTTCCAGAAATTTCCTTCCAAAGACTAGAATATGTTGCCCTTATCTTTAAACAATCCTCAACGTTAACGATGTTATACTTCCGCCTCAACACTTTGCTTCAAAGATCATCGACATTTGTATAAACTTTTCATCCCAACTTCATCAAACAAACATCATTCAGAATATTCAGGTCTCTCAACCCCACTCCTCCACATTGTTTCGGTTTAGTAACAACATCCCATGCAATTGCATGAATTTTTTTATGCTCTTCAATGTCACCCCAAATAAAATGCCTTTGAAGCTTATTAATCTCTTCTATGCACGTCCTGGGCAGTTTACTTGTCATCATCGAATACAATGGGATAGCTTCGATAACACTCTTAGCAAGTGTGATTCTGCCAGCTAACGATAAGTGATTCCGCTTCCAGCTCGCTAACCTCTGAGTAACCTGCTCAAGCACGTACTGGAAGTCGCGATGCTTTAACTTCCTGCCGCTTAATGGAACGCCAAGGTACTTGCCAAAATTTTGTGTTTGACTGAACTTCGACATATACACCAGCTTCCTCCTCACATTCATCGGAACACTCTTAGAAAAGAGTATACTCGTTTTATCTTGATTTATTTCTTGACCTGATAGATTACAAAAAATTTCCAAGACTTGCATGACACACTGCATTTGGTTTTCGAATGCCTCTACAAATAACAGAAGATCATTCACAAACATCATGTGCGCGATCTTAATGCCATTTCTGCCCAGGTTAACACTTCTCCACCTCTTATGCTCAACTTCTTCTTCAATTAGATGTGAAAGTTTGTCCATACAAAGCACAAATAAATATGGAGATATCGGATCCCCTTGCCGTATACCTCTTTTCGGGCGGAAGAACTCATTTATGATCTCCTTCCAGTTAACATTAGTCTCAACACTCGTCACTGAATGCATTATAACATTTCTCATTCTTTTTTGTATATTAATTTCTTGCAACGTATTCCAAATGAACTCCCACCTCAGCTTGTCGCATGCTTTCGACAAATCCACTTTGACAACAAAATAACCCGTTTTGCCTTTTGATCTCTCCATGGCGTGCATCACTTCCTTCGCTATAATTATATTTTCATGGATAAGTCTCCCCGGAACGAAACCGGTTTGATAAGGCGAGACCAAGATATTCATATGCTTTTTCAATCTTCCCACAATAATCTTACTAACCACCTTGTATAATGTGTTACACATCGATATCGATCTAAATTGAGTAACAAAAATCGGCTTATCGACTTTTGGAAGCAAACAAATATCAATTTTGTTAACCTTAGCAATTATATTTGGATTCTCCCAAACTTTTGCCACAAACTCATAAACAGTATCTCCTACTATCTCCCACGACTTCCGGGGGCTTCATATCGAACATTGCTTTACGAACTTCAGCCTGAGAAACATTTGCATCAAGTTTTGTAATTTCTGCAGCATCCAGACTAGAAAATGTAAACTTTGTTTGGTACCAGCTGCTCCAGTTATTACCATGCCGAAACAGCTCCTTATAAAAATTATTCACCAAGCCTTTGAGTTCCTCTTCATTTTCAACCCATTATCATTTTTCAGCATCACTATTTTACTTTTACGTGTCCGACTTATGGTTTTAATATTAGTGATGACGGTTTTAATATTAGTGATGACATGTTACTATTAACAAAACATAATGCACTGTTGCGTTGCATATGAATATGAATCCATTCACAACAAATAAAAATATAGTGACGATTGATTGGTAATGGATGGATGGGTGGAGATGCTTTAACACCTTCCTCATTACTCGACACGTGTCCCTCTCCTTTCTCTTTTCAACCCATTTTCCTTTCATTAAAAAGTTTCTTTTTTTATTATTTTTCTCTCTCTCTCTCTCTCTCTCTCTCTCAATTCCTCTCTTCCGATTCCAACTCTCACCACCCAGGTATGCATACATCACTAAAATTCAATTTTTCTTCATTCTTTGTTAATTTCTTCAATCTAATTGATGGTTTCATGTTTCAATTTCATCAGAAAATTGGGAATTTCTGAACACAAGAAAGAATCTAATTAGGTAATGAAATCTTTTACCTTTCTTTTTTTGTATAATTGTTACCTCAGATCCAGGAAATTGGTTGTTTTATGTGGAAAAATGGTGTTTTTATCTTTTTTGGGTCATGGGTTTCTTTTTCTATCTTTCTTGTATGATTTAATCTATATGTATATATGTATCTATCTATCTATCTATAAGTTTTTGAGGATTTAACTGTTTTTCTGGTGCAATCTTTTTGTTTTTACAGATAAAGTTTGTTTCTTTCAAGTTTCAGCTTTCAAGCAGTTTGTTTTTCACTAGAGTTTACACAGATAGAGAGATGGGAATAAAGTAGTAGTTTGAAAGGTGTAGGTGTAAGGTAGAGCTATCTTTGGTCAAATTATTGAAAAATGGAAGTTCGGATGTATTGTTGTTGGCAAGATCTGAATTTCGGTTTCGCTGCGTTTTAACTAGTCCATGCTTTGGATGATTGGGTTTGTTTTTTATTAGATATGAAAAACCATCTTGTAGATTTTACTTCCCGCGTTCTTGGATTGTTTTCAATTGGAAAATCGAGTGGGGAATCGGTGAAAATATGACTAGCTGTGTGGTATTAGAAGGGTGGGATTGTGACTTTTTGTATTACTTAGACAAAGGTTCTGATGGAAGAAATGTCAGTTGCGGTGCCGTTTAGAGCAAGTAATTCAGTTTGTGATAACTCAACTATAGCTACCCATATGGATGTTTCGAGACTTAAGTTGATGGCAAATGCAGAGTTGATATCAAATGCTATAACTACGATATCGGCTGATAGTTTTATAGGTTCTGAGGAGGATCATATTGGTGGCAATATGGACAATGAGGTTGGTGTTTCGGCAGTCGCACCACCTTTGCATGGGAGAGAAAGGGAAATTCTTTTGTTGAATATGATATCTCAAGGTAGCGATGAACTTTTAGTCCCAGAAGTTGACGAGGATGATTCATTATCATTAGATGGAGATCCGATTATTTACAGCACTCTATCAATAGCCAGTGAGAATAGTAGTGTTTGTGGAGATGAGTTCTTCAGCTCGGAAGATAACTCAGATTTTAGGACAAGGAGTTCGATGGACTCGATGGACATAGATAAGAACATCTCTTCTGTCAAAGTTGTTGCTCGGGCTGCTGTTTTTGACGATTCAAATGCGGAGGCAGATATTTTGAGTGAACCCCTTGCTGTAGCACCAAGCCTTGGAGACGAAGCAGGAGTTAGATCCGTCCCAATGCCTACTACAGCTGTTCTTCATCAACTACCTCTTCAAAAGGGGGTGAGTGGAACAGTTGGTCGAAGTGTTTTTGAATTGGATTGTACCCCACTTTGGGGATTTACATCTGTGTGTGGAAAAAGACCTGAGATGGAAGATGCTGTTGCGATGGTACCTCGGATGTTGAAAATTCCTATTCAAATGCTAAATGGTAACAAGAAATATGATGGAATTAACAAGGATTTTAATCAGCAGACAGTCCATTTCTTTGGAGTATATGATGGCCACGGTGGCGCTCAGGTAAAATTTTATTTTGTTTTTAGGGTCTGTTTGGGTTGACTTATATGAGCTTATCTATTGGCGGAAACACTTGTGAGATTATTTGGAGGAACTTATGGAAATAACTTGAGACATGTTCATAAGCTGGTCTAAACTTATTTTTGTAAACTCTTTACGATAGCTTAATGAAAATAATTAACGCCTAATTAAGCTATTTATGCAAACATGACATAAATGTGATTCTTGTTTAAGCTATTTAGCATATTTCTGTCCTTAAATCTTCACATTGAGCTCACTTTCTTGTATAGGTGGCAAATTATTGTCGTGATCGTATGCATTTGGCTTTAGCTGAGGAAGTAGAATTGTTCAAGGAGGCTCTAATAATTGGAAGTCCCAAGGATGATTGTCAAGATTTATGGAAAAAAGCTTTCACTAATTGTTTTTTGAAGGTTGATAACGAAGTTGGGGGGAAAGTTAATTGTGAACCTGTTGCCCCGGAAACTGTTGGTTCCACTGCTGTTGTAGCTATTGTTTGTTCATCCCATATTATAGTTTCAAACTGTGGTGATTCCAGAGCGGTTTTGTGCCGTGGAAAAGAACCCATGGCTTTATCTGTGGATCATAAAGTAAGCTTACCTCCAGTTATAGTTTTGCACATTCTTTGGGGAAAAAAATTATTTACTGATTTACATAAACTGATGTCTGATTGTGATATGGTAGCCAAATCGAGATGATGAATATGCAAGAATCGAGGCAGCTGGTGGCAAGGTGATACAATGGAATGGTCATCGTGTATTTGGGGTTCTTGCAATGTCAAGGTCTATTGGTAAGTACTAAATCATCTAATTAGAGGTTTCTATTTGACTTCCTTCTCAGCGCATCTGTAAGGTTGTATGGTCTTAGTTAGTTCGACTAAAACGTTTTTGCTCTTCATTGTTGTGGCTTTCAGGTGATAGATATTTGAAGCCATGGATAATTCCTGAACCAGAAGTTACATTCCTCCCTCGTGCAAAAGACGATGAATGTCTCATTCTGGCCAGTGATGGTTTGTGGGATGTCATGACGAATGAAGAGGCATGCGACTTAGCTCGTAGACGCATACTTCTCTGGCATAAGAAAAATGGCTCAGAGCTGTCCTCAGTAAGGGGAGAGGGAATAGATCCTGCTGCACAGGCAGCTGCAGAATACCTATCAAACCGTGCTTCACAAAAAGGAAGCAAAGATAACATCACTGTCATTGTGGTAGATTTGAAAGCTCAACGAAAATTTAAGAGTAAAACATGATTGTTTAATGAACTGCTCTTAGGTGTTTACATAAAAAGCTGAATTCAATCCAATATAGTTTGGCTCAGTAATTTTTCATCTGGGCACATAGATTGAGCACTCTGAACTAAATGATAGATTCCCCTTTCTTAGAACTCTCGGTTGATTAAGAGTTTCATTGAACACTGCTGCATTGGGGCTATGTAAATCTTTGCTGCTTATTGTAGATATAGCATTATGTGTCTTTCACATGTGTCGGCGACTCAGCGTCAGCATATTGTATTCGTTTTTAAGCCTCTTAGAGAACAAAGGCTCTGTGAGGGATTTGCTTCATATAGTTTTTACCTGTGCTGTTTATAAAAAGGTGGTAGCTATTTTGGCATTGTGGTTTTCAACTGTGATTTTTAGTCATAATCTGCTGTTATGTTGCACAATTAAACTCTTGTATCATCATGTTTCTTCCTCTTAAACAAGTACAAAGATCCTTGGAGATAACATAAGATATTTTGCCTACAAAAATTTCCCAAATATAAGGCTTTTATTAAGCTTTTATGTGGTTATGATTGATGAATCCATAAATATCCAACAATGTTGCTGTTCTGATTCTGATTGCTGCAAGCAATAAGACAAGATAAAAGGTCCTATGTGTCTGCCAGTGTCATTCTTTCATGTTTTGCAATGGAATAAAAGTGGTTGAAAATGACTAAAAAGTCTTGCCAATAGTTGTCATTAAACCTAGCTACTTTATTGTTGCATCAATTAATAAAGATACCCATAATATGGATTTTGGACTTATTTTCCTTTCTAGAAATGAATGATCGAACTTACAAGGAAAAAGTTCAACGAAACACTAAGTTTTATCTCGTTTTCATAAGCATTACTTTCAGATCCAACAGATATTAGTACACTAGTAGGACCATCCTTGGCCACAATAATGTTAGTCTATGCACATTTTTGGTGAATTAGCTATGGATTTGATAGCATATTCTTAGCATAATAATTCTGAAACGTTGACAAACACAAATGCAGACATGAAAGTGGATCTTGTGAATGTCCTTGTCATTCTCTTTAATTTGAACAGCAACATGCATTATTGAAATACAAAAAATCAATCATTACCGTTCATTAGAAAAATTTGAACACATGAAGTATATTTAACCATAATTTATAGATCAGCAGGTTTCAGGGCATTGGAAAGACACATTTCTCAGAAAGTCACATAATGTAGAAAGGAAAGTCATAAGACCGTAACCATTATTATTATATGAAACTAGACTTCAAACAAGGGGAGGCGGGGCCTAGTATTTTCTGTATGCCAACTCCTTTATAACATCAGCAAGACCCTTTTCATTCTGAACACTCTGAACCCAGTTTGCATTTATATAAACTCGCTCGAGGCTCTGCTTTAAAGTTCTAACAATTGCGGGCATAGGATGGCTATCAAAGAATTCCTCTACTTCCTTCGCCTTCTCAATGGAAGCAAACTGCACCAACAGAAAACAGACGAAAATGGAATTATTATTGAGCACTCTATTACTGTAATGCATGGAGAAAGGGCAGAAGACAAACCGGTGAGACAGTTGCACTGACAAAGCGAGTTATTAAAAATCCAGAACCATAAGTTTTTGATATGCGTTCCCAATTTTCCTGTATAAAATTAAAGAACTTTACGGACATGAAGATAGAAAGGAAGAACTGTTAACAGATAATAAACATCATAATCTCCATCAGTTTTTTCTCACTGTAAATCTTAGCATACTCTGAGTTTAGAGATAAACTATGACAGATAACAGGAAATCTTGGCAAAGAATCTAAGGAAGTACTTAAACTCTAGTTCTACAATCAAGTTTTCTCCCAATAGCAACAACGAAACTAAACTTTTCCCAATGATCAATTTCCTAAACCTTAAAAGGAATCTAACTGATAAAACTACACTTTGTTTCTATTCAACGAATTTCACACTCAAAATGAGTACTGCAGTACTGCGATGTGTTATTTATACCTTAAGCCATGCCCAGGCCACGTCTCTTCCGTCCCGATTGACACCGAGTCCATAAACAGCATCCTGACTTCGGACCTTGTACACGCATGAAAGCATATTAATCTCCAAACTAATAATGATAATATGCCAACCTTTGTATGTAATTATGTATTTTGAGTTCAAATAATATCTTAAAGTTAGATACCTCTGATGATAACATAAAGTTAAGAACTTCAAGAATTAGGTCTGGATCAGATGAAGAAGACAGCGAGCCTACAAGCATAGAAAATATTAGCATCAAGACCTAGAAAAACCTGCCTTCACTGAAGATATTTCATTACCCAGAATACGCGTTTTCTCCTGACTTAGGTCAGTTTCTCTGTATACTTTCAGAAGTGATTCATAACCCGACCGGTTAGATTTGGTTGCCCGTTTCATTACAGCCACATAAACTGCCTGCCAACGTTAAAAAAAGTCATCAAAAGAAGAATACATAAGAAGATTTCACGCGTTCAAAATTTCATATGATGCTGCAGCAAACCCTTCTTATATCAGGTGGAAGAAGTGGAGTATTTCTGTCTTCTAAGAAAGCCTGGAATCGCCTGCTTGCTTCATCCAGTGTCAGATCATGTCCTAATTCAGCAAGGGAAGTCAAAATTTCTCCTCTCAACAATGCGTCATCATGAGTTTCTCCTGGTTTAGGATCCCAACCAAGCCTCCTGCAAAGCAATATAAACAGGAATGTTGTAGCAGAAATTCTCTTATTCCTACAAAAATCATTAACTGCAACAAAAACTAACTTACTCTGCAGAGTACTGTAGAACATTAATAGAAAACTGTTTGAAATAATCTAGTAAGTCTGGAACTGCATCAGCCGCAATACGTTGAACTTTATCACTTATCTGTAAGACAAGAGAGCTGAAATTAGATTCAATAAATGACCTATGTGACTAATGAGCAACATTAGGAAGATAGCATTACTGATATCAGGTTAGAGAGCACAGTATAATCATCTTCCTCTCTATAAGCTCCCATCAAGTTAAGCACGGAGGTCAATGATTCTTTACGAGCCATACAAAGTGCATATGTATCATCCAAAATTCCTGTCAAAGTAGTAACTCACAAATTATCAGTATTTTCCTCTTCTACCACTGGAACTAAATAGTCAAGAGATTATCTAATTTACCAAACCGGTCTGATGGAGATAATAGTTTTTTCTCTATTGCGTATCTAAGTTTAGCAGCAAGCAACTCATCATATTTCACCCTGTAGAAACCAGACTGCTCCACATTAAGTTTAATCCAAGATTTGCTGTCTTCGGCAATCGGGGAACCGAGTAACTCTTTAACGTCACGTGTTTCAGATTTTGTTTGGAAGAGGAAATTTTTGCGGACATCATATGATCCAAAGCACAACGTTATTGGAACAATCCATTGGCCTTCACCTTGATCACCACTTGACAAGAATTGTGTCTGCCAATAAGCATACAAGGCTCCCAAGTTACAACACACATAGGTTTTCTCCCTGAAAATAATCACGACAAGGAACTAAAAGAAAAGGGTGGATGCAATAGTACCTGATCAAACTCCAAATTCTGATTATTGACTTTAACAGATACAACAGGATATCCTTGCTGCTTAGTCCACGTGGTCATTAACTTATTCACAGGTTCACCGGATCCTTCTTCAAGTGCAGCCCATAGATCCTCAGTCTTAGCATTTGAACAAGCGTGCCTTTTTATATATGAAGCTAGTGACCTCTGATTACATAAAAAAGCAATGTTTAGAACTTACTCACAAAAAGTGCAAGATATAACTTGGCTTGGCCATATTCTAGTTTATGCATAGTTTAGTACTATATGCAAATTCTAGTATATCTGCATGAGTTATTGAATACATAAAAGATGCCCTGCCAACTACACCGTGCAACCTACCTAGTCAACCCGCCCCATGCATAGTGAAAAATCAAAGTTGAGAGAAAAATCTAAAAACTGGCAACAATATTTTACTTATGCTGTGAATAGCGATTCTCCCTAGTTCCTTTCATTTAAATATACTTGGATCTCAACAACAAAAGCTAGCTCAAAGGATGAGACCGCCCTCACATATTTATACACCGAACAACACGGGAACCTATAAAATATGGAACTTTAAACAAACTCCAACATCACCAACAACCAACTTCAACACCCACCCTCATGCTTAGCTTGGGTCTGGGTCAAATGCCCACATTGCAGTCCTTAGCCCCCTGCTTTGATATCATGTTAAATATGCTTGGATCTCAACCCCAAAAACTAGATCAAAGGGTGAGGTTGGCGTCACATATTTATACACCCAACGAACAGTCCAGAAACTTAAGCAATGTGGGACTTCAAGCAAATTCCAACATCACAACTACCAACTTCCAACACTTTCTAAATTTCGCTTTGGTAGAAAATAACTATTCATGTTTAGTTGACATTTTCAAAGTTCAATGCAACATTAACTATTATTTTGTCAACAATAACAATCATAGAGAAATAAGTGGAATGAGGTCATACATAGTTGAAGGTAATACATAAAAAATAACAAAATTTATTGATTTTCTTGGTATGCGTAAAAAACCTTAAAACAACAACTAAAAGGAACAAAGGGAGTATAATTTAAAATCCCCATATGAGAAGCTCACTGTTGGTTCTATACCAAACAATTTCGCATCGAAAATATAGTTTTTTGGAAGAGGCAAGAGGCTAAGTACCAACCTGAAAGCGGTCAGCACCAAGATAGCTTTGCAGCATCCTAATAACAGATGCACCTTTTCTATAGCTTATTGCATCAAATATCTCATCAATCTCGCGAGCATGATTTATCTCCACCTGCAAAAATAGTTTACGAAGATTAAAAGACAGACAATTATGTTTACAATTAATAATATAATCAATGATATATAATGCATTGCATAAAAATTATTCAGCGTGAAATTCCAGATCAGATGAAGTGAGCCAAATCACTTATTAGGGGCAGACAAAACCCATGAAACTGAGACTAAACTTACCTCAATTGGGTGGGATCCGGCAAGCCCGTCCAGTCTAAGACCCGCCTCACATTCATGAAGAAATTGAGACCATATTTTCCACTCAGGAAACAAGCCATCAGCTGCTAAATAACTCACCTGACCACACCAAAAGAAGAAGAAGTTAGAGCAAAAGAAAACTCCCAATTAGAAATAACAAGACTCTGTAACGGTAATAATATGATGTGAGTCACAAAACTTACCCATGTTGCAAAACCCTCATTCAGCCATAAATGGGTCCACCACTCCATTGTAACAAGATTGCCAAACCATTGATGTGCTAGCTCATGAGCTACAACAATTGCAACCTTAAAAGCAACCAAAAAATGTAAGAAATATTTTCTATCCTTCAGTTATTTATTAAAAAACTGGTTTTGAATTTGAGATTGGAGAAAGTAAGCCACCAAGACAAAAATGATTTTATGAAAAGAAAACTACCCTCTGTTTGTTAGCAGCAGCAGAATGCTGATCATCATAGAGTAAAGCAGTCTCCCGGTATGTAACCAAACCATAATTCTCCATGGCTCCAGCAGCAAAATCAGGTATTGCAATCATATCCAATTTTGGCAAGGTGTAAGGAGTGTCAAAGTAACTGTTGATTGTCACAGTTAATTGATTAATGAATGATAGAGAATACGAGCAGATGAAATGAAGATTAACATATATAACCCACCATTATCCACTAGCAAACCTAATATATGAAGGATGGAAATGTCATATGGAAGTAGAAAGAGTATATGAACAACCACGAAAAGGTTTGACGGATGTATAAATAAGAACTACTGAATAAGGATTTTTCCCATTAACATTAGGTCTGATAGTCTTTGGGGAGTGGATAGTGCTACTTTGGAAGCCAAACGTACCAAGGAAGGATGTTGTGTGCTATAAACTTGTAAAGAGGGAATAGAAAACTAAACTGTCCCTGGAAACTGAAAGTGGCTTGGGTATTACGGGGGGTGCCCAAGTCCAATGTTGCGTAGTTGACATGCTTGGTGGAGTGGAGTATTTAAGGGGCTTGATTGGCTCCTTCCCTTGATAGCTAGCTTTTAAGGGATGGTTCTCCCAATGCTTGGATACATATCATTTGCTACCAGAGCTGATTGTTGGTGGCTCCGAAAGGGCCACGTACAGTAAGGCTGACTCGGAAAGGCCATTTAAAGTGTTGTAGAGTGCAACAACCGGGACGTGAGCTCTCAGAGGTTGGTGATATGATAGGGACTTGGATAATATGGGGTACCATAGTCTTACACAAGTAGTATGGGATGTTTGGTGGAGTATTTAAGTGGCTTGGCATCTCTCATCTGCCTGTTACTAGGTCTTGTTTCAATTTTTTCTCTTCTTTTTGGGTTACGTTTCTTTTGTAAAGTAGTTGTCACTTGAAACCCCAAAAAATATGATATTGCATGTTTTTCTGCAACAAAGTGGATTAATGGAATTGAAAATAAATAAAGGATTGTAATGCTTACGCCTTGTATAGTCCCAAAGTTTTGACAGCAACATCAAGAGCAAATTTCCCTTGGTTTGCCTTGCCAACTTGACAATACACTCGGACTTTAACCCCTGCAGAGATGTAGAATTCAAGAACAAATGGGAAAGTCAGAAGTAAAAAATAAGCTCAATAACTAAAATGTGCATAGCAAACATGACTTTACCATCAGGAGTATGATCTTCCACGTAATCAAACAAACCAACAACAACAGCAACCAAATATGTTGACATGATTGGTGATTCTTGATATGAAACAGTTTTGAGATTGTTATCAATTTTTTCTTCAACAATTGGCATGTTGGAAAGAGCAACAAGGTCGGAAGGCACATCCAAAGTGATCTTGAAAGTGGCCTGCAATATTAATCACAATGAATAGTTATCCAAACCTCAAGGCATTCATCATTAGATATTTTCTAGTGTCCTAATACTCTTGTGTGTGCTTAACAAAAGGTCAATAAAAAGGGAAAAAGAGGAGAATAGATATAAACCTTGCAAGCAGGTTCATCCCAACAAGGAAAGCATCTTCTAGCATCAGCTGGTTCAAACTGTGTAACAGCCATATTCCTCTTCTCACCATTATGCTCATATTTGCTGCATATATATAAGCATGTCCATATAATATATAGTAACCAATAGTGCTCTCAAACGATTAATTTAAAAACCGGTTAAATTAAATGTGTTAAGTTCATGTAAAATTGCAACTTGTTAAGTAAAGTCCCTACTTATAAAGAATCAGTGATCAAATGCAGGCTAAAGTAGCAATCCATAAAAATCATTTTGCTTACCTTCTGTAAAAACCTTTCATTCTATCATTCAATATTCCATCAAAATGAATACTCAACAGACCCAATCCAATAGGTATTTCCTCTGAAAACTCCAAGACCAGAATTTCATCATCTTCAAATAATTCAACTTTTGAAGGTTTGAAAACCTACACACACATTCATCGATCCTCAATCAAAAAAAAATAAAATTGAGAGTTGAGGAAAAAGAGTTGAGATGAGAAATGAGAGTTACCTTAGAGGAATCACGGTTGGTGAACGAAACGGCGTCGTTAGCGACGGAGAGTTCGGCGGCATTGAGAACGATGAAGTGAGTAGCGGTGATGATGTCGAGATTGACGGCGACGGAACCGGAGAAACGGCATTCGATGAGGTCGGGTTTAAGCCTAATGTCGTAACGTTTTGGAACAGCGAATTTAGGAAGACGAGGTTGTCCTTTGAACTGATCCATCTTGATGCGACAGAAACAAACGGATGAACGAAACTGTTCGGTTGAGGATTCGAAGTGACACAAACAACACGGATGGCTCTAACTCTTATACTTGTAAGTCGTAGACTTGTAGCGATGATGAACTAACCAATACGACGTCGTTGGGTTTGTTGAACTTGTACTCTTTGTTCCCAAGTGGACCAAGTGTATACATTTGTCTAACGTGTACTCTTGTTCTTAAATGGATTAAGTAATTTTTTATTTTTTTTAGTTTTTGGAAGAGGTATGTAATTATAGAGATTTAAATCGATTTTGAGGTGTTTGATTATGCTAAAGTACGATTAATTCTATCTTTAGAATTGATTGTACTAAAGCTAGATTTTGTATCATTTAAATTTAAGTGTGGTTTTTTCTATTGAAATTTAATATTGAACTCGATTTTGTATATAATTATCCAAATATAATTTATTTTATATTCAATTCACTTTTATTCATAATTAATTTTATATAATCAATTACTTTAAAGTCAATTTTTTAACCACAACATCAAATATACAAATAATTTTTTATTTCATACTTGTCAAAAAATACATAATACTTGACACTCAGTAGTCATATGTCTTAGGTGATTTTTAGTGGTTTCAGATTTGGTCAATATGAATTCTCTTTGATCAAATGTCTTCTTTTTTTCTCATGTTTTTCTAAATAGGCGAGTGAGGGGAGCTTAGGGCGAGGCAACTTCATAATGGACGGTAAAAGGGTGTTGCCCCTTACTAATATCACAGTTTTTGTCTTTTCGTTCGTTGTGGGTCTTTATAAATATATTACTACACAATTCTCCAAGTACACTAGATTGATAATAGGATAAAGTGTGTAACACCCCAATTGTTATTAAATTATTTTAATTGAGTTATTTGTAAACTTTTTGTGATTTATATATGGCTTATTTAATTGATTTGTGTGAATAATTAGATAAATAAGAGGGCAGGGGTGAATGTCTTATAAATAAAGGTATAGAGAATAAGTTGTGACTTGTTGAAATTGATAGGGATTATTTAAAATCTTAATAATTAGAATAAAAAGTATTTTAATTAAATTATTTAAATAAATAAGTGTACTGGCAGTGTGTGACCTTGAGAAAAGAGTACGGAGAGTAATTAGTAATTGGTAGATTTATTTAGAGTTATTTTATTAATTAAAATAGTTTTTTAGTTTATTATTTAAATAAAATATAAAATAAAGGAGGAAGAGCAATATTGGATTTTTGTGAGTAAGTGAATGGTATGGGAGTAAAAGTGAATTAATGGAATTGTTTTAGATTTTTGTAAGCCTGGAATCGCTTGCTTGCTTCATCCAGTGTCAGATCATGTCCAAATGTAGCAAGGGAAGTCAAAATTTCTCCTCTCAACAATGCGTCATCATGAGTTTCTCCTGGTTTAGGATCCCAACCAAGCCTAATGCAAAAATATCTAAACAGGAATGTTGTAGCAGAAATACTCTAATGCCTAAAAAATCATCAACTGCAATAAAATCCAATTACTCTGCAGAGTACAGGAGAACATTGATAGAAAACTGTTTGAAATAATCTAGTAAATCTGGAACTGCATCAGCTGCAATTCTTTGAACTTTTTGAATTATCTGTAAAACAAGAGAATTGAAATTAGATCCAATAAATAACATATGTAATTAAAGAGTGATATTGAGAAGATAGCATTACAGATATCAGATTAGAGAGCACAGTATAATCATCTTCCTCCCTATAAGCTGCCACCAAGTTAAGCAAGGAGGTCAATGATTCTTTGCGAGCCATACAAAGTGCAAATGTATCACCCAAAATTCCTGTCAAAGTAGTAACTCATAAGTTATCAGTATTTTCCTCTTCTACCATTGGAACTAAATTGTCAAGAGATTATCTAATTTACCAAACCGGTCTGATGGAGATAATATTTTTTTCTCGATTGCATATCTAAGTTTAGCAGCAAGCAACTCATCATATTTCACCCGGTGGAAACCAGCCTGCTCCACATTAAGTTTAATCCAAGATTTGTTGTCTTCGGCAGTCCTGGAACCGAATAGCTCTTTAACATCAAGCGTTTCAGATTTTGTTTGAAAGAGGAAGTTTTTGCGGACATCATATGAGCCAAAGCATAGTGTTATTGGAACAATCCATTGGCCTTCCCCTTGAGCACCACTTGACAAGAATTGTGCTGCCAATAAAAATACAAGGCTCCCATGTTACAATACACATAAAGGGTTTTCTCTCTGAAAAGAATCACGACAAGGAACTAATCAAAAGGTTGGATGCAATGGTACCTGATCAAACTCCAAAATTTGATTATTGACTTTAACAGATACAACGGGATATCCTTACTGCTTAGTCCATGTGGTCATTAACTTATTCACAGGTTCTCAGGATCCTTCCTCAAGTGCAGCCCATAGATCCTCAGTCTTAGCATTTGAACAAGTATGCTTCTTTATATATGAAGCTAGTGACCTCTGGTTACGTAAAAAAAGCAATGTGTGGAATTGTATCACAGAGAGTGCAATATCTAACTTGGCTTGGCCATATTCTAGTTTAGGCAAAATTTAATACTATACGCAAAAATGCCCTGCCAACTACTTTGTGTACCTACCTAGTCAACCCAATTCATCAAAGTGAAAAATCTAAAAACTGGGAACAATATTTTACTTAGGCTGTGAATAGTGATACTCCCTAGTTCCTTTCTAAATATTGCTTTTTTAGAAAGAAAAAAATTGTTCCTATTTAGTTGTCATTTTCAAAGTTCATATTATTTAGTTAGGTTTAAGTCTAATGTCGTAGCGTTTTGGAACAACGAATTTGGGAAGACGAGCTTGTCCTTTGAATTGATCCATCTTTGAACACATGGATAAGGATTATTGGTATACTATCACAACCTCAAATATAAACTCTTTAGGCACACTCATAAAATATCCTACGAAAGTAAATATCAAAGTCAAACACAATTAAGTGTGTGGAAAGTAAATAATCCTCACTAGATGGTAATGAATAAATATCTCTAAATTTCAGTCTCAAGTACCACAAATATAAAGAGGTTTATCTCCTGTAGCAATCTTTAGACAATCATGGCATGTTTGGTAATACCAACCTCCGGGAGCAATAGTAATTTTTTTAATTTCAGCGACAGTGACGCAAATCACGTGAAAGAAATGGTTGTTATATGTTGATAAAGAGACACATTTATGAGTAGAATAATTACAGAGGTTCTTACATATTTAAATTGGACAATTTCATTGAGAGAAATTAGTGTAGCATTGTACATAAATTTGTCATATTGGCTTAGTTGACTACCGCCAAACACCTGAGTCCCTTGGGAAAGTGTGGTATCGGTTTGACTAGTTGTATCACCCAACGGAAGTGTTTGTATGCTATGTAAATTTATTGAAAATTAGTTGAAATAGTTATTTTCAAGTAATGCAAATAAGATAATATGTAACAATAGAGATGAAACATATACCTGCTAAAAAGTTTAACTTTAGGTAGATCAACATTGATGTACAACTTAGTGACATTGAATGTGTTAGAAACACATAAGGGATATTTATCTGTATGAATGTGATTATAATAAACATAAAGCGGAGAAAATCAAAGATGTGAATGAATGAACAATGTTTAAATAGAGCTAAGTAGTTTGACCTTCCTCTTTGATCTTTGCATTCTGCGCAATAACAGTTGGTTTTGACCATAAATCGGCTTCCTTCCTTTTTTATTGTAATCATAAAACTGCATGGCATGAGACTCCCACAGAGTACAATTCACGTTGTTACTACATCAATATTAGGAAAAGTTACACTACACATTGATAATAAAACATTTTTTAGTCAACAATACAATGAAGTGGGCATTCCTCAAATCTTTCAAAACCAATTTGATCTGCTGTTTTTGTTGCCACTTTCAGTTTGAGTGTAACCAATACCTGTCACCCTTCCTATGACATCTAAATAAACCAGGAAACATTATTGCAAGAAGTTAGACTTGATAATGTTAACAAACATCAGAAAAAAGTTAGGCATACCTATCACATCCCTGTTCCATTTTCCAGTTATAATATCAATAAATATAGTGAAATTGAGTGGTTTCAGTGGTATCTCATGTTTGTTTTCATCACCACCACTGAAAGTCAACAAATATTTGTGTTCAAATGACTTGAACAAAAGACCATTCAACGAAACTTGAAAGTTGGCCATGGTATAAGTCTTATCCACGGTTAAGACAGAATCATATGCTTGTTTCAATGCAACAAAAATTTTACAATGTATATCAGAACCTTGGAAATAGGGTCGTCCCCAAGATTTTGAGTGCCCTGTTCGAAATTATGAATTTGGTACCCTATTTCTTAATTCATAATTTTTAATCAGATTTATAAGTCATATGTATCAAATAAATAGTCAATTTCATATGTATATATAATATTTAAAAAAACTGGTGCCCCTAAAAAACTGGTTCCCTGTGCTCCTTCCGAACACCTTTTGAGATCCCCTGCCTGGAAATACAATACATGTGTATCAGGTACGTTAACATATTTCGTAAAAGATTACAGAAATAATAAAATATTTAACATTAAACAAATGTGCATGAGAACAGCAACATATATATAGCAGAAAAATAAATTCATAACACCATAGATGCATCTTAAAAGCTAATATCTATTATAATACCGAAAATCATTTTGAAAACCCAACACAAGTCATATACCTAACAGCATAACAAACCAAGATACCCATACATAACATAAATATATGGAAACCCTAAAAACCTTAATACCCTTATAAAATATAGGGAAACCAGTTCATGCTTACTTCTTCATCAATCAAAATCATTTCAAAGTGCTCCTTATTCTTTGAAACAACACTCCATTTGTGATGAACGTGAACAACTATTTTCCAAAACTCCTTGCTTTCATTGATGTCTTTGACATTTTCATAAGGTCTTGCCATTTTGAAGTTGAACGTCCCAGCAGCTGCGTTCAAACAGTATAGAGATCGTCGATAAATCAAGACTTGGCGATAGAAGATGAAGGAAGAAGAAGGTTTTATTGAACAATGAGTAATGAGAAGGGAGAACAACAAAGCTTGTGGATGTGTACTTGAGAGAAGTGTTGGAGAAGGGTGTCAACAGTTCACCGAAAAACTGTATTTCGAATTGCAAACAATAGTTATTTTGGAAGCATTTAGTTATACTTCATGGAACAAAATCCAACCGGTTAACATTTTATACATATGAGGCGCCCAAGGAGATCGCAAGTGTAAAGAAGGGGGATGCTATTAGCAGCTACATAGAAAAACTTTTAAAAAAATTATTAAATCAAACGGTGAAGAGAAGCTTTATAACATATTGAAAAAATGAATATTCAAAAGTTGAACCATTCTTGGTCACAATAAAATAAAGTATTAGGGTCAGTTCTGGCATCAAACGGGGGATCAAAACGTGATTTTCTCTATCAAACTCAGTGTCAATCACCACTAAACCAACTAACGATTGGTAATTTGATAGCATATTCTAAGCATAATGATTCTGAAACGTTGACAAAATAGGAACGCAAAATAAATGCAGACGTGAAAGTGAGTGTTGTGAATGTCCTTGTCATTCTCTTTAATTGGAAGAGTAACAAGCATTATTGAAAAGCATTATCAATCGTTCACGCTAGACTACTATAAATCTCACGGCTATTATAAATGCATTATTCAGAAAATGGTCCACCTTAAACAGACTATAATATCATGTTCAACAGAAGAAATCCAACTACTATTACTTATTTAGTTTCAGGCCTTTGAAAGATACGACATGTCTCAGAAAATCACATAATGTAGAAAGGGTTTAAACTAATAAGGTTACAACCATTATTATTATGTGAAACTATACTCAAACAAGGGTAAACAGGGCCTAGTATTTCCTGTAAGCCAACTCCTTTATAACATCAGCAAGACCCTTTTCATTCTGAACACTCTCAACCCAATTTGCATTTATATTAACTCGCTCGAGGCTCTGCTTTAAAGTTCTAACAATGGCGGGCATAGGATGGCTATCAAAGAATTCCTCTACTTCCTCCGCCTTCTTGAGGGAAGCAAACTGCACCAACAGAAAACAAAAAAGAAACGGAATTATTATTGAGCATTCTATTACTATAATGCAACACCAGAATTAGGGGATGTCAAGCTTGCTAAGAAAAACATTGGAAAAAGCATAGAGAAAGGGCAGAAGACAAACCGGTGAGACAATTGCACTGACGAAGTGAGTTAATAAAGATCCAGAACCATAAGTTTTTGAGATTTGTTCCCAATTTTTCTGTATAAATTAAAGAACAGTAACATGAATATGGAAAGGAAATGCAGTTAACAGAAAACAAGCATCATAATATCCATCAACTTTTTCAAAGATCAATCCCTAAACCTTAAAAGGAATTTAACAGTGATAAAATTATACCAAAATATGCAGTACACTTTGATTCTATTCAACGTTTTTCACACTCCAAATGACTACTGCAGTACTGTGATGTGTTAATTATACCTTAAGCCATGACCAAGCCACATCTCTTCCTTCCCAACTGACACGGACTCCATAAACAGCATCCTGACTTCGGACCTTGTACACTCATGAACACATATCAATCTCCTAACTAATAATGATAATATGACAACTTTTGAACATGATTATGTATTATCAGTTCAAATAATATCTTAAAATTAGATACCTCCGAAGATAACATAAAGTTAAGAGCTTCGAGAATTAGGTCTGGATCAGATGAAGAAGACAGCGAGCCTACAAGCATAGAAAATATTAGTATCTAGACCTAGAAATACCATTTTATGCCCTCACCGAAGGTATTTCATTACCCAAAATACGTGTTTTCTCCTGACTTATGTCAGTTTCTCTGTATACTTCCAGAAGTGATTCAAAACCCGACCGATTAGATTTGGTTGTCCGTTTCATTACAGCCACATAAACTGTCTGCCAACATTAAAAAAAGTCATCAAAAGAAGAATACATAAGAAGATTTCACGCGTTCAAAATTTAAAATGATGCTGCAGCGAACCTTTCTTAAATCAGGAGGAAGAAGCGGAGTATTTCTGTCTTCTAAAAAAGCCTGGAATCGCTTGCTTGCTTCATCCAGTGTCAGATCATGTCCAAATTCAGCAAGGGAAGTCAAAATTTCTCCTCTCAACAACGCATCATCATGAGTTTCTCCTGGTTTAGGATCCCAACCAAGCCTCCTGCAAAGCAATATAAACAGGAATGTTGTAGCAGAAATACTCTTATTCCAAAGAAAATCATTAACTGCAATAAAAACCAACTTACTCTGCAGAGTACTGAAGAAGGTTAATAGAAAACCGTTTGAAATAATCTAGCAAGTCCGGAACTGCATCAGCTGCAATACGTTTAACTTTTTGACTTATCTGTAAAACAAGAGAATTGAAATTAGATCCAATAAATAACCTATGGAATTAATGAGTAATATTGGGAAGATAGCATTACAGATATCAGATTAGAGAGCACAGTATAATCATCTTCCTCCCTATAAGCTGCCACCAAGTTAAGCAAGGAGGTCAATGATTCTTTGCGAGCCATACAAAGTGCAAATGTATCATCCAAAATTCCTGTCAAAGTAGTAACTCACAAGTTATCAGTATTTTCCTCTTCTACCGTTGGAACTAAATTGTCAAGAGATTATCTAATATACCAAACCGGTCTGATGGAGATAATAATTTTTTCTCTATTGCATATCTAAGTTTAGCTGCAAGCAACTCATCATATTTCACCCTGTAGAAACCAGCCTGCTCCACATTAAGTTTAATCCAAGATTTGCTGTCTTCGGCAATCGGGGAACCAAGTAACTCTTTAACGTCACGCGTTTCAGATTTTGTTTGGAAGAGGAAATTTTTGCGGACGTCATATGAGCCAAAGCATAGCGTTATTGGAACAATCCATTGGCCTTCCCCTTGAGCACCACTTGACAAGAATTGTGACTGCCAATAAATATACAAGGCTCCCAAGTTACAATAAACATAAAGGGTTTTCTCTCTTAAAAATAATCACGAAAAGGAAACTAATGAAAAGGTTGGATGCAACGGTACCTGATCAAACTCCAAATTCTGATTATTGACTTTAACAGATACAACGGGATATCCTTGTTGCTTAGTCCATGTGGTCATTAAATTATTCACAGGTTCACCAGATCCCTCCTCAAGTGCAGCCCATAGATCCTCAGTCTTAGCATTTGAACCAGCGTGCTTCTTTATATATGAAGCTAGTGACCTCTGGTTTCGTAAAAAAAGCAATGTGTGGAATTTAATCACAAAAAGTGCGATATATAACTTGGCTTGGCCATATTCTAGTTTAGGCATAATTTAATACTATACGCAAATTCTGATACATCTGCATATGAGTCATTGAATACATAAAATATGCCCTGCCAACTTCTTTGTGCAACCTACCTAGTCAACCCACTCCATTCAAAGTGAAAAATCTAAAATCTGACAACAATGTTTTGCTTATGCTGTGAATAGATATACTCCCGTTCCTTTCTAAATGTTGCTTTTGTAGAAAAGCAACAAAATTTATTGATTTTCTTGGTATGTGTAAAAAACCTTAAAACAACTAAAAGGAACAATGTGAGTAGCGAGTAAAATTTATCATCTCCATATGAGCAGTTCACTGTGGGTTCTCATCCCATAAAATTTGGCATAGAAAATAAAGTTTTTTCTGATAGTGGTAAGACGCTAGGTACCAACCTGAAAGCTTTCCGC
Source organism: Vicia sativa (assembly GCA_021764765.1). NCBI lineage: Eukaryota > Viridiplantae > Streptophyta > Magnoliopsida > Fabales > Fabaceae > Vicia > Vicia sativa. The sequence continues at coordinate 233,993,810 of CM038794.1, read as the reverse complement.
ACCAAGATAGCTTTGCAGCATCCTGATAACAGATGCACCTTTGCTATAGCTTATTGCATCAAATATCTCATCAATCTCGCGAGCATGATTTATCTCCACCTGCAAAAATAGTTTACGGAGATTAAAATAGACAGACAAAATAATTAACTTTCAATTTGTTTATTTCCTTTAACTCAATATGTGTGTGTGTGTGTATATATATATATATATATATATATATATATATATATATATATATATATATATATATATATAATTTATACTATATTAGGGGCAGACTGAACCCATGAAAAACTGAGACTAAACATTACCTCAATTGGGTGGGATCCGGCAAGCCCATCCAGTCTAAGACCCCCCTCAGATTCATCAAGAAATTGAGACCATATTTTCCACTCAGGAAACAAGCCATCAACAGCTAAATAACTCACCTGACCACACCAAAAGAAGACGATGCAAGAGCGAAAGAAAACTGCTAATTAGTTATAGATGAAATATAAAAATTAAAAATAACAAGACTGTGTAACAGTAATAATATGATGTGAGTAACTCGGTAACAAAACTTACCCATGTTGCAAAACCCTCATTCAGCCATAAATGGGTCCACCACTCCATTGTAACAAGATTGCCAAACCATTGATGTGCTAGTTCATGAGCTACGGTAATTGCAACCTTAAAAGCAACCAAAGAATGTAAGAAATATTTTCTATCCTCTGGATATTAATAAAAAAGACTGGTTTTGAATCTGAGATTGGGGACCTTAAGCCACCGAGACAAAAACAATTTTTTGAAAGGAAGACTACCCCCTGTCTGTTAGCAGCAGCAGAATGCTGAGCATCATAGAGTAAAGCAGTCTCCCGGTATGTAACCAAACCATAATTCTCCATGGCTCCAGCAGCAAAATCAGGTATTGCAATCATATCCAATTTTGGCAAGGTGTAAGGAGTGTTGAAGTAACTGTTGAATGTAACAGTTAATTGACCAACGAATGAAGATAATACGAGCAGATGAAAAGAAGATTAACATATATAACCCACCATTATCCACTTGCAAACCTAATATGCGAAAGATGGCAATGTCATATGGAAGTACAAAGACTTTATATAAACAACCACGAAAAGGTTTGACGGGTGTATAAAGGTCTACAGGTCTACAAAATAAGGATTTTTCCCATTAATATTAGGGCTGCTAGTCTTTGGGGGTGGATAGTGGTACTTTGGAAGGAAAACATACCAAGAAAGGATGTTGTGTGTCATAATCTTGTAATGAGAGGATAGAAAACCAAATTGTCCCTGGAAACTGATAGGGACTTGGGTATTATGGGGTGCCCAAGTCCCACGTTGAGTAGTATGATATGCTTAGCAGAGTATTTAAGTGGCTTGATTGGCTCTTTACCCTTGATTTTAAGGGAGGGTTCCGCCATTGCTTGGATACATATCATTTGGTACCTGAGCTTATTTTTGGTTGCTCGGAAAGGGCTACCTAAAGTAGGACTGACTCGTAAAGGCCAGTTAAAGTATTGTAGAGTGCAGCAACCGGGATGTTAGCTCTTAGGGGTGGTGGTATGATCGGGACTAGGGTTGGGTATTATTGGGGTACCTAGTCTCATCTGCCTGTTACTGGGTCTTGTTTCAATTTTTCTCTTCTTTTGGGGTTACACTTCTTTTGTAAAGTAGTTGTCACTTGAGACCCCAAAAAATATATAACTTTTCATGTTTTTCCGAAACAAGGTGGATTAATGGAATTGAAAATAAATAAAGTCTAGAAATTTTTGTGATAAATTCACGACAGAGAAAAAAAGGATTGTAATGCTTACTCCTTGTAAATCCCCAACGTTTTAACAGCAACATCAAGTGCAAATTTCCCTTGGTTTGCTTTTCCGACTTGACAATACACTCGGACTTTGACCCCTTTAGTGATGTTGAATTCAAGAACAAAAGGGACAGTCATAAGTAAAAAATAAGGGCAATAACTAAAATGTACATAGCAAACATGACTTTACCATCGGGAGTATGATCTTCCACGTAATCAAACAAACCAACAACAACAGCAACCAAATATGTTGACATGATTGGTGATTCTTGATATGAAACAGTTTTGAGATTGTTTTCAATTTTTTCTTCAGCAATAGGCATGTTGGAGAGAGCAACAAGGTCGGAAGGCACATCCAATGTGATCTTGAAAGTGGCCTGCAAGATTAATGAATCACAATGAATAGTTTGCCAAACCTCAAAAGAAGCTAGAATGTTACAGTCTTACCACCAAAGCCATGAACCCAAAAGAAGCTTATTATTTGAATACTTTCTAGTTGAGTGCTTTAACAAAAGGTGAATAAAAAAGGAAAAAGGAGGAGAATAGATATAAACCTTGCAAGCAGGCTCATCCCAACAGGGAAAGCATCGCCTGGCATCAACTGCTTCAAACTGTGTAACTGCCATGTTTCTCTCCTCACCATTATGCTCATATTTGCTGTGTATATATATCAGCATGTCCATATGATAATATATAGTAAGTAACCAATAGGGGTATCAAACAGTCAATTTAAAAACCAGTAAAATCCCAACTTGTTAAGTTCAGAGTCCCTATTTTGAATTTGAAACCCTTTTAGGAATAAGGGATCAAATGCATGATGAAGCGTCAATCCCGAAAAATCATTTTGCTTTCAACTTGTTACTAGAACTTTGAAATCAAGTAAAGAAAAGCTTTAAAAAAAAGTTACCTTGCGTAAAAACCTTTCATTTTATCATTCAATATTCCATCAAACTGAATACTCAATAGACCCAATCCAACAGGTATTTCCTCTGAAAACTCCAAGACCAGAATTTCATCATCTTCAAACAATTCAACTTTTGAAGGTTTGAAAACCTACATACATACACATTCATGGATCCTAAATCAGAAAGAAAAACTCAAGTTGAGGAAAAAGAGTAGAGAAATGAGAGTTACCTTAGAGGAATCACGGTTGGTGAATGAAACGGCATGGTTAGCGAGAGTGAGTTCAGCGGCATTGAGAACGATGAAGTAAGTAGCGGTGATGATGTCAAGATTGACGGCGACGGAGCCGGAGAAACGGCATTCGATGAGGTCGGGTTTAAGGCGAATGTCGTAACGCTTTGGAACAGCGAATTTAGGAAGACGAGCTTTTCCTTTGAACTGATCCATCTTTGAACACAGATGAATGAATGAATTTGTTCGGTTGCTGATTCCAATTCACACACAGGAATATTCGAAATGACAAACAATGGCTACTTATATAGATTGTTCTTAACTCTCACATTTAATCAAACTATTTTTAATTACTTAGTATATTTCATACTTTATATTTAATTTAATTGTATTTATTACATATTATAGAAATATTTGGAAAATATAATTAATGTATTTTAAAAATTGAAAAGAATCTTATAGAAAGGACATGAAAAAAAACTCTAACAGAAACTTATAATTAGGCGGCTCCATGACTTCTTCGCGGTTAAATATTCTAAAAGAGTTAACTGGTTTCAGCATAGGCTCAGCTCCGTTTAACTATCTTGGTGTTCCTATTTTCAAAGGTCGACCAAAAACTTGTTATCTCCAGCCGATTGTTGACAAGGTTATTTGCAAATTAACCACTTGGAAAGGATCTCTTTTGTCTATGGCAGGGAGAGTCGAGTTAGTTAAATCTTCTCTGCAAGGCATGTTCCTTCATATGATGTCTATTTACGCATGGCCGATTGCGTTACTTAAGAATCTTGAGAAAGCAATGCGAAACTTTATTTGGAGCGGAGATATTTTGAAATGCAAAACGGTTACGGTTGCTTGGAAGAAGGTTTGTAAACCTTTGTCAGAAGGTGGTTTAGGTCTCCGTTCTCTCCTAGAGCTTAATGAGGCCACGAACCTCAAACTGTGCTGGGATTTATGCTCCTCTGTTCAGTCTTGGGTCGTTCTTCTGCGTTCTCGTGTGTTGAGGAATAACAATTCTGTTTGTTCTTCTCATCTCTTCTCCTCGATCCGACCAAGATTAAACATGATTGGCGAGTGTTCAAGACAATTGCTTTGGCTGTTCATCCATCAGATTTTGGTTGGATAGTTGGTGCGGTAATCCGTTGGCGGAGGAATCGGGTGACATGATTATTGACAATAAGCTGCTGGTTTGTAACTTCTTATCCGGACAGCACTAGAATGCTAACATTTTCTCCTTGCCGGATCCGATAAAGCGCAGAATTATGAATATTCACATTCCCCAAGGCGGAGTAGTCAGGCACCGTCGGCACCAGAATCATCACTAAAATAGCTTTTAACTTCAAAAGAAAGACTGGTGATTTACGGGATTGGAGCGGCTTCATTTGGTCCAAATGGATCCCTCCATCCAAATCAATTACGGTGTGGCGGATGCTCCTCCAGAAATTGCCAACAGACAAACAACTTAAGAAGCGAAATTTGTCTTTCCCCTCCAGGTGCGGTTTATGTAGACTGGAAGAAGAATCTGATCAGCATCTATTTTTTAAGTGTGATTATGCGATTAAGCTCTGGTCTTGGTTGATTTCGGTGTTCCACTTTCGTTTTCGAATTGAGGGTTGGGATGACGTTTGGAAGATGCTAAAAAATTCATGGTCTGCACAATGCTCTTTGGTGCTACAGGTAGCGATTATTTTCATCCTGAACGGTATTTGGTTCGCACGTAACGGCGATCGATTTAACAACAAAGGGGTTCCTGTTTCAGTCACCATCTCTTCTATTATGGTTGCTTGCTATGTTGCTGGCAGCAATGCTAAAGCGGTCTCTCATCTTAATATGAAGGATTTTTGTCTTCTTAAATTCTTCAAAGTTGCTATCAATCCTCCCAAAGCGCCTCGGGTCATCGGGTTATTTGGAAGCCTCCTCAGAGATTGGATCAAGATTAACGTGACGGTGCCTCCTTCATTCTTCGGTGCTTCGCTGTGGTGGTATTTTTAGAAATCATGACGGTAATTTCTTGGGTGCTTTTGCTCAATTCCTGGGTTCTTCTAACTCGATCATCGCCGAACTCTCAGGTGCAATGGCTGCGATTGAGTTCGCTAATGATCAAGGTTGGAATAATATTTGGTTAGAGTCGGATTCTATGGCTGTGGTTCTTGCTTTCAAGCCGCCTTATTTGGTTCCTTGGCGGATTCGTTCTAGATGGTTTCACTGTGTTCATATTACGTCGAAGCTGTCGTTCTTAGTTTCTCATATTTTTAGGGAAGGGAATGCTTGTGTAGATTCTCTTGCTAACATAGGTCTGACTTCTACAGGTTTGATTAGATTTAGTGCTCTTCCCAATTTTTTGCGGAAAGATTTTGTGAAGAATAGGTTAGACTTACCGTTCTTCAGGTTCTTATCAGGTTGAGAGGGTTTTGGTCTAGTCCCCCTCTCTGTTTGTTGTTCCATCTTTTCTTTTTTAATATTATTATCTCATTAAAAAAATAATTAGGATCAGTAGTATTTAGTATAAATTTATATTTCCTATGTATGTAATTTTGTTTTTATAGTAATTAAATATATTTACTATGAATTTATTTATTTCCTATTTACGTAATGTTTTTAAAAGTAAATAAATCTATCACTATAAGTTTAGTTATTTCCTATTTATCCAATTTTGTTTTAAAAGTAATTAAATATATTTACTATGAATTTATTTATTTCCTATTTATGTAATGTTTTTAAAAGTAAATAAATATATCTACTATAAGTTTAGTTATTTCCTATTTATCCAATTCTGTTTTAAAAGTAATTAAATATATTTATTTACTATAAATTTATTTATTTCTAATTTACATTATCTACTTTCGATCATAGTATAACAATAGATCATATTCAATAAATATGATTTTTTTTTTTTAACAACATGCTACCAAATGATAAAATAATAACAATTATTTCAGAACATTTGGATGAAATGATAAAAATCTTTTTCATCTTAATTAGAAGTTTTATGTTTTTCTAGTTCTATATATGAATATTTAAGTGAAATGCTAAGTGTACACTAAAACTTATAATTACACCTTATTTAAATACAGTTACACATACCTTTGCTTTTTTTTAATGATTTTTTACCTTGTATTGGTTTTTGTGTGACACTATAAATGCTTTTGAAAAGGTTACTGTGTAAGTTAATTTTGGTGTAAATCTAGCACTACTCATCTTTAATGTAAAATCTTTTAAAATGCAATAATATAATAAATGTTTGATGTAAAATCATTTAAAATATCATAGTAATAATCAAATGTAAAAATATAATTAATATAGATAAATATGTTGAAAGACATTTTTTATTGATAAAACTTACGAGAGATTTTGCTTAAAAAACTACAATTGTACAATTTTTGGATGCAAAAATAAACCCCAAACCTCCTAATAGAAAACTAAGAATTTCGGATTTCAAATTTATTACAATCAGATTTTAAAAGGAAATTAAAAGAATACTACTGACCGACAAAGTAACAATGTCAAAGCAAAAGACAAGAAATAAAGTAGTTTACGTGGCTTAATAATACAGATAATACTATAAAGGAATCTTTTAAAATAATGCAAACAAAACTTTTGAGTTATAAAACCAACAATAATCTATCTTTTGGAATCAAAGCCAAAGTAGCTTTATTCCATTCTTATCTTTTAGGCATAAAGCCAAAGTAACTTTAATAATTGACTATGACAACACTTAACTTGAAATAATGTCATGGTATTAATATCATGGTAGTATCTATCTTTAAAGATCTTGACTACCGTAATAGTCGTCTTCATCTTTCGGAGTAACCGCGGAGCAAAGTGAATTATAACACATTCAATACGATGATCAATGTAATACTTATACGGTAGCTCTCTTAGGTTTCATGAATATATCATATACTTTAATTGTTGTTGACATTTATAAATATCAAATAGATGAGACTCTTTATGAAAATAACTAGGGATCGAGTTCTTTAGAAGTGGAGGAGACTGATGTATGAAGACTTTTCAAGCCATCAAAGTTTGTTTAGACCTAAAAATAATATTTTAATATCTTCTGCAATTTTATATTTTGTTTTTGTTTTGGATAAAAATACATTAAAGTTTTATATCTTCTATATTTAAACATTTTTTACGTGAGTCAAAGATAATCTTTTCAGTTTATAAAATTCAGTATTTTCTTTATCTGGTGGATTATAGAGCTTGTCTGACTGGTTTTGCGTATGCAACCCTGTATTTTTATTCTATATTTAACGTTTGTTTAATTTGAAGTCAAAGATAATATTTTTGGCTAATAAAATTACGTATTTCTTTATATGTTGGATTCTATAGTTCATCTGACAGGTTTTGCGCTTGCAACCATGTGTTTGTTTGCTTAGCTTAAAGTCAAAGATTATCATTCTAGTTAATAAAATCCAGTACTTTTCTATCGGGTGAATTATACAGCTTATCAAACCGTTTTTGAACTTAAAACTTTGTGTATTTATTTAAAATTTAATGCTTGTTCCATAATATAACTCGAGCCCAACCCAAGTGATTCATTACTTGTATAATAATTTTTCATTCATTATTAGTAACTCGAGCCCAACTCAAGTGATTCATAAACCCAAGGTTTACACTACACTATATTTTACTGTTCACCATGTTCTCATTGAACATGATGAACAGTAAAATATTATAATAAATTAAGCAATATTTCTTTAAAATCATTAAAAAAAATCAGATAAAGGGATATGATATAAAATTGTGTGATTAACTAATATTTTCTATTTTATTAATCAACTTTGTTTTACTACTAATAAATATTTTTAATAAATTTAAATATATTTTTAGTCCCTATTAAAAATGATATATTTTGGTATTTACAATAATTTTATTCTCACATTTTTAGTTCTTACTATTTTCTAAAATTTTGAAAACTGCTTAATTACAATTAAACTTTTAAAAACTGTAAACTACTCTTAAACTTTTAAAATTTTGAATAATTTTTTCCATACATGTTTAAAATACTATAAAATGTTTTTTTTAATCAAATTTTAAATTTTTTTAAAACGAGATGAATTATATATGAAAATTTAAAATTTTAAAAGATATTGATGAAAATAATTAAAATCACGACTTAGAAATCAAATTTTGATTTTTTTTCCTAAAATTTTTTTATAACTTTCTAAACATATTTGCAAAATGATCATTCAAAAATGTACATCTGTTTAATAGCAGAGACTAAAACTACGTGCATAATAATTTTGTAAGGACTAAAACATGTCATGTTTTTTATAAGGATCAAAAATAAAATTTGATAATTTATAGGGACCACAAAGATATTTAATCATTTTTAATATTTGAGCGTTTATTAACAAACTTCAATAATCTACTAACCCACTTTTTACATTTCGTTAATCAATTTTGTTTTATTACTAAAAATCATCTTTAATATCCAATCGTTTATTAACCAAATTTTTATATTTTATTAACCAATTTTGATTTACTACTAAAAATTACTTTTAATATTTGGACGTTTATTAACTAATTTTTTATAATATATTACTATCTTTGTTTTTTGCATCGGATTAATCAATTACATCCCTTCATTAACGATTTTTTTATATATTTTATTAACCAATTTTATTTTACAATTAAAAGTCATTATTCATATACTATTTATGAGCACTCTTCATGCATTGTTTATGTCAGTGTTCACGCCATTGTTAAAAAATATATTTTTTATTTGGATTAAATCCACAATTCCCCGATAATATAGACATGTTTTGATTAGGGGTGGCAAACGGGCATGTCTGTCCCGTTTAGGCTCGTCCCATAAAAAAATGGGACGAAGCAAACATAGTTGAAGATGTGGGCCTAAAAACTAGCCCTGCCCCGCAAAAAAAATGAGGATGGGGCGGGAAAAATCCGTGGACATTTCATCTTTTAAAACTAAAAACTTAAAAATTTATGAAAATACACATGTCCACAAAAGCCAGCGTCGAAAACGAAACGGGACGGTCACATTAGAGGATGAGGGCCTAAAATCTTGGCCCGTCTTGCACTAAAGTGCATGCAAAACGGACATGTCCAACGGGCCGGTTCCGTTTTGCCACCTCTAGTTTTGATTTACCCTTTTAATTTTATATATTTTTTTGAAATACTCCTATAAAATTTTAAAATACTAAAACTTTTGCTCATAAGGGTAAAAATATGTGTAGGAATAACATTGTTGTTTAATAATTATAAAATTTTATTGTTGTTACAAATATTTTTATAAATTAGAATACGTTTTTTGTTGATACAAATAATTCATAAAATTAAAAAGTGTATTGTTAATACAAATATTTTTTATTTTTTATTTCAATTTAATAGTCTAGATTGTTTGTCCTACTGAAGGTCCTTGGCTCCTTGCAACATAGATCCACAAATATATTATTTATCTATATTTATAATTATGTAAATGTCAATCAATTAAAAAATAAATTTATATTTTATAAATGATAGTCTAATAAATATTTAATGTGAATCCAAACAGAACTCGTGCGATAACACGAATTTCTTATTAGTTAGCAATAAATTAACAAATCATAAACATATAACTTATTTTTAAATTTAAAATATTATCATGACAGTGCACTATTTTAACTCTCTTTTAAAAAAACTACTCATTAATTACTCTAAAAAACCCAAAGCAAAATAAATAAGTAAAGTCAATTAAATAAGTAAATTCGGAGCTATGCTAATGCTCCACATATTTTCTTCAACTCCAACACTGATCCTATATCTTGCTTCCTCTGTCTCTTGTCAACACATCCACATTCAATTTGAAGATTACATCAGGTTATTCATCTTCTCCGATTCCATTCCCTCACAATATTCTTGTTTCTTAACTTCACCTTTTCACTTCACTATCACTTACATCTTCTATTACCATTAATTTCTAAGTAACCTCCGTATCCATTTCTGCATCGAAAACCCATTGGAATCTAGTGACCGGTTTCATAAAAAAAAATGTTTTTTTAATCTATATTATGTCTTTAGCGTGAATGCCCTTTAACTGTTTGCTGAAATGTTTGTTCCAATTCTGATGCAATTTTTGGTGTAGGATACTGTAATTACGCATGAATTAACTTTTAGATTTTAGGCACGAAAACTAGTTATATTACAAAACAAAAATGGAACTTAAGTTATGTTTGAATCGATGGACTGAAGCGGAGTGGAATGGAGCGTAATGAAATGAAGTTATGTTCTACTACTTGGATTGGTAAAAGGAGGAAAAAATGGAGTGGAATATGATGTAATGCATCACATCCAATTCCATTACTTATCCTCATTTTTGTCCCTTCTGATTTGAGCAAAATACCATGTTCGTATCTGTGGAATGAAATGGATTGAGTGATATATATATATATATATATATATATATATATATATATATATATATATATATATATATATATATATATATATATATATATATATATATATATATATATATATGGAGAAGAATATGATGGAATCCATTTCATCATATTCTACCTTATCATTCAATTTTTATTTTCTTCAATTTGGGGTGTATTCAATGAAATGAACTAATTTGTTCTGATTCATTCTATTTAATTATAAAAAATACACAAACAATGAATTGAAATCTCTATTCCATTCCGCTCCACTTCATTCTATTCCGCTCCACTCTATTCCATCACGTTCCATGCTGCTCCACTCCATTTTGATCGATCAATCTAAACAACATTATAGAATGTTGAGATGCACACATTATATACTGATATGGTTTAAACAGTGGTTATTAATTTAATGGTGAGTATCTCTAACCTTACCATTAGTTCATAAAGTTGAGTTAGGTCCAACTTTAACTTTTAGATAAAACTTTTTATAACTTTCTAAATATGTTTGCAAAATGATCATTCAAAAATGTACATCTGTTTAATAGCAGAGACTAAAACTACATGTCATGTTTTTTATAAGGATCGAAAATAAAATTTGAGAATTTATAGGGACCACAAAGATATTTAACCATTTTTAATATTTGAGCGTGTATTAACAAACTTCATTAATCTGCTAACCCAGTTTTTAATTTTCGTTAATCAATTTTGTTTTATTACTAAAAAATCATCTTTAATATCCGATCGTTTATTAACCAACTTTGATTTACTACTAAAAATTACTTTTAATATTTGGACGTTTATTAACCAATTTTATCACTTTATTAACTAATTTTTTATAATATATTACTAACTTTGTTTTATACATCATATTAATCAATTTCATCTCTTCATTAACGATTTTTTATATATTTTATTTTACTATTAAAAGTCATTATTCATGTACTATTTATGAACACTCTTCATGCATTGTTTATGTCAATGTTCACGCCATTGTTCAAAAATATATATTTTATTTGGTTTAAATCCACAATTCCCCGATAATATAGACATGTTTTGATTAGGGGTCTAAAAAATGGGACGGGACAGACATAGTTGAAGATGTGGGCTTAAAAACTAGCTCCGTCCAGCAAAAAAAATGAGGATGGTGCGGAAAAAGCCCGTGGACATTTCATCTTTTAAAACTAAAAACTTAAAAATTTATGAAAATACACATGTCCGCAAAAGCCCGCGTCAAAAATGAAACGGGGCGGAGCGGTCACATTAGAGGATGAGGGTCTACAATCTTAGTCCGCCGTGCACTGTGCAGGCAAAACGGACATGCGAACCAGTTCCGTTTTGCCACCCTTAATTTTGATTTACCCTTTTAATTTTATTTTATTTTTGAAATACTCCTATAAAATTTTCAAATACTAAAACTTTTGTTGTAGGAATAATATTGTTGTTTAATAATTATTAACATTAAATCATCATCAGAGATTCACAAGTGTCAGTTCCGCCGTAAGACGCGGTTGTTTCGTCCATGAGAGAGAAGAAAGGCTCAAAGCCTTCAACCTCTCCCTGTGCCTCTCTCAGAGACGCATACCACAATTGCTTCCACAGGTTTCATCCAATTCACAAAAATCTCTTTTTCCATAATTTATTTCATCCCCTTAAACCCTAATTTAATTTGTGAAGGTGGTATACGGAGAAATTCGTCAAGGGTCAATATGACAAAGAAGAATGCGTCTCTGAGTGGCAAAATTACAGAGCTTGCCTTTCTGTAAGTCCTTAATAATCACTTCTTAGATTTTTATTCTTTCAGTTTTTCATTGTAATTTTTACGACAGGAGCATTTAGAAGATAAACGTATGATTCGTATATTGGAAGGTGAAAACGTTGTTCAAAATAGTGCTGCTGCTGCTGCTTCTCAGTAAATTGGAAGATAAGCACTTCACGCGTTTGATTTAATGACAAAGAGAAGGACTTGTTCTGTAATCAGTGATCAATTTAGTTGTAGTTTTCGTTCGAAATTTTCATAGTTTGTAACATTGTTTTCTCAAACCCAGTTACTCATAATACTCTTAAGAGTGCTTGACAAGTTCAGCAAATGCAAAAGTAAGATTTAAATGTATAAGACCTGGAAATTCAAGAATTGCCAATTCTGTTATGGGGGGCGACTTGAAATAATCAATAAAACCAGGAATCTAGTCATTTGACAGTTTAAAAACAGGTTGGAAGGAACAAGACCGGAAATTACAGAATTCGACAAACTGAATACCAATTTGAAATAAATATGTATTCATGATAATCTTTCTCAGAGGTTGTTCCATGATCTTTATATGTGACCTTTATGGTAAGTTGAATCCACGCCACATCTCCTTTGCAATTGTTCTTTCTCTCGGCTTGTTTGGTTCTTTCGGTGATTTAACAAAGTAGAAAACTTAAATACAATTTCTTAGGTCTGATTTTTCCTATTTTTTGATGAAAATATGACTAGTTAAATATTTAGAGAGTAAAAATAGAAAAAAAAATGCAAAGGAGAAATTTGTTCTTTCATAATTGTTTATTATTTACCCATAGATTTGCAGTTTTTCTTTTGCAAGTTTGAATGACACCACCCGAGTCTTTGTGTGATGTATCATTAACCACATTGCAATGGATTTTATTCAATCACCTTTTGTTTCAACTACAAATGCCATTTGGCATTGATCTCTGGTGGTGATATCTGTTTTCCAAGTGAAAACTTCACTTTGTGACCAAAAATAGACAATCAAATAAAAATAGTTTATCAAATTATTGCGCAAGAATTATTGAAGAGTGCAGCCTCGTCGAACACTTTTTGTTTCCTGCAAATTAAGAGAAGGGCTTATGCTTTCTTTATTTCTTTTTGAAAAGGAAGTGTACAACCATCCATTCTTCACCATTGTTGTATCCAAAAAGTTCTGCCACAGCTATGAAAAATGTCCTCCAGTAGACAGTCCATTTAGTAGCCGAATCTTTGCCGTATGTCGATTCCATAATTGGCTTGATGGAAGCCATGTTCTTATCCATTCTTTTGAGCCACTCTTCACTGCAAGATAAATTCATTTTTGTTTCAGCAATATGGTTCAAAGCTGTCTAGTAAACAAATAAATTAAGGATGAAATATGACTTATTGAGCATTCTGGCATATTCCAACCTGGTCTGTGCATAGTGTTTCCCGTTTACCAGCCAATGGTTGACTACAGTAACATCATCCTTCACACATCACCAGAGAATTCAGTTACAAGTTAGCGAAATCACGACGATATAAAGGCATTACAGAACAAAGCTGGTACAAACTATGTCATATAGACGTACTTGGAAATAAAGAAGTAGATTTGCAGCAGGCATAGTTCCTCCAGTAAAGAAGTATCGCGTAATCCAATCATCTTCATTGTTGTCCTTTATGCATACGTAGCAAGTAACAGTAAATAAATGAATAGCATCTTGGGGAACTCGATTAGTCTTTTTAAGTTATCAACTAATATCACAAGCAAAAATATGTGACAAAATATGAAGTTTACCTCAAAGTGGTAGGCAAATGCTTTGTGGCAGAAATGATGAACAAATAACAGACCATCCTCTTTCATCCATTTGGATATCTTGTTTAGAAGATCTTTATAGTTCTTCATATGCTGTGACAGGGTTAAAACATAAATCAAACATAATGAAACACAGCTTCAATCCAGATAATTTACCAACAAAATCAAACCTCAAACATTTCTACGGAAAGTATTCTGTCATAAGAAGCTTCCATTTCAAATGTGCTAATGTCCGCAACAATGATATCCACATTTTGCAGCTGCAGCTCCCTGACAAGAGGGCAATGCAAAAAAGTGATTTTGATGTCACGCAACAAGATTCATCTGTTTGATTAAATAATTGTAAACTAGCCTGAAGCAAACGATAACAGTATCAAGAAACATACACACATTTCTCCTCGATAAAAGCTTTTTGAGTTGTGGAATTACAGATTCCTGTGACCCTGGAATTACTGTAATTCTTGGCAACGTATAAAGTCAGAGAGCCCCAACCGCATCCAACATCCAGAACCGTATGACCATCTTTCAGATTTGATCTCTCGCAATACAGTTTCAACATTTCTTCTTCAGCATCTTCCAGCGTCTTTGAGGCAGAAGAGAAATAACAAGAACTGCACCAGTTCATACATATAAAAATGTTACAGAATTCATAAGGTTATAACCTAGACGTGCATATTTAAACCTATAGTCTATAAACTACTATATCAGCTTATTTCTATAAGCTTTTTAGAATAGTTTATGAAAACAACTTACAGCTTCTAAGAAGTGAGCTATATCCTATGAAGCACAAACTCCGACACTGATACCGTAACATGACACGGACACTTCGACACCGATATCTCTAAAACCTAGGACACCGACACTGTTATATATGTTATAGAATTTGAGTTTCATTTATTCATGTCCTATCAAAAGAGCTACTAATGTATTTAATTCTTCATTGATAAGATTGCTTCAATACGTGTTTAACTCTTTTAATCTTGCATGAGATTTGTCTAGAAATATATAATGTGTATTGAGGAAAAGATAAACACAATTTTTTAAAGAAAACTTGTCTGTATTATTGTACATGTGTTGTATGAGTGTCATTTGGGTATCATACATCAATTCAGAATGTGTCCGAAGCAAAGAAAAAATAATAATTTTTTTAGAATAAGTGTCGGGTGTTATATAAGTGTCGGAGGTGTCGGTGGTTCATAGGCTATATCAACTAACAAGGCTACTACCTACCATTCATCTAACATAGTACTGTATACTATATGAATCTGTAACGAAAGTGAGAAATACCTGTATTTGAGATTGTTTCCGAGAACGAGCTTAAAGAAAGAGGTTGGTAATTCATAATGTTGAGATTTTGGCTCATCAGTACTAACAGCAATAGGCATCTCTTGTAAAGCTGAAAGATAAGATATGATATGAAATCAAACAGTTTACATTAAAACAAGACCATGCTATATAACAAAATCATAAAGAGAAGTACAATGTGCAAACTGGAGAAGATCAGAGAGCTGAAGTTCAGAAGAAGGTTTGTAAGAAGATCGAAGACGAGAGGCCAAAAGCAAGCGGGTGAGTCTTCTGATAACAGCGTCTGGAAGCAGGTTGCGTTCGAGTGAACCGAGCATCAGCTTCACCGTCGTGTTGTACGGTAGTTGCATCATTTCTTCTATCTTTTCCATCAGAGTCGCAACCACCAGACAACGCTTGTTTTTGTGTCAGTGCAAGGTTTTTGCGTGAATGTGATAACAATTATCCTGGTTTCCCAAGACTTATCTTCTAGTATATATTTTTTATATTTCTTGACTAAACTTTATCTTTTTTATTGTTAAATAGGAAATGATATTGATTTATAATTAATTCTTGATTTTTGTCCGATCTTTGTGGTTCATACATTGAATTGAACCAGATTCAAATCAGTTATTAAAAATTATTATAAAAAAAAAGTAGTTAATCAATTAAACCAATTCCAATTCAGTTTATAACTAATTCAAACTAATTTATAGTAAATAACTAATTTAATATAATTCAAATAGTTTCAAATTAGTTTTATTAAAAAAATTAATTTTTTAATTGAATTTTAAATTGATTTTGAAAAATCTATTTACTTTTTCAGTTTTTTTTGAAATATTTTTATCTTCAAAAACAAATAAATCGAAAAAAAATTTCTTTAAAAAAGGTTTTTTTTAATTTTTTCCGGCAGTTTTTTTTTCATTTTGGATAAAAAAAGATTTACTTTTTTTCAAAAAAAAAAATCTTTTGAATTAAAAAATGACATTTATTACAACTTTTTAAAAAAAATTTAGAAAAAAATATTTTCAAAATTGTTTTATTTTCGAAAAATATTTTTTGGAAAAAAAACACACACATATATATATAAAACACACACACACATATATATATATATATATATATATATATATATATATATATATATATATATATATATATATATATATATATATATATTCAAAAATCAAAATTTCAGTTTTTTTTATTTTCCTAAAATTTCCTTTTTTTTATTTCTCAAAACAAAATACCAATTGTTTATATTTTTTGGTAAAATAATTTCAATTTTTTTATTTTTCTAAAATTTTCTTTTTTTTATTTCTCCAAAAAAATTCCAAATTTTTTATATTTTTCGATATAATAATTTCAATTATTTTTATTTTTCAAAAAAACAAATTTTCAGTTTTTATTTTTGGAAATTTTTTCCTGTTTTTTTTATTTCTAGAAAAAAAAGACCAATTTTTTATATTTTTCAAAAAATAATTTCAGTTTATTTTTTATTTTTCAAAGAAACAAATTTTTCAGATATTTTTGCGAAAATATTTTTCCAATTTTTTTTCTCAAAAAAATATGTCCAGCTTTTTATATTTTTTGAAAAATAATTTCAGATATCTTTATTTAAAAAAACAATTTTTTTCAGTTTTTTTTTGGAAATCAAATTTTTATTTTAAATTGTTTTTTTCATTTTTTTGAAATTGTTTTTTAATATTTGAGAAAAAAATTAATTTTATTATTTTTCTAAAATTATAATTTTTAAAATTAAACCAATTTATAATAAAAACTAATTTTGAACTGATTTAAAAGTGCATCAAAATTGTTTTGATTTAATGGTTAAGTTTAATAACCATTTAAATGGTTCAGTTTTTTTTAAGATTCAATCTAATTTAATGCAGAAATATAATTCAATTAATTTTATTTTGAACACCCACTCCGAACGAGTATTTTAGATTTGAAAATTATATTTATTAAAAATTGATATTTAATATATTATTAATAGAGTTAAATTATAACATTTACATGACATCAAAATATATTTTATTAATATTATTCTTTTATATAATTTTATCTTTTATTTATTTTAAAAATTGAATCATTCCTAATTTTATTAATATAACAATACAAAGTTTTAATATAAATTTTAAGAATTCTGTAATAAAAATTTCTAAAGGTTAAATTAATTGTAATTTGAATTTAGGTATATAACTTTTGTGTTGCACAAGTTTTTATTATAAATATTTATATCAGTTTTTTGGTTCAATGAGAAAATATAATTATATGAATTTTATGTTGTTTCATGTTACTTGTTTCTTTCTTTATTTTTCAAGAATCTTCAAAACATTATAACAATATAATTTTAGTTATATAAAAAATATTAATAGTTAAATAATATCAATTCGTCAAAGCAACATTGAAATGCACTTAAAAGAAAATCTCATGGGTTTTTGTCAATCAAATATTTTTATTTCCTAATTATTTAAATTTTCTACAACTTTGTTAAAATTTGCTACATTTATATTAAAGTTATTAGCATTTGTATAAATTTTGAAATTTAAATATTATAAAAACTATTTATTTGTTTTAACTGCTTTTACCATTAGCATGTTTAATAAAGAATATCGCACATATATTAATATTATTGTGCATAAAAGCATATACTCTGATTTTTTATTAAAATATTCACATTTTAAAAAATAAAACAAAAAAAAGAAAAGAAAAAAAAAAAAAAAGATTGATGTATCATAATTATATTTTAAGCCACTTATTTGTTATAATTGCTTTTAGCATATTTCCTAAAGAATATTGCACATATTTTTATTATTCATATGCATATAGCATATACTTCTATGTAAGATTAAAAGTTTAGAATATGAATGGTTTTATAAACCGTCAATTCAATGACATTTAAAGAAATTAATGAAACAAGTCATAAAAATAATTTAAAATTAAAATATATTAATATTAAAGAAATTATTAAAATTAATTTATAATATATTATCATTATTAACTTTTATAATTTTTAGATAAAAATAAAAAACTAAAGATTCCTAAAAAATAATAAGATAAATTACCCTAAGGTGTTTAAGTTATTTAATTGTAATAGATTTGTTATTTATGTTGTTTTCGCTATATGTGGATCATTTATGTTAACTAATGTTTCTATCGTTGATTTTTATGTTATATTATTTTGTTATATTAATTTTGTTTTAACTTCTAAAATTCATATTAAATTCGTTTTTGGTCCAAAAATTATGAAAAAAAATTTAAAAATATTCATTCCCGTTTTACACTTCTGTTAGCTGGTGATTTCGATGAGCCATTTGGTTCGAAACAATGGGCTTTGTATTGTTTGGGCTTTGTTCGAATGACGAGAGTAAGGTTCAAAAGTTGCATTTTGGCTGAATGGCAAGGAATTTCGAATGAGTTATTGTTGTTGGAAATTTAGAGTTTTTAAATCTAAGGAGGTTTCGAATTCAAATAAAAAGATTTGAATTGATTGTTCTCGTTAAAAGATTCAAAATTTGAAGAAAAAAAAGAAAAAAAGACTTGATATCCTTGATAACAGATAATTCAAAATTCGAATATAAGGCGTCATTCCACTGAAGGACGCGTGGAAGCCATAGATTGTAGAAGTCATGCAATCTTCGAACGTGGCATCTTTTTAGAGTAAGACCGTTAGAGTCGAAATGATATAAATAGGAGCCTTAGTGTTAGGATTTCGTGTGTTCATTATTGTACAAAAAGTCATATACTCAAATTACCAAGTATCAGAGAGACGAGTTTGCAGAGACATGTACGTATAGAAACACCATTGTTTATTTTCGAAATTTAAATTAAAGTTCTTTATCTTTAAAGTTGTTTCGTTTTCAATTATTCCTTTACCTTTCAGTAAACAAATTGGCACACCAGGTGGGACGGTGTCGAAGTGTAGTTTGTTTTTTATTTTATTATCAATCATTTTAAGTTTGTGATCTTCTTAGTCTAGAGTTTCGTTGTGTTATATAAACCTTAGAAGTGGTAAGATAACCGACAATAACCAACCAATACCCAGAAGAAAACATACCAAAAGAATGATTAATACAACTACCCAATAAGGGGGACAAAATCCCCCACAAGGGACAGGCACAGACGTTTCTAGTTCGACTGATGCATTTAGCGTAATTCCAAATTCGCAAGCCATACCAGTGTCCACAAATGCTGCAGCCATGGTTCGAAATGAAGAACCTACCATTGAACATATTAGACCCCCTAGACAGATAGGTGAAGGAAGAAATATGGGGACAATGGAAGAACAACATGAAGTTCAAGAGATACAAGAAGAACAACCTAGAAGAGTGATGATGGTAAATAGGGACCAAAAGGATTATGATGGCAAAAAATAATTTAACTGCCATGATCGAAAGGATTATGACCCAAAATGGTTTGAATTCAGGATTTAGGAGACCAAACTATACATCCCCTATTACAAAATATATCTTACAATCTAAATTGCCAAGGGGTTGTAAAGTCCCTAAGTTTACAAAGTTTGCAGGAGACACAAGTGAATCAACGACCGAACACATAGCAAGATATTTAACTGAAGCGGGGGATTTGGCGAATAGTTAAAATCTTAGGATAAAGTACTTCCCAAGTTCTTTGACAAAAAATACCTTCACTTGGTTCACCACTCTTCCTCCAGGTTCCATAAATACTTGGCCCTACTTAGAAAGATTGTTCCATGAATAATTTTACATGGGGAAATCCAAGATAAGTCTAAAAGAATTAGTTAGTATTAAAAGAAAACTCACAGAGCCAATAGATGACTATTTGAATAGGTTCCATCTCTTAAAATCTAGATATTTCACTGTGGTCCCTGAGCATGAGTTAGTCGAAATGGCCGTTGGTGGCCTGGACTACTCTATTCGAAAGAAATTAGATACACAATATTTAAGAGACATGGCACAACTAGCAGATAGAGTTGGACAAGTAGAAATATTAAAGGCTGAAAAGGCCAAGGCTAGTAAAAACTATGAAAAAGAAAGAATAGCCTACATAGAGGCAGAAGAAGAAAATTCATATGACCTACAAGATCCTGATGGATTCGACCAACTCGAAGTAGATCTGGTAGAACTAAAACAAGCACCCCTTTATTATTGCAAGGCCCCTGTCCCATCGAATGGGAAGAGTCCTGTTGAGAATGAGAAAAGTGATAAATTTCCCAAAAAAGTTTATACATTTAACATAACTAAATATGATGAGATTTTCGATTTACTTGTTAAAGATGGCCAAATGATAATGCCTCCCAATATTAAAATTCCTCCGTTAGAACAACGTAAGAAAAGAGGCTTTTGCAAATATCACAATTTCCTAGGCCATTAAACCCCACAATGCTTTCTTTTCAGGGATTTAATTCAAAGTGCTATCAAGGAGGGTGGGCTTAAGTTTGTTGACAAATCAAAGAACCCCATGAAGGTTGACACTGACCCCTTGTTGATGGCAGGAACCAATTATGCTAAGCCACTTGACATCAACATGGTAGAAGTTAAAGGAAGAAGTGCTGACCAGATTGATGAATTCCAAGAAAAAGAAGATTTTGTTATGGTTGGTAGCAACATAAAGACTACTGATGGTCCCCCCAACATGAGTCCTTCAACCAAATCAGTGATGTCTGATGTTTCAATTGGGGCAAGGGCTACTGAAGGCCCAATTATTTATGATGAAAAGATGACAGAGGCTGCTGAGGGCCTCAGAGTAAAATTCAAAAAAGTTCAGATCACTGAGGGTCAGAGTTTGGGTGTTCACATGGTTGATCTCAAGCAACCTTGCCCAAAAATGAAAGAAGTGGAGAGATGCCTCGAAATCGAAAGGGAGCATATGAAAGAGGGGTATCCAAAAAGAGAAAGTAACATGCGTGACTATTTGTTCCATTGCCACAGGAGAAATGGAGAAATGTTGTTGTGTCTAATAATTTAGAGTTTAAATTGTTAATTTAATTAAAATTGAATTTTTGAAAATTATTGGAATTATTGAAAATTAAGAAAAGAAAAGAAAGTGGGCTTATGTTGTGGTTAGTAAAATGGAGGAGTAAGTAGGTAAATCTTACTAACTCTATTTTATTATTTTTATTAATAAAAATAAAGAGTTTGGAAGATAAAGGATTAGAAACAAAAGTGAGAAGAGAAAGAACGTACAAGGAGAAGAAGAGCAAAAGTGAGAAGAGGATTCAAGAACTCAATCAATTGGCTAAGGTAAGGGGTGACTTCTCTGGTTATTATGCATTATAGGTTTTGAGATAATAGGATGGATTGAGTAGATTAGAAATTCCAATTTAGGATATTAAGGTTTAGGAATTTTAGACCCTAAGTACATAAATTGATGAAATTGATGCAATTTGATGTTATAGTGTTGTTGTATGATGTCGTGTCATGTTAGAATTGCACTATAATGATGTTTTTGAAGATGTTTTAGGCTTGTTTATGATTGGGGTTGAATTGGTTGGTATTGGAATAACTCTGTTGCTGTCAAAATGTTGTTTTTCTGCTACAGGCCTCATGGTAACCGGTTACCCTAAAGTGGTAACCAATTCCCACTGTGTTATTTTTCTGAAAAATTCAATTTTGGCTTCAGTAACCGGTTACCCCAGGGTGGTAACCGATTACCGCGTGTTTTAAAATAAATATTACGCTATTGACTTGGTGATAACCGATTACCCTCCTGGTGGTAACTGGTTACCACTAAAGCTTTTTGAAAAATACTTATTTTGAAAAATTCATAACTTTGAAACCGTAAGTTTGTTTTAATTGTCGTTTTGGACATCGTGACTTAAATAAAACATTTTATTTTATAAAATGAAGAAAATGACAATATTTTATAAAACATTCTAAATTATGCTTGATTTATACATTATTTGCATACTTTGACTTATATGTGACGATGTGTTCGTTGTGGTGTTTGTTGTGGTGTTGCTATGATACATAATGTGTTGGAATATATATGTTGGTGTTAACATTACGAGTTGAAATGTAATTTCTTGTGTGAGTTGTATGCAATTGGAGATGATTTATGATAAACTGTTGTTATCATAATTGGTGTTGATATTGCATGCTTTGAAGATGTGCATGCATACATATCATAGTTGTGAGTAGCTAATTCTCATTGTATGGAATTAGTTAGTTGTCCAATGCGGTGAGGCGTATCCATGTCCGGGTTGGAATGGGACGAAGGTTGATACTGTGTCTGGGTTGGAATGGAACAGTGTAGTGAATATAATTCACATTTGGTAACACTGGGGAACGATTGTTGTTTTAGAGTTATTATTTAAACTCTTTTCCTTGATTAAATGTTTTATTTGGATAACAGTTGTAGAACTAAGGCATTGACCTTGATGTTATTGGTATTTTTATTTATCCAAAGTTATGAAGATTGTTCCGCTGTGTTAAACATGTTATTAAATTATTTTAATTGGTTGATTTTCCTCAGATAATCATGACATGTGTGTATTTTATTTTAAATAAACCGTGACATCCTTGTTTACATGTTTACTCTGAAACCTATGTTAAATTAATGGGGGGGTTTAGAAGGGTGTTACAATAGTGGTATCAGAGCATAGTCGGTCATTGTGACCAGTGTCTTAATGTTATTATTCCTTTTATATGCGACTAGTGCAAGGTAACACTGTTGATACTGGTGTTCTAATGAGAATTGTTTTGTGAATTCTCAGAACGATGGATGGAAGAGGTAAAGGAAGAGATGATGCTGTAATTGCTGAGTCTTTGGGAATGCTTGCTGGTGTGTTAGGAGAAAACCCCAATGGAGATGGTATTGGTGCAAATAGGAAACTGGGAAACTTTCAAAGGAACAATCCTCTATTATTTAAAGGCACGCATGACCCTGACGGCGCTCAGAAGTGGCTGAAGGAGATTGAAAGGATCTTCCGAGTGATTGATTGTGCTGAGGACCTGAAGGTGAGATATGGTACTCATATGTTGGCAGAAGAAGTTGATGATTGATGGGTTTCTACTAGGACTAAAATGGAGCAAGATGATATTGTGCTGACTTGGGCTGTGTTCAAAAGAGCTTTTATGAGGAGGTATTTTCCTGAAGATATTCGGGGAAATAAGGAGATTAAATTTTTGGATCTCAAGCAGGGTAATATGACTGTCAGTAAGTATGCTTCCAAGTTTACTGAATTGGCTAAGTATTATGCTCACTATAACAATGATGAGGCTGGAGAATTTTCTAAGTGCATCAATTTTGAAAACGGTCTCCGTGATGAAATCAAACAAGGTATCAAGTATCAGCGAATTCGCAGGTTTTCTGATTTGGTAAATTGTAGCAGGATTTTGGAAGAGGATATTACTAATACTAGGTCACGCTCTCGTGGGTTAGTTGACAAGAAGAGAAAGCAACATATGGATCATGGCAAACCGTGCGATAGAGGTAACCAGAAGTCAGGGAGATGGAAAATGGCTAGTGGGGGAGACTCTAATGCTCCTATTAGGTGCTATAAATGCAGTGAATTTGGGCATCGTATTTAGGAATGTAAGAGTGATGATAAGAAGTGCTTTAGGTGTGGAAAACCTGGGCATTTATCTAATGATTGCAGAACAAGGACAATGACTTGCTACAACTGTGGGGAAGAGGGTCATACTCGTCCGCAGTGTACTAAACCGAAGAAGGGGTAGTCTGGTGGAAAGGTGCTTGCTTTATTTGGGTCAGAGAGCAATCATGATGATCAATTGATTAAAGGAATAGTCCTATTGAAATATTTGGTAGAGGTTTTGGTATGGATTTATTATGCCTACCGTTAGAACAACTTGACATCATCCTTAGAATGAACTGGTTAGAATTCAACCGGGTTCATATCAATTATTTTACGAAGACTATTATTTTTCCTGATGTTGTTGGTGTCGAAGACTTGACTATGTCAGTTAGGCAAGTGAATGAAGCTGTTAGTGAAGGCACTGTGGTGTTTATGTTGTGTTCTTCAATGGAAGTGAAGGGAAACTCTAAGAGTAATGAATTACCTGTTGTGTGTGACTTTCCCGAAGTTTTTCCAGAAGATGTTAGCGATTTGCCACCTAAGAGAGAAGTGGAATTTTCTATAGATTTAATTCCTGGAACTATTCTTGTGTCAATGGCACCATATCGCATGTCGCATTTGTGTTAGCTGAATTGAAGAGTCAATTAGAGGAGCTACTTGAGAAGAAATTTATTTGTCCAAGTGTTTCGCCGTGGGGTGCTCCTGTGTTGTTGGTTAAGAAGAAAGAAAGTTCTATGAGACTGTGTGTGGATTACAGGCAATTGAACAAAGTTACAATCAAGAATCAGTATCCATTGTCGAGGATTGATGATTTGATGAATCATCTGGTTGGAGCTTGTGTATTCAGTAAGATTGATCTAAGGTATGAATATCATCAGATTCGTGTAAAAGTGGAAGATATTTAGAAGACTGCGTTTAGAATGAGGTATGGACATTATGAGTATTCGGTTATGCCGTTTGGAGTTACTAATGCACCTGATGTTTTTATGGAGTATATAAACAGGATTTCCATCAGTATCTTGATAAGTTTGTGGTGTTCTTCATTGATGACATTCTGATTTATTCAAAGAATGACAAAGAACATGCGAGACATCTCAAAATTGTGCTAGAGTTATTAAAAGACAAGAAACTTTATGCGAAGTTGTCCAAGTATGAATTCTAGTTGAGTGAAGTAAGCTTTCTTGGTCATGTGATTTCCAAGAATGTTATTGTTGTTGACCCTAAGAAGGTAGAAGCGGTATCTTAGTGGGAGGCACCGAAATCTATTTTTGAAATCCGTAGTTTTCTTGGTCTTGCAGGTTACTATATGAAATTCATTGAAGGATTTTCGAAGTTGGCATTGTCGTTGACGAAGTTAACAAGAAAAGGACAAACGTTTGTATGGGATTCAAAATGTGAAAAAGGTTTCCAAGAGTTGAAAAACAGATTGACTAGTGCCCCGATCTTGATTTTGCTGAATTCAACGGAATCTTTTATCGTGTATTGTGATGCTTCACTGATGGGTTTAGGTAGTGTTTTGATGCAGAATCAGCAGGTAGTGGCGTATACTTCAAGACAATTGAAAGTTCATGAAAGGAACTACCCGACTCATGATCTAGAGTTGGCGTTTGTGGTATTTGTTTTGAAATTGTGGAGGCATTACTTGTATGGTTCTTGATTTGAAGTGTTTAGTGATCTTAAGAGTATGAAATATCTCTTCAATCAGAAGGAGCTCAATATAAGGCAAAAGAGATGGTTGGAATTTTTGAAGAATTATGATTTTGGTTTGAGTTACCATCCTGGTAAGGCAAACGTTATTGCATATGTGTTGAGTAGGAAATCTTTACATATGTCTATGCTGATGGTGCGCGGATTGGATTTAATTGAAGAGTTCAGAGACTTGAGTCTGGTATGTGAAAACACTCCTAATAATGTTAAGCTAGGTATGCTGAAGTTGACGAGTGGAATTCTGGAAGAAATCCGAATCAGACAAAAATCTGATGTTGGTTTAGTTGATAGATTGACGTTAATCAACCAAGGTAAAGGAGGTGATTTCTGAATTAATGAGAATGGCATTACGAGGTTTGGTGTATGTGTTCCAGATATTGCTGAACTTAAGAAGAGTATTCTTGAAGAAGGACATCGTAGCGGGTTGAGTATTCATCCTGGTGCTACTAAAATGTATTAGGATCTGAAGAAGTTGTTTTGGTGGCCGGGAATGAAGAAAGAGATTGGTGAATTGGTTTATGCTTATTTGGTTTGTCAGAAGTAAAATATCGAACATCAGAAACCGTCTGGATTTATGGAACCATTGTTTATTCCGAACTGGAAATGGGATGGAATTTTTATGGACTTTGTGTCTGGTCTACCGAGGATAGCTAAAAATTGTGATGTTATTTGGGTTATTGTGGACTGGTTAACGAAGTCTAATCATTTTATACCTATGAGGATGGACTATCCAATGGAGAAGTTGGCTCAGTTGTATGTTGAGAGGATAATGAGTTCGCATGGTCTTCCTTCTAGTATTGTGTCAGACAAAGATCTGAGGTTTATGTCTAAATTCTGGGAAGGATTGCAGGAAGCATTGGGTACTAAATTGAGATTGAGTTCTGCTTATCATCCGCAGACAGATGGTCAGACGAAGAGGACGATTCAATCGTTAGAGGATTTGTTGCGTGCTTGTGTATTGGAAAAAGGTGGAGCTTGGGATAGTTACTTACGTTTGATTGAATTCACCTACAACAACAATTTTCATTCTGGTATTAGTATGACTTCGTTTGAGGCATTGTATGGTAGGAGGTGTAGGACGCCGTTATGTTGGTATGAATCTGGAGAAAGTGTGGTGATTGGACCTAAGATTGTTCAACAGACTACCGAGAAGATCAAGATGATTCAGGAGAAGATGAAAGCTTCTCAAAGTCATCAAAAGAGTTATCATGATAATAGGAGGAATGACCTCAAGTTTAGTAAATGAGATCATGTGTTTATGCGAGTTACTCCTATGACTGACATTGGTCGAGCTTTGAAGTCAAAGAAGTTGACTCCGCGTTTTATTGGTCTGTTTTAGATTACGAAAAATATTGGGAAGGTTGCTTATCGGATTGCTTTACCGCCGTCACTTACGAACTTGCATGATGTATTCCATGTATCTCAATTGAGGAAGTACATTGCAGATCCATCACATGAAATCCAAGTAGATGATATACAGGTGCGAGATAATCTGATTGTTGAAACATTGCCTATGAGGATTGAGGATCGGAAATTGAAACAGTTGCGGGCTAAGGAAATAGCATTGGTGAAAGTAGCTTGGGGAGGACCAGCAGATGGTAATGTTACCTGGGAGCTGGAGAGTCAGATGAAGGACTCTTATCCAGAGTTGTTCGCTTAAGGTATGTTTTCGAGGACGAAAACTCTTTTAGCGGGGGATAGTTGTAACACCCCATATTTTTTAATTATTAATAATTTAGAGTTTTAAATTGAATTTTAATAATTAAAATTGAATTTTTGGGGATTATTGGAATTATTGAAAATTAAGAAAAGAAAAGAAAGTGGGCTTATGTTGTGGTTAGTAGAATGTAGGTGTAAGTAAGTAAATCTTACTAACTCTATTTTATTATTTTTATTAATAAAAATAAAGAGTTGGGAAGAAAAAGGATTGAAAACAAAAGTGAGAAGAGAAAGAACGTACAAGGAGAAGAAGAGCAAAAGTGAGAAGAGGATTCTAGGACTCAATCAATTGGCTAAGGTAAGGGGTGACTTCTATGGTTATTATGCATTATAGATTTTGAGATAATAGGATGGATTCAGTAGATTAGGAATCCCAATTTAGGATATTAAGGTATAGGAATTTTAGACCCTAAGTACATAAATTGATGAAATTTACGCAATTTGATGTTATAGTGTTGTTGTATGATGTTGTGTCATGTTAGAATTGCACTATAATGATGTTGTTGGAGCTGTCTTGGGGTTGTTTGCGATTGGGGTCAAATTGGTTGGTATCGGAATAACTATGTTGCTGTCAAAATGATGTTTTTCTCCTACAGGCCTCGTGGTAACCGGTTATCCCAGAGTGGTAACCGATTCCCACAGTGTTCTTTTTTTGAAAAATTCAATTTTGGCTTCGGTAACCGGTTACCCCAGGGTGGTAACCGATTACCGCATGTTTTAAAAGAAAGATTACGCTACTGACTTAGTGATAACCGATTACCCTCCTGGTGGTAACCAGTTACCACTGAAACTTTTTGAAAAATACTTATTTTGAAAAATTCATAACTTTCAAATCGTAAGTCTATTTTAATCTTCGTTTTGGACATCGTGACTTAAATAAAACATTCTATTTTATAAAATGAAGAAAATGGCAATAGCTCGATTTTATTTTAAAAGTCCCAATTTTTCTAAATTATGCTTGATTTATATATTGTTTGCATACTTTGACTTATATGTGACGATGTGTTTGTTGTGGTGTTGTTATGAATACATAATGTGCTGGAATATATATGTTGGTGTTAACATTACGGGTTAGAATGTAATTTCTTGTGTGAGTTGCATGCAATTGGAGATGATTTATGCTAAAATGTTGTTATCATAATTAGTGTTGATATTGCATGCTTTGAAGATGTGCATGCATACATATCTTAGTTGTGAGTAGCTAATTCTCATTGTATGGAATTAGTTAGTTGGCCAATACGGTGAGGCGTATCCGTGTCCGGGTTGGAATGAAACGGAGGTTGATACTATGTTCGGGTTGGAAGAATTCCAATGTTATAATATGATTGTTGCATGTTATTGCGAATTATTGACTTATGTATTATTTTGGTGATGAAATGATAAATCTGAATATGTTGAACTGGGTGAAGTAATTGCTTATGATATTCTGATTATTTATGAATTTACAATTTATAATAATTACGATGTAGTCTCACCCTTACTGTTGATCATTTTCAGATTGAAGTTAGCGGCTTAGGCGCTTTGGTGAGGATAGCTTGTAGAGTTAGACTATTATGTTGTATCGAGTCCGGTGTCATGCTCTGATTTGTAACACTGGGGAATGACTGTTGTTTTAGAGTTATTATTTAAACTCTTTTTCTTGATTAAATGTTTTTTTTGGATAACAGTTGTGGAACTAAGGCATTGACCTTGATGTTATTGGTATTTTGATTTATCCAAAGTTATGAAGATTATTCCGTTGTGTTAAACATGTTACTAGATTATTTTAATTGGTTGATGTTCCTCAGATAAGCATGATATGTGTGTATTTTATTTTAAATAAATTGTGACATCCTTGTTTACTTGTTTACTCTGAAAACTATGTTAAATTTAATAGGGGGTTTATAAGGGTGTTACAGTTGTCATCATAATCGTGTTTCGCTCTTGTGTTTTGATCTTTCATGTTTTTCTTGAGAGTTATTTTTGGTCTTGATTATACTAGTTGTGTTTGAAATGAGATTCGCTCTTTTAAGACATGTTTGGAATCGTTAAATCAAGATTAAACCATCATTGTTTTAATGCAATTTTAAAGAAAGATAATTCATGATATTAACGATTCTAAATCAGTGATCATGGACTGAGCCTACCCCTGACTCAAATAACATACAAGGCCAAATTCAGTAAAACCACTGCAAAAGCCCATCGAGGTATTCACTAGGCTGAACATGCCCTTACTCCCCGTCAGGCAAGATTACCCTCTTGCTCGACCGTTGGTGAAGTCTCTGACATGCCCAACACGACCTCCATTATGGGATGGACATCCCCTCCATGACCTGTCGGGGATCCTTCATCCATACAACCTTCAGAATGTGACCATTGGGGACGTTCATGAGTGCACCCGCTGAGGAGCCTCCTCCTCTAAGGCATAACGTCATCTCTCCTAAATATCTTGCGGTCCTCTTAACTCCGAAAAGATTGCTTTCCTATCCCTGAAATTTCGGGACAAATCATCCAGGATGGAGGCCACATGCTGGCCTTCACTACACCCGTAGATCTTAATAGTTTCCATGTTGGGCTTGTCCAGCTGGCCCAATGTGGGGACCTTGGTCTATTGCTGGTTATTTTGGCAAGTTATAACTATTAAAACCACCGCAATGTGCAATCTATGACGGTTATTATACCGTCGCATAAATGTGTGTCCCCGTAGCGACGCTTGCCAAAATGCCACACCAACTATCGTTCTATTTCACAACGGGGTAGGATCTAACATAATTTGAATATTGCGATGGTTACCAGGCGTCGTGAATTTTTGTTTGATTTTCATTTTCATTGTTGATTGCGACGGTTCAGACCGTCGTGAATTAATGTTTGGTTTTTGTTTTCATTGTTGATATCGTGAATTTTATTTGTTGTTTTGTTTTTAATGCTACTTGGACGGATTAAAACAATCCAAGCGGTTTAACCTCCACTAAAATGATTACTTTATAATAAAAAAATTCAAAATTACAAAATTTCAAATCTTTTACCATAATATCAATAACCTTTATTTTATCTACAAACATTAGTTTTTAACATTGAACTAAATGAAGAAAAAAACCAAAAAAATTGTTGATAAATTAAATCCAATGACGACCTAAAAAGGCAAATTAAAAAAACAACTTACATGAGATAAATCTGCACTGATACAGACACCAGGCGACTTCTAAACTGCCGCTGCCAACCTTGCTTGAGATACAAAGTCATTGTTGAATGTTTCTACATAAACGGATAGCTTAAATGATTGAACCTTTGCTAAAGTAGCTGTAGAGTTAACAAGGGAATAAATCTTCAACAAAAAAAATTGCATAAAATATTTTCAATATGTGTCAGCTTTAGATACAAATTGAAAGAGAATCCAATATGTTTCATTATTATAGGCTGCACTGAGGAACCAGTTTGTACACCAATAAATATAATAGAAGAATACATTGACCCTATTGCATTGAAAAGATTTTGCTCCTTTCTCCCGTGATATAATTTTTTTGAATTTCAATTATCACATTTCTTTATTAAGTTTTATTTCAATGCATTGTTTATTTTTACACATACCTTGTTTAAGTATATTATGTATCAAAGTATAAATGCTTTGATCCTTTAGGAGGTATACTAATCCGTGTACCAATTCTTTGTTTCTCCTAAACAATTACAAAGAATCATTAATCAATGGATTATAACATTAATGTTTAATACAATAAGGTATAAGAAAGAGTTATAACTGGTATAGTTCTGAGAGTCTGTAGACAATAGTGAAGTTGACCCTAAGATCTGCTTTTGGTCTTGCTGATGTAACTTCTAACATTCATGTTGCAGGATTATAACCGTCTTTGATCTTAGTAACTCTTTGAATAGCCTATAGTACTCATACACTAAGTGGTCCCCCAACCCCAACTCTCTAACAAGTAGTATCAGAACCGGTGATTCTGCTTCATAAAGGAGTGGAGAAAATCTAAGTGTAATGGATTCTTAAATCAAAAGTCTCAAGATCTGGGTCCTAATCTTTATTCATGTGTCGCCCGCATGTCCTCATCCTCCAACAATTTTTTTATACTAAATGTAACAAAAAATAAAATTGGATCCTTTGCTAAATGTAACAATTTTGTTTTCTTTCTTTTGTTTTTCTTTGTAACAAAAAAAAATGAAATTGGATCCTTTTCTGTTGGGCAGCACTCCACATCCAATTTTGTGAGTGATGAGAGAGAGAAATTGAAAATGAAAAAAAGCGGTAAAGATGAGAGAGATGAAAAAAAGAGAGCATGAGAGAGGACACTAAAGAAAGGCAAGAGATGATCCATGTCTAAAAAGAAATACATCTTTATCTTTATAAATCTTCATTAAATGAGATATAAATGTTTCACTAATTCTTAAAACTTTCATCATTAATTAATTCTATTTAACTTCCATTCAATATTAGTAATATCATTATAACTATAATTATACCTGTAATATACCACAATAGTTTTTTGGATAGTGATAAATAGACATTCAATATATTAGATACACCTATTGACAAAATGGATTTAATTTCATGACTCAAACCAGACATGCAAACATTTCTTACTTCTTCCAAAAGACATAACATCAACTAGTGGCTAGCTATGGCCCATGAATATGCTAAAACTTCTAGTGAAAACTTGGATGTGTATGTGTGCCTTCATAGGTTGTTATCACATAACTTGGATCATCCACATCTCTCTCAACTCTCTTCTTCACTTGGCATCCATCTTTAGAACATCTATAGTAGTTCCTGTAATCAAATTGCAAATTCTCAAATAACACAATTCATAAAAATATAGAAAATGAAAAGTTCTATAATGTTTGGAAGTTACCTTGGATTAGGGCTGTTTTTGACCATCTTCTTTCCATATTTCCTCCACTTGAATCCATCATCCAGAATCTCAACCTCTGACTTTGTTTTGAATGCAACTTTATCTTTAACTTCCTTCTTCTCACGTTCACTGCTCGAAGCTGGCCCTTCAATTCGGCTTCCACTTCCTCCAAAATCAGTTACTAATTCATTGTCTTGGTTGGTGACATTGACATGTTCCGCAATAAATGGCTCTGGATTATCATCTGGCCATTCATCATCGTCAAATTTCAAGTACTCAGACAACTCCAAAGGCCACTGGTTTGTGAAATCACTATCAGGTGAATATGGACTTTTATCTGTCATAATTTTTTTTTTTTGCCACTGGTATATAGTTATGGAAAAAAAAACATTATGGTACGAGTATATATACATAAATATATAAAACTCCTTAGGTTTTGTTTAATGATGATGATGTGGCTTCATAGTAAGTTTCGTAGGAACTATATTAGGAAACTTCGATGGGTCAGTGAAATAATACAAAATGATGAGTGGGAATAAAAGTATGATAGATAGAGCAAGGTGTGAGGGTGGGGTATGGTTGGAAAGACTTTCAAGTGGTTCTAAAAATATTGTAGCAAACGTACAATATTTTGTTGTTAAATGTTAATGGGGGCAGCAAGTCTCGTGGTTAGACTTATCACAACTAGGAATTGCAAGTCAATGGTGATGTTGATTTCTAGACTCACTGCGTTGCTTCGAACCAATGGTTTTTATTTATTTACATTATATCTTCTTATTTTTTGTATAATCGGCATGAGTATAAATCGGGTTATTTTACCAATTTTGGAATTTGTCACAATTAAATCATAACGATTTTATAAAATGTTTGTACATATTAAACTCAAATTAAATATGATTGAATTATTATAGTTGAACCAAGACCTATATTGACATAGAATTTCTAAAAATTTAAAACTCTTAATCAATAATATAATAATCATCCAGAATTTATACATAATTGGTTTTTGTGACTTTGATTTTGTGAATGTTGAAAATCCACTAAAGTCTATGATGAATTTCTATCAATCTTGATAAACAAGATTGTTATCATCACACAATGACAATAAAAAAAATTAAGAAGAAAAAATATTAGGGGTTCTGCAAAGTTTCTCTCTGCTCACAAATTGTGGAAAACTTTATTCATTTTACAACTGCAAAATTCTGTGAGTACAATGAGATGAATTGATTACAAAAATAGGAATTACTCACTCTATTTATATAATTGAGTTTGCTTTCTCCCTAAGCTAAAAAATCTCACAACTATAAAAGTCCAAAATATCTATTTTAGACTTAAATCAAATTCATCTATCAGTTTTTGGAAGTAAAATTCTATAGTCGAGAGTTCCTTTCAAATACCTCAGTATCCTTTTCGTCGTTGCTAGGTGTGATACATTTGGCTTATGCATGAATATATTTACCACACATACACTTAAACTCCAAAGCTTCAACCTTCTATTTCCAAGTATCCTTATCCTTGAAGGGACTACCCGAGGCTAAAACATCAGCCAGTCTAGTAGATATGAGAGAAAAGATGGAAGCAACTTTGAACAAGCTATGGTTAGCTCAAAATTAATTTCCATCTTGTCCCCCTCAGAAAGATTCTGGATGAAGGATAAATATGATGTTAAAATAATAGATGTAACCTCCTCATGAGTGTTTGAAAGCCGGGGGGAAAAGATTGCTAGTATCTTTATAAAAGTAGTCACCTTATCATAAGCGTTATCCTTAGAGACCCAAGTTTGCTTAGGATGCCACTCAGTCCAAAGAGACTATTGTCCCTCTTCGCGAGCCCTTTTCGTCAAAATTTGAGGCAAGGATGGTTCCCTCACCGTCAAATTAGTTGCGGCGTCCACAAGATAACCCACCTCGAGTACAGGAGCCGACGCTTCTACAGTTAGGGCATGAGAAGGGTCAGAGCAAGAGTGAGGGGTAAAAGAAGAAGACTCGAAATTCACCATAGCCAAAATACTTTGAGCTTCGACAAGGTGGTGGAATATGTTCGAATTGCTTATTTTATCCATACTATTTGTAAAACGCAATCACACGTATTAAAAAAAACAAGAAGACTCCGCTCTCACAAAAAATCTTAATTATCTCCTCATGTTTAATTACACTTGGGATAACATGAGTATCAATTTGCCTCTTCCTGACACCGGTAGAAGGCACCTCACCTGGACCAAACCCGTCCTCGTAGCCACACCTTTTTTACCTTGATTGCATTTCCTCCTTCACCGCCTATCATACCCAAAAATTTCCCTCTCTTTTTCATTTTTCATCTGGCTTATAGTTCTAATTCATCTGCATACATTTGCATAAATCCTTCATTAGGTAGTATCATGGTTTCATTTATAGGGAAACATTATTAGTTTAGTGGATCAGTGGTGGCTGACTAGTTATATGTTTCATATGGTTCAAGGTTCCATCATGAAGTTTATTTCATTTGGTTTTGATTTGAGATTTGTTGTGGATTGAGACTCTTTCATCTGAAGCATTTGGTTTTTTTTTCTCATCTCAATTGTGGTACAAGGTATTTCAATCACTTAAGTGGGCGCCATATGTTTTATGTTACAAGACTCATGAATTAGAGTTATAATCATGTTTACTTGTGGATTATTGCTTGGAAAATAAATTATTATGTGGCACTTGATTTTTTGGTCAAAGTCAACTATGAAGATCGACTTTTGACTTAGTCATGACAATTTCACCAATTACAAATACATTCTAAGGCTATTTTGTGACGCACAAGAAAAAGAAGAGAATTTGAAGATGTGAACTTTTGGTCAACAAAGTCAACCATAGAAGGTTGAATTTTTGTTGACTGAGTCATATACATTTTACCATTGTTACATACATTAGCTCATTCATATGAGGAATTACATGATTTGAAGAGAATTCAAAGCCAAAAATTCAAATTATAAAGTAGAGGGAATATAAAGTATCTTTAGCTATAAGTAAAAAGCCAATATAATGGGTATTCAAGTACAAATTTCAAGTACAAATACAAGAAGAAGCCATTAAATTGAATTACTCACTTCGTTCCATATTATAAGCAAATTTAACTTTTTAAATTCATTGAATAATTAATGGATATAATTATATAGACCAGAATCACTAGTTATTCAATGGATTTGAAAACTGAATTTTACTTCACGCCTAAACCTATTTTAAAAAAAGTCCTTTAACACTAGCATATAATTAGACATGATAACAAAATCCATACATGTGAATACCCATCCAAACATGTCTCGAAGTTGACGAAGAAAACCCCGCTTTGAATGAGTTTGTGTTTTTCTAATTAAAAAATATGAGACAGGTCGGATAATGAAGACAATAATACCCACCTCAAATCTGGCTCCGAATCCGTTACGTTTATTTTATTATGTACATTATTATTTATTTTTGATAATTTAAAATTTAAAATATGTGATTAATATTTTAATAATTTTATTTTTATTCATTATTTAAAATATTTAAAATGTATATATAGAATTTTTTGAGATTGTTTTATTTTATTATACATAATATGATATAATTTTGAAAAAAATTAATATTTGTATTAAAAAAATTGATTTTACTAAACGGACGTTGGTAGAACTAGGATTAGGTATGACAAATAAATCCGCCCTTGCCTCAATTTTAGTGAAGAAAATGCAATTTAATCGGAAGCGGATGCGGGTGCGGGGAAAATCCAATATTTATTTACGGGTGCGGGTGGGGTGATGCTAATACCCGCACCCGCCAATTAAATTTAATTTATTTTTTAATAATTTTATTACTTATTTACACTTTTTAATGTTATAATATCATGTTTATTAGAATTACTATTACTATTTTAAAATATAATTTAAATAAAAATGTCAAACATAAAAAATGCTTTGAAAATAATCAATTATTTAGTTTAACTATTGATTTTATTTTTATTATAAAAATGTATAAATTTTAAAAAAATTAAAATTTTATTCGGGCAGATGCGGTGAAATTCGTTTCTAGGGGGCGGGTGCGAGGAAATAAATATTAGCTCCGATCAAATTTAAGGACAAGGTGAGTCTGAATTTGAGTGGTGGGTACGGGTATGAGTGTATTTAAATTCGCCTCTGACCTATCCCATTGCCATCCTCGAAAATATTAAATCCAACTCAAAATTGTCTAGGATGAATTTGAATTTGAACTTTCCATTCTATTTAAATTGGAAATTTCTCCACCCACCTAGTGGATTTCTTCCCCACCCCTGATGAAAAACCAAAAATAGCCACAATTTTCGTAAGTGCATTTACGAATTCCCAAAACAAGGTGAATTCATAAATGCACTTACGAAATAGTCCAAGATTTTCAAAAAATAAGGTGAATTCGCAAGTGCACTTGCGAATTCACCTTATTTTGGGAATTCATAAGTGAACTTACGAAGTCTGCATGTTGTTTTAGAAAACACACAGAATAAACCCCAATACCATTCATTTCAAAATACCCCAATTTCAACCTCTTTACTCCAAACCCTTGTAATTTCTACCACTTCAAAGTCACTCAATTTAAGTACAACTCATTGTTTCAACTCATTCCAACTCCTCCAAAATCAACTCCAAGCTCAAATATGTGTAAGTTCTCTTCACTTATTTCTATTCAAATTTTGAATTCTTATTAGATTATTAGGTTAGGTTGCAGAAATTTAATAGTATATGAAATAATAATAGGTACATGTAGTAGGAAAAATATGATTTTGGGAGTTTTGAGACTTAGTTTCTGGTTTTGAAAAATTGTGGACGAAGGGGGTTTCGCAAGTTAACTTGCAAAGTGGCCTAAGAGAGACTTCACAAGTTAACTTGCGAATTATGGTCTGATTTGTTTTAAATTAGTAAGCTAATAATTGTAATGGTTTATTTCAGGAGAATGGCAGAGAATGACAACTAGATGACACGTTTGAGACATGGCAGACAAAGATAGACAGCGTCAACTCGTCGTGAGCGAGAGCTAAGGGCAAGGGAACAAATGGCACAACTTGATATGGCATCACCTTCTGCACCGTCACGGAGGAGTCGTCTCCATGAGGTGTCTTCATCTGGTGCACATGAGGAGGAGGTACCGGAGGAGGAGGCCCAGGATGCCTAAGACGCCGAGGTTCCCAACGACGATGTTGAGAAATCTGCAGAGGCGGATGATGATGGATATCCAAGAGGGCCATATGATAGATCTCTCTTGATTTTTTATCAAGACCATTATAATACGGTGGGAGAACTGACTTTGAGATTTGTTTTGCTTTTTATCGCAAATGTTGCGGATAGCAAGAGTCGCCACCGACTTTTCTTTTATCCAATTAAGGGAAGGTGAAAAGAACAGAAAACGACCTTCGTTAGATTTTGAGTAAGGGAGAAGGTTATGAAAAGGGAAGGTATTAGCACCCCTTTTTATCCGTAGTTTTCTACGGGCTCTTAGTTGCTTTTTAGCTCACTTTAAAAATTGCTTTTTGTGTGTTTGAAAAAATGTTTTGAAAAGGCATTTCGCTTTGACTTTGTAATGATTCATGTAGGAATGTATACAAAGTGTTCAGAAATGTTTCGTTTTGAAAAGTGTTTGAACTTTGATAAAAGTGTGAGGTGTGAAAAGTATTTTGATAGAGCAGACAACTAAAACTCTTATAACCTACTCAGAATGGACGTTTTCGTGTTGTTTTACATTCCTTTAGAATAGTGTTATCCATACCATTAGTTGGTAGGTAACCCTATTCGTTGGATATGGAAGGGACATTCGAAGGGACATCAGATGGTCATAGAAGGCAACTTGTAGGAGTATCCTAGCACATTCGAAGGGACGATCATCACTTTTCGTAGGCAACAATCAAGGGACGAGATCATGTATTCGTAGGCGACATCGTGGGTCTATGATCTTTGTATCGAAGGAACTATGATGATATGTTTCGTAGGCAACGACGCTAGGATACCTCTACGTTCGAGGGACTTGACCATTTATTCGAAAGGCAACAAGAGAGAGAATTACCCTAAGGGGTGCATGTGTGAAAGAGTGTGTTGATTCAAATATATTATCTTGCAAATTAGAAGTGATCTACGTTCGTTTTTATCTTTCCATACACGCCTAATTACTAGCAGTTTATAGGGTGCAGGAAGTAAATTGCGAAAAGTAAAGTGCGGAAAAGTAAATGTCCTACGATATTACATGGTTTTGGGGCAGTTACATAATAGAAGTGCGGAAAAGTAAAATCCTAATTAAACTATTACATCCCATGAGCAGTTACATAATATTGGAAAAGAATGCGAGAAAATAAATCATAACTATTACAACCTGTAAGCAGATACATAATAATCGGGAGAAAAAGAAATTCGCATAAGAGAAAAATACGTTAGTAAAAGCAAGTTTTGAATGAAGAAAAATGTTTTTGGGTTAGTAATGATAATTAGATGATAGACTAATTTTTTGGACCGTTTTCGATAAGGAAAAGCAATTAAAAGTCAATTTAATGGTTAATTAACAATTAGTTAAAATATGCATGCAAAAATATTAATTTTAATGTCAAAAATTAAATAAGTATTTTTTTGATTAAAATGCAAAAGGAAAATATTTTTGGTGATTTTTAAATGAATGAGAAAATTATTTAAAGAGAAAATAAATTAAATTGAAAAATATGAAAAGAAAATATTAAAAGAGTTAGTTTTGTAAGTAGTAAAAAAAATAGATTGCAAAGCCAAGGGGATCGAACCCAAGCCATGCCTCTCACACGCGTGTGTTGTTACTGCTAGGCCATCCTGCAG
The DNA here is from genome assembly GCA_021764765.1 of Vicia sativa. Classification (NCBI taxonomy): domain Eukaryota; kingdom Viridiplantae; phylum Streptophyta; class Magnoliopsida; order Fabales; family Fabaceae; genus Vicia; species Vicia sativa. Next base: position 233,955,063 of record CM038794.1, on the reverse strand, counting down.
ATCGTGTTAGTTAAATAAAACAAAAACAATTTAAACGAAATTGAGTTCTGGGAATCCAAAACACGCGCGAAGATCTTCATCTTCTTCGTTTGAATTTTCAAACCTATAGCGACGGCCTTGTTCGTCGCTACAGCCCTTGCAAAATTCCAAAATCAAACACAAGCAATATAAATTCATTATGAGTACATGGTTCGATCCGGTTTTGTCTCCTAAACACGATAGTGGTCTTAGTTTTGGCTAATTTTATCTTAAACAGAAAGCCCTAAATCGGAGCTGTAAACCCTAACAATGGCAAACTCCAATTCCTGCACTGAAACTTAAATCAACCTATACAAAAAGCTTCGAAACACCATTAGAAACACAAATATGCAATCAAAACACGTTAAACATAAATGTATGTATGAATTCGATTTCAAGCTTTTTTGACACAAACCGTGACTTAGAGGTATCGATTCTGGGTGTTTCAACGCGTGGGGGTGATTGGAATAGCTTCCTGGGACCTTGAGGATGCTTGTTCAATCCTCAAAACTCCTTGAATTGGCCTGCAAAGTCAAAACCGAAATTGCTTTCTTCACAAGTTTTCTTGAAATTTTTTTAGGGTTCTTGAGGCAGAATTTCCGTCTTTTGTGCATGTGAATGCATTGTGTACTTATAGTGGATGGATTTAGGTCAAGAATCATGAGGAAATAATGTACCAATCAATGAGAAAATATTTGATTTGGTATAAAACCAAATATTGCCTTTTTGATCAAATTTCAATCAATTCTCTTGCCAATCAATGCCAATTTCGAATTTGCCAGCTTGTGTGATTTGCTTGGACCTCAAGAATGAGAGAAAAATCCAATTTGCATTTAATTTTGATTTTCTACCTTTTATTTTAATTTAATTGGCTTTTAAATAATTAAAATCCAAAATAAATAGAAAATAAAAGATAAAATTCGTGGCCTTGCGCTTGGAGGTTCCAAATTAGCTGAGGAACAAGTTTGAACCAAGAAAAGTTAGGCCCATTTGCAAAATTTTGGATTTTGACAAGTATTTCTCTTTGTGCACCTCTTCGAAAATGCTCAACTTGTGCAAGGTGTATCTTGCTCAATTTTTTTAACATTTTTGGGTATTCTTGGACTTTTTAGAAAGATCTAGATGTCCTCTAAACAACCTCTTTGGTTTCATCTCAATTGAAGTTTCCATGCTCAATAACACTTCTTTACAAAAAGTTGACTTTTTGTTGACTTTGAAAAGGACCTGTAATGTTTTGATCCATATCTTCCAAATGAAGCATTTTCTGACCAAGCTTGTAAGTCATGAAGTTGTAGAGAATTGAATTCTCTTCAAAATGAGAGGTGGTGGAAAAATTTCTGATAAAGTATGAGAAAGTTATGCCTGATCAAAGTTCTGTTGACTTTTGTCTGAGAAAGCCCAATTTAGAAACTTTGACTTTTGATCAATTCTTGATTTTTCTTGATGAATCATGATCAACCCTTGATCAAATGATGAATTCTACTTCAAAATATGGTTGTTGACCAAAAATCATGAAGTTTGATTGTATGTCGACTACAGTTGACTTTTTGTCCAATACAACTGATTTTCAACCATTTGAGCAATTGTTTGAGGAAATTTGACTTGTAAGGCTTGAAACTTGACATGGAGATTCTTTGAAGCATATGATGAGGGATGATGACCACTGGAAATGTTGGAGGCTCATCTGGACTTGAGGATAGCCAAACCCTGGGTGATTGCTTAGGAGAGGGTTTGTCTGGTCAACCCTTGTGAAATCCTTGAGTATGGTTATGAGAAATGTTTTGAGAAGTGGGAGGGCAAATTTTGGGGTATGACAACCATACTGCCCGTTATGTCTGGGGTGGAAAGGTATTATAATTTTATCGTTATATGTCTTGAAACATGTCAACCACTCCCACAAAATATTTGATCTATATGTTCCACATGCTCATTGGTTCCACAGTGCTATCATCACATCCGATCTTGCCGGATTATTCAGTACTAGTTACGGTACCATTAGCACCGACATGCAGGGTGCTTTTGCTGAGAGATGGCAAAAGGAGACGTAATCTTTCCACTTTCCAGTTGGGGAGTTGACGATCACCCTCGACGATGTTTCCTGCTTGCTCCAACAACCTATCAGAGGTAGGTTATTCAACCATGCCAAGATAACCAGAGTTGAGGCGATTGAGTTGATGGTTGAGTATTTGAGAGCTGATCCTTACCAGGATGCTCAGGACTGCGACTCCATAAACAGGGCGCATATGAGGTTCTCATACGGAAAGTATTTATATGAGAAGCACCTTTGTCAAGCATCTCTTGCAAAAAGAACTACACAGGCAGTTGGGGAGCCTGTAGAGGCAGATATTTTTATTCAATTTCACTATGGTTGTGTCATTCGGTGTTTTTGATGTACCTGGTAGGCACGTCTGTCTTTGTGAACACGAGTGGCCACTACACCAATGTAGCCTACCTGAGATATTTTACGGACCTGTCTACAGTTTGTGACTGAAACTGGGGTGTCGCTGTTCTGACCTACCTCTACCAAAAGCTGAATGAAGCTTGCAGATGGAGGGCGAGGGCACTCACCGGCTCGTGCACACTCCTCACAATACGTTTTTACTTTAACGATAAATTTTAATTAGTTTTAATTTATTTGTACTTACATATTATATTTTTGTTGATGCAAAGCTGAATTATATCATACTTTCACTGCATTCATGGTTACACCGTAGATCCCGACTATCAGGACTTCATGCCAAGGGCTGCCGGGTTTATTTTCAATAGGGACAACCATAATGTGCTTCCTTACTGGATGTTCCTTGATCGCACCAACCATGACGACATCAACTGGACCCCGTTTGAGGACTACAAGAAGGTTGTTACATTCGATACCATCTCGTTATACTCTGGGTGGCTAGTCTGTGGGGCTAACATGATGGTCAAGTATCTGCCCGAGCGGCGTATGCGCCTGTTTGGCTTTGTGCAGATGATATCCCGATCTCTTTTCTAGGCTGCTCCCGACACCATGACATAGAGGGCTCTATATAATGTCTTCTAGGATTGAGAGAATCATCTCGTGCCACATGCGTATCGATTGATGCAGGCATCTCATATGTGACATTGTGTAGAGGAGTACGCGACATGGTTCTTTAGAATGTCACACCCTTAAATGACACCGGAGGGTGAAGGACGTCCACCGAGGCCAACACATGAGGAGCTCTTGGAGAACGAGCAGACCGATGATGATCATGCCATTGATCTTGTGCTCATTTGTCAACGTATCAGCCAACTTGGATGAGAGGCGTTGAATGACGACGTTGTGCATGAGGGCGGACCCGATGCGGTTTTCGTGGTGGAAAGGATGGTTGCTGAGGCAGAGAGTCAACACATTACTGCAGGCAGAGGAGGGCGCTCGGGTCAGGATTAGGCATACACATTAATCTTTATGTTTTTTTATTTGATTTTGTTTGATCGCATTTTTTTCGGAACTATTTATGTAAGTCGATATTTTTGACAAATTTTCTCCTTAACATTTATCTTATCACATAGTAATATTTACATGGTTTGCGTATATCGAATGCTCCGTAATTGAGTTTCTGAAAACGGAAATGTAATCCGACTTATAGTGAATTTCTGAAAAATAAAAATGTAATCCGCATCGGACTTATAGTTCCAAACATGGTTTAACACATTCAGAAAAGTTTCATAAGTGCACTTACGAATTCACCTTTTGCTGAATGTGTTAAACCATGTTTAAACAAATAAAATGTACAAAATAAGGTGAATTTGTAGGCGCACTTACGAATTCACCCAAAAATGTCAATTCGTAAGTGTACTTACAAATTCACAGTGAATTCATAGATGTATTTACAAAGAACATTTTTGATTTTTTAGAAGTGTAAGAGAAATGGATGAAGAAATTTCCTTTAAATTTAAGACGTGCAACGAGAAATATTTGAAAATTCGGGTTAACTTTGGATAAATAAAAACCGCCTCCGTCCGTTTCCATACCTAGTACACGAAACATATTACGAACTTCACGAAAAATATTACGAACTTCACGAAACATAACAATAGTATCCGTGTGCGGGTCTTTCTTTAGCTGAGCTAAACCAAAACCCCAAAACCCTGCGATGCGAATCCGAAAGGCAACTCCGAAGAACAAGAAGAATGCCGCCGCCGGAAAAGAAGAAAACAAAGTAAAAACCGCCCAATTGAAAGGCGCAGAGAGATCAGCGTATTTCGCACGGCGAGAAGCCGCAAAGATACTGAGAACCGTACTCGAAGGAGACGCAAACCGCCGTGCACTCGCTTCCATCAAAACCCTCGTTTATCAACCTTCCGTCAGAAACAAAAAAGCCACATTCGCTCTCATCTGTCAAACCCTCAAACGTAACTATCTCACTCTTTCTCTTTCATTTCTTGTAATTATCATATTCATTCGTTTTCTTTGCATTTTCAGATCTTCCCATTATCAATGATGTTTTGAAAGCTGCTTCTATTCTCAACACCAAGTGGAAGGTAATAAAGTACTGCATTAACTTTGAATCTGTTTACAATACAACACTAACAATTTCATTTACATTTGCTTTTGCAGAAGCAACAAGAGTTGGTTTATATTATTGTCTATGATATTCTTTTCGGTCAGGTCAGTGAATTGAATTCCGCGATATTTTCTAAGGAATTTTATTTCCACTAATTGAACTGCTTTCCTCAGCATTAGTCAATTTTGTATGTTAATGCGGTTTGGTTGTTGTAGGAAGTTCCACTGGTTGGTGATGCAGAGAAGTACCTCATGCGCCACAAGGATCCCCTACATTTACATCTGAAAAAGGTTTTGTACCAGAAGAATGTGGCGACGGTTAAAGAGTTGTTTGCTCTACAAGAGGTTCCTGGTAAGTCTTCACTCTTTACTGTTCATATTTTGTTATATTGCGAATTCACGGAATATGATTTATAAATGATAATTTTTTAGATTTGAAACGTTCTCATTTCTCAATAGATGTTTTTTCAAAGCTATTATTCTTTATTTGTGTCTGTTTCTGGTTTACTGCTCTACTGTCAGAATGACTGGGAAATTGTTTGAAATTTTCTTGTGCAGATGTGTCTCTACCTCGAAGTGTTCGTGTGAATACACTTAAACTAGATGTTGATTCTGCCTTAGTTGAACTTCAGAAAAAATACTCGGTATTTTTGTCAACGAATTTCTAATTGTCATATTGCACATTACATTGTCATTTTTCTTTATTGAAATGAATTTATAAAAGCCTCTCAAAGTGTCCATCCTTGACTCAAACTAGTGCTCGACATTTTGTTTGATGAGATTATGTTTTTGATGTGTGCAACAGATTCAAAAGGATGATTTACTGCCTGATTTACTAGTACTCCCTCCAGGAACCGATTTACATGATCATCCTCTTGTCAAGAATGGAAGCATATTTCTGCAAGTAGGATTCAACCCTCCTTTGATTATCAACATATAAATCTTAAGGGATTTAAATACTGATTTGTCTTTGCTCTTTAAGAAATTTTCTGATGGCAATTCTTGGAGTTTGTTTTTCATTAACTTAGGGTAAGGCGAGTTCCATGGTGGCACCGGCTCTTAGCCCTGAACCAGGATGGGAGGTAAGTTATTGCTGCATTATTACATATGATTATGCATAGATCTGATTTGAGATAATCCATTTCATAGGTATTCTCCACTTTAGCTCATCATAACCCTTGTAAACATCATCTTTTGCTGTTTCATTTCTAATTTTTTTTATTCTTCTGAGTCTAGGTAGAGATTTACATTGTGACCTGCCACATGTTCCTTTTGTTTGTATTTCCCAAAATAACATTATATTTTTCAAAAGTATCCTATATCTTGCTTTTGGAAGTATGTGGTTAATGGATATATTATGGAGTATTTTTTTTTTCCGTAGTTGTTTGGTAATCAAATAAGTGGTATGGCAACTAAGCCGAAAGAAAACCAGGACTAGAATGGTGGTCAGACCACTTACCCTTGGAGAATCGAGACTAAATTTTAATGGTTAAACACACATATTTATTCATTGTTAAATATATTGTTCTATTTATATGGATCTGTTCCTTTTGAGATTATTTATCACACTATTGGGAATTTAGGATAATATATGTATATTGTTGCTTTTAAGCAATTGTAATGATGAACCATTGACACATAGAAACCAATAATAATTTTGAGATAAATGGAGGTGATTGTATGTTACTTAACATGTTAGTGTTGTGTTAGTGCTATACATTGTTGTAAGGCGTCTAGAATGTATTATGTTTGGACACTACTACTTTTGGTTAATATGTTACCTTGAAATATTTATGGCACAGTTGGAAATTGAATGGTGGACATAAAGAGATTATGTTTTACTTTTTCCGGTTCTTATTAATTTTTCACTTTAAATGTATCTCAAGGTTCTTGATGCATGCGCTGCACCAGGCAACAAAACTGTCCACCTTGCCGCCCTTATGAAGAGAAAGGGTAGGATTATAGCATGTGAGCTGAAAAAGGAAAGGATTAAGCGCTTGAATGATACTATAAAGCTATCCGGAGCTTCCAGTATCCAATATTGTGTTTTTACTATTGAGATGCTTTTCAACCAACAGTTAATTCAATGTTACAATAAACACAAATTAGTGTTTTATTTAATCATACATGCTAAGTAGTTGTTCAGATCTTCTTTCTGCATACTGTACTGTGATGCCTCTGAAGCAGAGGAGCACACTGTAAATTTTGATACCATTTCTTCGGTTAATTTTCAGTTTGTGTTGCCATGCTTCTAACTTAACGCTAAGTTCAGACATACAGGTTCTCAATGAGGATTTCTTGAACATAAATCCCAAGGACCCTGCATATTCAAAGGTAAAGTATAATTTACTGAATTACTAATCCCTAATGTTTTCCATTCATGTTACTTGTTGGTTTTGTGTGTAACTGTTATCAGATTTAACATTGCAGTTAAAAGCTATTCTTTTAGATCCTTCCTGCTCTGGTTCTGGTACTGCTGCTTCTAGACTAGACCATCTGCTTCCATCTAAAGCAGCAGGTGATATTGACACGGAAAGATTGAACAAGCTTGCAGCTTTTCAGAGAAAAGCTCTTCAGCATGCCTTCCTTTGTGAGTTAGTTTGTTACTCATTGTCAATTCAATTTTATTTTGTTCCTATACAGTACAGTAGTTAAAAGAATCGTTTCTTTGGCAGTTCCAGCTTTGGAAAGAATTGTATACAGTACATGTTCAATAAACCAAATTGAGAATGAAGATGTTGTGAAATCTGTTCTGCCCATAGCCGAGTCGTATGGATTCCAACTGGCAAAGCCCTTCCCTGAGTGGCAGTGCCGTGGTCTTCCGGTGTTTGAAGGCTGTAAGTATTATTATTCAGTTACTGGTCTATTTCTGTTGTATAGTTTTTGGTGGATTTTAATAATGCTTGTTTTCTTATCTTGCAGCTGAAAACCTGGTTCGAACAGATCCTGCCAAGCATGGAGAGGGTTTCTTTATTGCCTTGTTTGTCAAGAAAGATGCTAACCTTTCAGTGAGGTCAAATAAAAATGATAATAAGACTCTCGCCAATTCTACCAGAATTAGTAACGTGCGAAGGAAGATACCGATGTTCTTTCACACAAACATGTTCAAAATGTGGTTACATGCCCAATTGAACCAGCGTCGAAATTTGAGGGATAGAAGATATTTTTCCTGTCAGTGTAAAAACCATTGATAAAATAGACTAAAGCAGTTTTGTTAGCAGCATTTTTGTTTCCTTTCCCATATTTACCGCTGTAAGGGATAAAATTATAATCTTTGTTTTTAATTGTAATGATGAAAGAAGCTACGAAGACGAACTTCTCTTCACCAATGCATTGAATATTTTTTGCTCGGCCCCTGGCTGTGATACAAAACTTTTGGACAACAACAATAATCATTGGTCTTACAGATGGTGAAAAACATTACAACCAAAAGACAAGAGCTTCCTATATGCTCTCAACATAAATTGCAATCTCTTTGGAAAAGTATCCATATGACAAAACATCTTTGAAACAAACAAGGTCGCATTACACGATGTTTTTTTTTTGTTATTGGTTTTGCTTTTTTGTAGGTTTATTTATCCAATTATTTTGTCATTAAATTTTTTTTGAACACCTTTTTTTCTTGTCACTTGATTATGACATTGTTTAAAATGTACAAAACTCGACAAAATACAACTCGAAGGAAGTATTTTATTATGAACAAGCCCTAAAGAAGGGGGTGAGATCGCTCCTAAAAGAAAGAATTGACCTAAGTCTGTCCTACTTATTCTTCTTTTCTTGTTCGTGACCCTCGGATCAATTGGCAAACTGAATCCCACAGGTACTTGCAGGGTGAAAGGAGGAGAACCTGTTGGGATTGGTACGGACTGACTTCTTAATTAGCTATCATCAGGATCAGACATTTAAAAGAAGGGGTGTTAGAACAGATGCTTGCTTGCACTATAAGGAAGGAAATGATGATGAAAGAATAATATGAGAGAAAACAATGAATTTTATTCAATGTAATTGAAATGTCATACAAATGGTTCATACATTATTTGTCTGACTCTCTCTCAAGACTAATTAACTAATTTCCATAGCTAGTAAACTATTCATAAATTTAGTTATAACACATAGCAACCAACTTAATTCATTTATAATTGGTTTAGGAGTGAATTAACTAACAACATGCTTCCTGAATTCAATCTTATATTATTAATTTGATTTGAAACACACCTAATGCACTCCTTAATCTGTCGGTCTTCAACCATTTGGTTAACATATCCACAACATGTGCAACAATAGAGCAATGTATAATCTCTAATCTTTCTTGACTAACCTGTCCCTTCAAGAAATGAAATCTAAACTCAACGTGTATATTCCTGACATGCAAAACTAGATTATTTGCTAGATTGATAGCTGTCTGGTTATCAATTTGTAGCTTGATTGGCTTCTTAGCCTAACTCCTTCAAAATTGATTCTACATGCAACACATGATCCAACTATGTATTCTGTTTTAAATGATGAAAGCGCTACAACAAAGTGTTTCCTTAAACACCAGGAAATTGATGAATCAGGAATCTTAAAGTAGTAGCCAATGGTGCTTCTCCTATTAACTCTATCACCACATAAGTTAACATCCTAGTAACATATGATCTCTGTATGAGATTTCTTTGCAAGAGTTGGAAACAAAATTTCATAATTCATTTTACCCCTCAAGTATCTCAAAATCCTTCTAGTTGCACTTATGTGAGATCTCCTTGGATCATCCATAAACTTACTCTCAAGCCTACAACAAGCTATTATCAAGTGTTATATTGCAAAGATATCTTAGTTAACTTACAACTTATTTGAAGATTAACGAATCCACCTTCTTTTCATTGTCTTTTTCTCTAACTTAAGATCAACTTCAATAGGTGTTGTTGTACAGCCATATTAATTCATATCAAACCTTTTAAGAATCTACCCAACATACTTTCCCTGATGCAACATCAACCCTTTTGAGTTTTTGAGAAATTCCATCCCTAAGAATTATGATATAATATATCAAAGTCAATCATCTCAAATTCAGGCATCATGAGATCCTTGAATCTTCTATGCTTGATGTTGTTTCCTGCACATGCACACCTTACACAGTTATACACTTTTTGAGGCCCTGATGCACTACAAGGCCATATGTTCTTTTGTTTCAGGTTCTAGGTGTTTGCTTTAAGCCATAAAAAGCTTTAAATATATACATAATGTATTAATTTTCTTTGATAACAAATCTTGGTGGGTGAGTGAAAAACCAATTCTTCAATAAACATATTAAAAAATGCTGACATGACATCTCTAGGTGGAACATGGACCAACCTCTTGCATTTGCAATATAGCTATTACAATTCTAACTGTTTCAATTCTAGCCAATAGAGCATAGATTTATGAATAGTGAATATCAATTCTTTGGAGAAATCCTATAGCAACTAACATGGCTTTGTATTTTTCAATTGATCCATTTGAGTTCTGCTTCAACTTGAACACCCACTTTACTTCAATAACTTTCTTATCAGATAGTAATTTAACTAGCTCATATGTATTATTTCTTTGGATTGCAGCCAACTCTCTTTTCATAATTATTTTCTATGCTCCACTCATTAAGGCTTCATGATGATCGATAGGTTCAACATATTCTAATAGTGATATATGTATGCACTAATTCACCGTCTTTTGTAACCTCATTGTCATTTGTCAACTCACAACCTCGTAACCTTAACATTGGTGCTTTTATCTAATGACTCATCACTATTATCACTACCAATGAGTAATGAACTCATTCGTGTCTTGCTTAAGCTGCTCTCTGATTGTCAATCCCACAAACTTCCCTCATTTATCATCCCATCCATGATGATGGACATATATTACAAGGCAGAATCATACAATCTATAGGCACCAGTTGCATGATAGCTATTTAAAATCATCACTTCACTTTTGTCTTAGCATTAAGGACATGTTTGTGACATAGTCACCTCTGAAAAGATGCACATTGGGTTTCTTAACACTCAAAAACTCCTAAGATAACATGTTCTTAATTCTTCTAGTTGGACCTAATGAGCACATATGCTACAATATATTGTCAGCTCCCAAAATGAGTTAGACATTCCTCTTTGCTTTACCTTTCACCTGGCCATATCCAAGATAATTTTTTCTCTCTCTCTCGGATAAGCCAGTACGCTGAGGTGCATAAGAAGCTATAACCTCATGTTGCATGACTTGATCAACACAAAATTACTCTGTATTCTCCACCACCATTAGTTTTCAAAATTTTAATTTTTCAATTGCTTTGAAAATCCTCGAGCTTCTTAAAAATGTCAAATACTTCATCTTTTGTATTTATCAAATAAATCCATATATTTCTATCATTCCTCTCGATCATCATGTATCCAGTAGATTTACCTTATAAGGATCTATTATCTGCTAGTCTCACCTTACTCTTTCTACCGCTATCAAACTTGACTAACCAATTCTCGTGACTTGCCATATGGTTTGAACAAAATGTATCTAAAAACTATGATCTTGCGGTGCTTAAATAGATTCATGCACTTCCTTTCTTTCAAGAATTTTTATTCAATTAAATTGAGATGTCATACAAACTACAAAGTAACTAACTTCCATAACTATAAACCATTCACAAAATTAATTATAACTCTGGCTCTTAATAGGCCTAGGGTTGAATTAATAACAACTAAAAGGCACATAGCCAACAATGAGATTTCGCACCTTATGTTCGCCGATGATTTACTTATTTTTGGGGAGGCTAATGAGAAGCAAATGTTGTGTGTTAAAGAGATCTTGGAAGAATTCTGTCTCATGTCGGGGCAGGAAATAAGTAAAGAGAAGTCAAGTATTCTTTTCTCCAACAATGTGAATAGAAGTACCAGATCTAAACTAGTGCACATTTCTAGCTTCAGGGAAACTAATGATTTTGGTAAATATCTTGGTGTTCCGCTGAAAGGGAAAGCTCTTAGGAAGAATGATTTCGACTATGTTATCGAGCAAATTGCCACCAAGCTGTCTAGTTGGAAGGCTCGTCAACTTTCCTTTGCGGGAAGGGTGACCATTACCAAGAGTGTGATGGAAGCGATTCCCATATATCCTATGATGACAAATCTTTTACCTAAGGCTTGTATAAAAGATATCCAGAAAATTCAGAGAGGTTTCATTTGGAGAGATACGGAAGATAAAAGGAGACATCATGCGGTTAGTTGGGATATTGTTACTAAGGCGAAGTGTGATGGTGGCCTTGGGTTGAGAGATCTTAATTTGATGAATGAAGTCTGCATTATGAAGCTGGGCAGCAAAATCATTAATGGGGATGGGGATTTATGGTGCAATATTATGAGAAGAAAATACAAGGGTGAGCTTCATGATGGAATGTTGAAAGCTAAGAGTAAAGATTCTAATTTGTGGAAATCTATAGCTAAAACAGCTCCGAAGCTTATGGAGGTTGGGCTGTGGAGAATTGGTGAAGGCAATATTATTCAGCCTTGGAGAGATAGTTGGATAGAGGAAGGTAAGAATTTTTTTGATTGGAGGTGCTTAGATTGGATACCAGAAGACATTAAAGTTAAGATGGCTGCTATTTGTCCACCTCTGGATGGGAGTGGGAATGACAAATTTATTGGTGCTACCAACGATGATGATGGTAGTTTTGCTATTGGCCAGATGTATAACCTGTTATCTCAAGATGTTGATAATGAAGATAGCAAGGTGTGGCGGCATATTTGGAAGCTAGAAGCTCCTGAGAGAGTTAGGAGCTTTATATGGTTGTTAAATCACAATAGACTGCTCACAAAAATCACATGAGTCGGTCGGGATTTGTAGTGGATGGCTGCGGTTTTTGTGGTGCTGTTAGTGAAACCGTGCTGCATGCTCTTCGAGATTGTAAATCTGTGCAAGATGTTTAGGCGGATAAAGTTCCAAATAGTATCGTGAATGAATTCTATCGGTATCACTGAAAGGAATGGATAAATTTGAACTTGGATATTGCGCGGGCGGATCCAGATTGGTGTAGTTACTGGGCTCTTGGATGCCATTCTATTTGGAAGTGGAGAAACAAAGACATGCATGATGACAACTATGTTCGTCCCTATAATGTTATTCAGAACATTGACGATAGTTTGCGGAAATATAAGGAAGCAGTTGCTATTAATAAAATGGTTAATAGGAGTTATGCCGAGAACCTTATCAGTTGGCAGCCTCCTAAGAGCAATTTTGTTAAGCTGAATGTTGACGGTTCGCATGATGCTCAAGGTTTATCAGGGTGTGGTGGTATTTTGCGTAATGAGCATGACTTGTGGTTGGGTGGATATTCCACGAGCATTGGGTGGTGTAGTCCGCTAATGGCGGAAATTTGGAGTATTTATTCTGGTCTCAAGTTTGCAGAAGCTCGAGGATTGAAGAAAATGGAGTTAGAATCTGATTCTAGCATTGTCGTTGATTTCATCAAGAGTGGAGAAAATAAGAATTCGGTTGCGGGTAATTTGGTGGCCCATATTAAAGTTTTAATGGCTGACTTTGAAGTGGTGGAGATAAAACATATTTATAGAGAAATTAATTGTTGTGCTCACTTTTTGGCTAAGGAAGGGAAAAAAGTGCAGGAAGGATATCAGGTGGCTTCTTCATTGGATTGATAAGGATAGTAATGGTGTCCTTGTTTCTAGATTTACTGCTTTGTAGTTTGTGATTTTGGGCTTAGGCCCTCCATATTAAAAAAAAAAAAACAATTAACACATTGAATAAAGTATTAAAAGATAACACAATTTACAGCAGAAACTAGATATTTAAAACTCATTTTCATACATTTTATTAAAGCATTAACACACATTACATTGCATGATCATCAAATGAAGAACCCGTGAAAAGACGCAAAACCAGTACCATACAAACAAACAAGAGAAAACACAGACATAGCCGTTAATCTGCAAATGTTGGTTGGGTAAACATGAAATGAAACACCGCTCAAGCGATCTTAACCTCAATAGTCTTAGGCTTTTTGGGTTCAGGTGGAGGCAATTTATTAACAGTAACTGTAAGAACACCATCTTGACAAATAGCAGAGATAGCTTCAACATTAGCATTTTCAGGTAACACAAATTTCCTCATAAACTTACCAACCCTTCTTTCCATCTTCAGATATTTAGCACCTTCTTTCTCTTCTTCTCTCTTCCTCTCACCACTTATCAATAGCACATTCTCATCTTCAACCTGAACCTTGATGTCACCTGATTTCAGCCCAGGCATGTCCACCTCAAACACGTATGAATTTGGATACTCTTTCACGTCCGCTGGAGTTGCAGCCATAGCCTTTGCATCACGAACATATGTTCTTGTTGGAGCGTTTAAATTCTTGTCGGAAGTGTCGTCAGTGAGGTCCATTATGTGATGCAGAGTGTTGAAGAGTGGAGAATCCAAACCCATTAGCCTGAAATCCATTGTTTCTTTGTGGGGGTGATTTTGTGTTGGTCGCACGCTTTGCTTTTGCTTGTTTTTGTTATACGTTGTCCGTGGAGAATATGTGAAATTTAAAAGAGTGGTAGGAAGCCTATGGAAGGTACTAGAGAAAACAGGTCACATTGGAAATTCTAGGATTTTCCTTCGCAAAACTCGTCATTTTTCTAGTATGTTCCAGAATAAGAGAGAATTTATTACCATGTCGTGGATTATTGGACCTTTGAGGCCCACGTAAAGATGACGGTTTTTCCTATCACCCTTGTATCTGACATCTCTAATTTGTATGAAAAGTCAATTTTATCCAAATCTTTTTTATTATTAAAATTTCTGGTACATCCTGCATTTTTTAAAAATCTGAACGATACCGGAAATTTGAGAGCATTACCGGAATTTTGACAAAAACAAATAAATTTCCGGTATTTTTGTTAAAATTTTCGGAACGCCCGAAACGTACCAAAAACCCCAAAATTCACTTTATTAAAAAGTAAACTGTTAAAGTCTTTTCCTTGACGGTTTCTTCCACAATTTGAGGTGCTTTGAACCTCGTAAATCGTAATCACATGATCAATGATATGTATGTATATGTATGTATATTTTTGATGATGAAACTATAACTCAGAAATATTAAAATGAAGAGGGTAAATTTTGGAGTACAACAAGAACCATATATCAATGTCCTCAGGTAGCACAATAGAGACTGGTCATGGAATGTCCTAAACATATCCAAATTGACACAAACATCTCTAAAGTAAGTGTTTAGACACTAAGGTCTTCCATAACAAGAAAAAGAAAGTGTAATCAAACTCCTAATGCACTTTATGGTACGCGTAAGGTGTCTAAATGACATCGTATAAGGTCAGTGCATATATCATCTTCGTGTATTGGATGTGAATATCTGGTCCTCCATCTCTTGGTCTATGGGGAGCCAATAATGATAGAACTAACACATGTCACAAATAAACAGGAAATACTCTTATATCCAACACTACAAAAGAATATAGACAAATTAACAAATATCATAAATAAGAACTAAATTAAGGAGACATAATTTTTTTACTTAAAATAGAATCATATAGCCTGCAAACTGCCTAGTCTAAAAGACAGTCACCTCGCAATGCAGAATATAGTATTGATCAATACAGCACACCATGTTCCCAATTGTCATGGTTATGATCAATGAATAAAGATATGTACATGTTTACCGGTGTTTTAGGAATTAATCATGAGATTAACAAAGCTAATGAGATTAACTCAAAAATCTCCAAAATAATTCGTACAAATAATTTATATGAAAACATGTACGCACGACTTAAACATAGTTCGTTAAAAGACGACCTAAAACACTATCATAAATAATATTTTTTATGATGAAACTTTCATCACGTAACATAAAAAATTGCAGATAGGAATACTTTTTTTTTAAATAACGATAAATCTATTTTCATAACTTTAAATAAAAGTGACATATAAATGTATGTTCAGATTTTAATTAAGTTGTCCAATTCTCAAACTAAAAAAAAAAAAAAAAAAAGCAACTTCAATTTCAATTTGAGAAGATCAAAATAACCATATTCTAAATATCATTTCCAACCAATTGTTAACTTTGGAAACATTTTCTTTTCTTTAATACTTAAGTTTCTAGATTTTATGGGCAACAAAACAATGTTACGAGCAGAAAAACCAAGGTAATTAAAATTCATTCATATTCATATAGTTGTGCATTACATCGCATGAGCATCATCATATAGGGCCAACTAGGAAAACACAAAACCATTGCCACACAAACAAACAAGAGAAAAAGAAAAAAACAGACATTGCTTCTGATTTGCAAACATGAAATGAAACACCGATCAAGCGATCTTAACCTCAATAGTCTTGGGCTTCTTAGGTTCAGGTGGAGGCAATTTATTAACAGTAACAGTAAGAACACCATCTTGACAAATAGCAGAGATAGCTTCAACATTAGCATTATCAGGTAACACAAATTTCCTCATAAACTTACCAACCCTTCTTTCCATCTTCAAATATTTCACACCTTCTTTCTCTTCTTCTCTCTTCCTCTCACCACTTATCAATAGCACATTTTCATCTTCTACCTGAACCTTGATGTCACCTGATTTCAACCCAGGCATGTCCACCACAAACACGTATGAATTTGGATACTCTTTCACGTCCGATGGAGTTGCAGCCATTGCCTTTGCATCACGAACATATGTTCTTGTTGGAGCGTTTAGATTCTTGTCGGTAGAGTCGTCATTGAGGTCCATTATGTGATGCAGAGTGTTGAAGAGTGGAGAATCCAAACCCATTAGCCTGAAATCCATTGTTTTCTTTGTGGGGAGATTTGACTCTGTTGAACGTTATGCTTTTTGATTGTTTTTCTGAATGAAGTGAGAATGGAGAATGTTTGGTGTATTTAAAATGGTGGTAGGAAGAATATGGGAGATTCTAGAGAAAACAGAGAGCATTGGAAATTCTTACAGAACTCAACGTTTCTGGTAGGTTCCGGAACACGAGAGAAATTGAGAATATTTAGGGGATTTCCACCCCAATTTTTAATATAATTAATTAAATAGAAATAAATAAATAAATATTTAATTGAATTATTATTATTATTATTTAATTTGAATTAAATAAATACTTTTAAAAATAAATTGATTATTTAATTCCAATAATCAAATATTTTAATATTATTAAATTAGTTAGTTATTATTTAATTTCAAATAGGTAAATATTTATTTGTGTATTATTTGAAATAAGTAAATAAGTAAATAAGTAAATGAGAAAACTTATGTACAATTTCTTATGTGTGCTTTATATTATTTTCAATGAAAATATGATAATGTCCTTAAATATTCTTATTGGAAAATAGTATAAATTTACATTTAAAGAATTGTATCTAAGTTTTTTTTCTTGAAGTTGACATTATCAAGAGATTGTTGAGAAAAATATTTGAAAGTGAACAAGTTTTCATTCGACGAAGAAGCTGAGTAGCATTTCGATGGAAGCCTAGTAAAATAACCTTGAAACGAAGAAATAGTGTAGTGATAGGACTTGAGAGTTTTTGAAAATTAAGACTTGAAGTGACATTCGACAAGAAGAATTTGAAACTAGGTTAATAACTAAATTTTGATCCTATATATTATTTGAAATGGAGAGCGCATGCATGCGAGAACATGTGACCTTTATGAGAGAAAGTCATTTGTTACGTTTACTGTCGAAATAGTATAAACATGAATCTTAATATTACGATTTGACGTTCACATTGTAATAAAACTCACAAATTCTCGAAGTATCTAACTGTTATTGAGAAAAGAGTTTTATGAGAAATGGACGTATGAATTATTTCGTTCTTATTCGATACCAAATTACTTATTTCAATATTATTTTCATTCATTTACATTTCTAGTCGAAATCCATTTACTTTCCTGTAATGTTTATTAATCATTTATGTATTACTTTAAAAATTCCAATTTCCATCGAAGTAACTATTATCAAGAAGATTTAAGAAATTATATGCACATGTCCTAGGATCAATCTAGTTGATCTTGTAAGTAATCAAACAATGGATTTGGATGACTAGCAATTATTTACCAAAATTCACAATAGACTGCTCACAAAAAATCACATGAGTCGGTTGGGATTTGGAGTGGATGGCTACGATTTTTGTGGTGCTGTTAGTGAAACCGTGCTGCATGCTCTTCGAGATTCTAAATTTGTGCAAGATGTTTGGGCGGATAAAGTTCCAAATAGTATCGTGAATGAATTCTATCAGTATGATTGGAAGGAGTGGATAAATTTGAACTTGGATATTGCGCGGGTTGCAGATCCAAATTAGTGTAGTTACTGGGCTCTTGGATGCCATTCTATCTAGAAGCGGAGAAACAAAGAGATGCATGATGACAACTATGTTCGTCCCTATAATGTTATTCAGAACATTGACGATAGTTTGCGGAAATATAAGGAAGCAGTTGCTATTTATAATAAAATGGTTAATAGGAGTTATGCCGAGAACCTTATCAATTGGCAGCCTCCTAAGAGCAATTTTGTTAAGCTGAATGTTGACGGATCGTATGATGCTCAAGGTTTATCAGGGTGTGGTGGTATTTTGCGTAATGAGCATGGCTTGTGGTTGGGTGGATTTTCCAGGAGCATTGGGCGGTGTAGTCCGCTAATGGCGGAAATTTGGAGTATTTTTTCTGGTCTCAAGTTTGCAGAAGCTCGAGGATTCAAGAAAGTGGAGTTAGAATCTCATTCTAGCATTGCCATTGATTTCATCAAGAGTGGAGCAAATAAGAATTCGGTTACGGGTATTTTGGTGGCCCATCTTAAAGCTTTAATGGCTGGTTTTTAAGTGGTGGAGATAAAGCATATTTATAGAGAAATTAATTGTTGTGCTCACCTTTTGGCTAAGGAAGGGAAAAAAGTGCAGGAAGGTTATCATGTTTATCATGAGATTCCAGGGTGGCTTCTTCATTGGATTGATAAGGATAGTAATGGTGTCCTTGTTTCTAGATTTTCTGCTTTGTAGTTTGTGTTTTTGGGCTTAGGCCCTCCATGAACGCATTGAAAAAAGTATTAAAAGATAACACAATTTACAGCAGAAACTAAGATATTTAAAACTCATTCTCATACATTTTATTAAAGCATTAACACACATTACATTGCATGATCATCAAATGAAGAACCTGTGAAAAGACGCAAAACCAGTACCATACAAACAAACAAGAGAAAAACACAGACATAGTCGTTAATCTGCAAATGTTGGTTGGGTAAACATGAAATGAAACACCACTCAAGCGATCTTAACCTCAATAGTCTTAGGCTTTTTGGGTTCAGGTGGAGGAAATTTATTAACAGTAACAGTAAGAACACCATCTTGACAAATAGTAGAGATAGCTTCAACATTAGCATTCGAAGTTAACACCAATTTCCTCATAAACTTACCAACCCTTCTTTCCATCTTCAAATATTTAGCACCTTCTTTCTCTTCTTCTCTCTTCCTCTCACCACTTATCAATAGCACATTCTCATCTTCAACCTAAACCTTGATGTCACATAATTTTAACCCAGGCATGTCCACCTCAAACACGTATGAATTTGTATACTCTTTCACATCCGCTGGAGTTTAAGCCATTGCCTTTGCATCACGAACACGTTTTCTTGTTGGAGCGTTTAAATTCTTGTCGGAAGTGTCGTCAGTGAGGTCCATTATGTGATGCAGAGTGTTGAAGAATTGAGAATCCAAACCCATTAGCCTGAAATCCATTCATTGTCTCTTTGTGGGGGTGATTTTGTGTTGGTCGCACGCTTTGCTTTTGCTTGTTTTTGTTATACGTAGTCCGTGGAGAATATGTGAAATTCAGAAGAGTGGTAGGAAGCCTATGGAAGGTTCTAGATAAAACAGGTGACATTGGAAATTCTAGGAGTTTCCGTTGCAAAACTCGTCATTTTTCTAGTATGTTCCAGAATAAGAGAGAATTTATGACCATGTCGTGGATTATAGGAACTTTGAGGCCCGCGTGAAGATGACGATTTTTCCTGTCACCCCCCACTTGTACCTGGCACCTCCAATTTGTATAAAAAGTCAATTTTGTCCAAACCTTCTTCATTATTGAAATTTCCGGTACACCCTGCATTTTTGAAAAATTTGGACGATACCGGAAATTTGAGAGCGCTACTGGAATTTTCGCAAATACAAGTAAGTTTCCAGTATTTTTGTTAAAATTTTCGATATTTTGTACCGGTTTTTTCGTAATTTACAGTATCGCCTACCGTAGATTTCAAAATATCTGGTATTTTCGCCCGAAAATTTTAAAATTTACGGTATTTTCCTGTGATGTTCATACCGGAAATTTCAAAAATTTTGGTACGCTTGAAATACTGAAAATTTTGAAATTTATGGTATTTTCTATGTTCCAAAAAATTCTATTTTTTGCATGTTTATTAACTTTCTTTGCAGTGAGGACTAGAGGCAGAAATGGTTCTATTTCAGGCAGGACTAGTGATCAAGCAAATGTTGTGGCTCGAGCAGCATATGAGGCATAGGTCTCAGAGGCGCAGTGTGATCGCTGTCGTTCAAACGGTTCTCACTAGAAAATGATGGCTGAGCAGGATGCGACGGGGTTTCGTGCACCGTCGACAGATTGTCAGACCTTCTACGGCAGTTGTGGGACCTCCTGTTCCTACGCTGGATAGGTATTTGTATTGGAGCCGGTGGTTCAGGCGCCGGTTGTTGAGGAGAGGGTTCCGGAGGTGGTGTAGGAGCATGTGTAGGAGATTGTGTATGAGCCTGTGCAAGAGGTGGTGCAGGAGGTGGTTTCCCCGGTGGTTCCGGAGGTGGTTCAGGAGATGGTGCAGGCGGTGGTGTAGGAGCCAGTACAGGAGCCGGTTCAGGAGGGAGTGGTTTCTCGTGCTGATACGGACACCACGACAGGTCCATCTGAGTCATCAGTGTGTACTGATGGTGATTTCCCTAGAGGACCTTCTGACATGTCCGTCTTGACGGTTTATACTGACCATGTCACGTATAGGATATGGCAAGGCGATGTAAGTATTATTGGTTTGGTTTAACGCTTATTTTTTTATTTGTATTACACTGTTTGATGTATACTAATTTGTTGTAATTGTGTTGTTTTGTTTTAGGAGCGTCCTACTTTGAAGGTCGTTTCTAATGGGTTGAAGTTGAGAACTTCCCCAAGACTCTGATGCTTGACCAGGTGAGGAGGATAGTTGAGGAGTTCAGACTTGAGGACTTTGCTGGATGATCATTGACGATGTCGGACGCCCCCTACTATCAGCTTTTGTTGAGAGGTGGCACCCAGAGACATCTTCCTTCCATCTTCCATTTGGGGAGATGACGGTTACTTTGGATGACGTGCCTGCTCTGTTCCACCTGCCGATAACTGGTATGTTTTTCTTACCAGTTTATAGGGATCAGGTGACAGCGGTGCGCATGGTTGTGGATGCGTTGGAGGTGGATGATGCAGAGGTCCTACAGGAGTTTGGTGAGACTCGGGGATTTCACCTATGCATGTCTTGGTTGAGGACTACGTATAAGGCGCTAGTGGAGGCACGTAGGTTTCAGACTACCGCTAGGGCGTACATGCTACATCTAGTGCGATGTACTCTCTTTGAAGACAAGTCTGGAGTGTACATTGATGTCTGTTACTTGTCTCTATTCATCGACCTAGACAATCCCACTTAGACTTGGGGAGTGGCGGCATTGCTGATGTTGTACACGGCACTTGATATTGCTTCCCGTCCTGATACCAGACAGCTTGCTGGTTATCTTAGCCTATTGCAGGTATGTTATAAATTATTAGATATTTTTTTTTAATAATTATTAGGTTTTCGTATAATAATTTATTTATCCTTATTTATGCAACGTTGAATATACGAGCACTTCCCTCACATCTGTGACAAGAGGATCCATCGAGTGGCAGCAAGAGACCCACATGTGAAGAGGTGGAAGGCCATTCATACCCATCCTGGAGGTGTTGTAGAGTATAGGAGGAGGTTGGATGCTCTGACCCTGGACGATGTCATCTGGACACCGTACACAACGCGTCGCCTCACCATCCTTTTGAGGTATCCACTTTATATTCAGGACATGTCAGGTGGGAGGTCTATGTGGCTAGACACTTGGCTGAGCGGTGTCTACGGAAGTATGGTTATATCCAGGGCATCCCACGACCAGTACCACACACCCTAGATATGTATGGCCAGTACCACGCATCCCACTTGGCTACTACATTCCCTTTAAAACAAGAAACAATACTTAGAGGTATCACGCAAGTGTTTTACATAACTTGTTTGAATGTCTTCAAAATTGTATCAGAAGTCTTTCGAAAACAAATTAGGTGAAATTGATGTCTAAATTTAACGTGTGTGTAATTTAATTTATCACCTATTTTTAATTCGTTTAATTTGAAATGTATTCACATCGACTAATTGATTAGATATGTACCTTTGAGACACCTCAACATTTAATAAATTAGTTTTTGACCCATGGCAAGATGTTTTTAGCCTAAGCAATTTGATCTAAGTCAATATTTAGTGTAGTTTGAATCACAACTTAAAATACTTAAATCATGATTTTTATGAGGCTTATTCGAATTATACATGTTGCAACTCAAATTAAATTTTTCCTTGAAGTTCATAATTTATTTCTACCACCTTGATTCAAATCAAAAAAGTGTGTGAGTCAAATCACAACACTTCTTGAATCAAATCACAAATCATTGGATTCGAATCAATATGATCAAAATTTTGTTTCAAATGATTATGACTCGAATCATGTCTTAGTGTGACTCAAATCATAGATAGGGATCATGATTCAAATAAAATAACATTTTTTACTTTACTACTGTTGATTCAAATCATTCTTACTTTAATTCAAATCATATCCTCATGATTTGACTCAAATGTGTTGTCTTTCTTTCATCTTTTTATGCTAAACCTCTTTTAGCGACTTAATCCAAAAAAGTGTCTAATTTCTAAGAAGATTGTTGAAGATTTTTTACATTCATCATTTGATTATTAGTTAAGAGTGAAACTAAGTCATTTGGATATTCACCAATAACCTATACCCATTTTGTCGAGAAATATGAGAGAAGCCATGCAATTTTCTTCATTCACGAACACATTACCTCCTTGATAGACCTTATGAAAAACTTCTTAGAATGTTGATGTTGTAAGAGTTTGTAACTCTGTTGTGTGAGATTCTTTAGATATTACTCGTCATATTCAACCTTGTATCAAAAAACCATTGTTGTGGTGTTAAACTCTAAAGATTGAGTGTGAGAGGTAAATTCAAGATACCCTAGGAAATCTAATATTTTTTTGTGAATTTTTTATGTGTGTACCAGGAAAAAGGACGACTTCTTGTATATGGTATTTGGTGGCACTTATCGAGCAAGAGTAGATTTATGTGATAATTTCATGGAAGACATTGGTGGAACTGAGTAAATATTATCGGAGAACAAAGTTGGAAGTCGTTTAATCATTATGGGTTAGAACAATCGCTCAGACAAGACTTCGTCAGATCCGAGTAAAGGTCATTATAGAATTGAGACTAAGAGCAGAACTATTGTGTCTAGCAAGATCGTTGGATCAAGATCATTGAGGATCTTGAGCTTTAGCAGTTGAGTAATCTGCTTCAATAGAAGAGAATGTCATTTTAGATCTGTGTGGGGCTGGAAGATTGGGTTTTTAGTGTTCAGTTTGATGATAATCCGTTGTACCAAAATACTTGTATCAGTATCGTAAAATAGTGGAAGACGTTGAAATTTTCGATGGTAAATCCATTGATAAGGGGAATAGACACAGCGAGGACGAATTATTGAACCACTATATATTTCGTGTACATTTTTCCTTCCCTACCTCTTTTACTTTTCTACATCATAACATTTACTTTAGTTTTTTTCATCTTTATAATGTCATCTAGAATTATATCTTGTTTATAGTGTTTTATCATATAAGTTTAGGTTTGTGATGCATCTAGCTCATTGATCATTCTATACCCTAGTTAAGATTATATTAACTAGATTTAAATTAATTTTTTCACAAGACAACTTCATTTATCTCAGTTAATTCCAATTATGACTGAATCATCTTTATTATAAAGACGATGAGACATATAATTCTTGAATGCATCAGCTATATTTTGCTTCCGCTCACCAGGTTTTACTTCGGTTTTTTGAACTTTGAATTTACAAAAGATTTTGTTTTGGAAAATGATGTAAGGGAGTGGTCTATTCAACTCACCCTTCTAGACCGTTTTATACTTATATTCTCATCTATCATTAAAAATACTTTGTTTATGTCGCACCCAAAACACGTTGATTTGTAAAGAATACGAGAATGAGAAGTCCCAAAAATGGTATAGTGCGAACGCGACTGTGGAACAATGAAAATGTAATAATATGTCTCACAAACTTGTTTCTAAAAATTAGTTTGATTCAACGATTAACTAATCTAAAATCTTTATTTTTTAAATAAAAGAAAATATAAATAGAGTGTCTCACTTTCAAGAACATGGAACCCTAGAGTTGTATAACTGTCGTTGATGTTTTTCATGTCAATCAATTAAGATTAATATCTGAGTTATTGTGAAATAAACGTTTCAAACATTGTTTATTTTTGTATATAATATTAAAAATCACTTTCATTATATTAAAAAAAATCATTTTCAACTAATAAACTACGAGTAGACTATTGATTAAAAAGTCATTTTACATTTTGCGTTAAAGCTAATATACTGTTTCTGCAAAGTTAGAGAAAAAAAAGGAAGCATGAGCAAAATTTAGAAAACTCATAATTAATTGAATCTATGAAATAAAACAACATTTTAGTCCAAAGAAAAAAGAAAAAACCAACATTTTTTACTGAAGAACGTAATATATTCTTAAAATAAACTATCACATCGTCCAAACGTTTCATGGGCAACAAATTGTCAGTGTCGTTCTAAAATTCCTTAATAGTGATTGATCCTATACCTCTCAATTCAGCACTTTACCAATTTTAAACTACTATACCAAATTATAATTATGATACCAAACACAATCACTAAATTCAGCAATTTAACTACAAAACAAGAAAAGAAAAAAATAAAAGAAAATTAATAATGGTAATTTGATTTTGTCTTAAGGTCAAATTTTGGAAAGCCTTAATGACCTTCTGATTTATGTCACATTTTCTACATGACAATGTCCTTTGAAAACCTCAAAAGCCAGAGTCACATCCCTCACACCCAACATATATGATTATTGAGTAATCTAAGGAGCAATAATACTTCTAAATATGAAAGACAAAACTTCAAAATTACTAATTTAAACGCCTATGGTAACTCTAAATTAGAAAAGCAAAAGAGTTGTATTTACAAGCTCATTCCATCATATGAACATTGAACCTAACAAACTAAAATTTAGAAAGAACATTCCAAAGGAAAAAATAAAAAGCAATCCTAACCTAATCCTAATTCTCATAATCCTATGCATTGTTCTAAATTGCAATTATGACTGCAATATAAAGGATTTTGAGGTCTCTGCAACTAATTTAAAACCATGATCCTATGAAAATATATATTGCTTCTAATAGTATATCATGAAACTTAATGGAACTAATCTTGCCTCTTTGTAGACATGCGTTTCAAAAACTCGTAAGTAGTAATCATAGTCGTAGCAGACATAGACATCGACACCCACCTCGGTCCCAAACCTTTGTAACAGGCAAACAAACCACCTTCATTCACCAAATTCCTAACCGTTTGCGCAAAAGTTAACGGCCTCCTTCTCCCATTCTCCTCCGTATCCAAAACCTGCAACCTAGTCTTAATAGTATCAAACGGCATTGTCACAATAGCCGAGACACCACTCGCCACAACAGCACTCAAACCTTGTACACCAACCATAGCCTTAGAATCAGGTCTAAAACCAACACATCCATCACCACCACGACCACCCAAATTACTACCATTCTTACACAAACATGAACCAAAATTACCCCAAATGAACCTATGAACCATTGAATAAGAAGTCCACCAAACCGCATTCGACGGCGCATAAGTCAATATCGAAATCCCAAATCCTCTATAGAACCCTCTTGGCCCATCATTATAAAAAATCTTTCTAAACACATCTAAACCATTTCTATAATTCTCAGAATTAAGATTCGCCAAAATACTCTTTGCACCGCCATTCCCACCACCACCACCACCACTACTACAGCCTTGTACCATGAGTCTCTGACTAACAACATCAATCGGAGTCCAAACCAACTGCGCAGACATAGCCGAAGTAACACCAGCAGCAGCACTAGCAACAGCAGTAGCAGTATTATCAGAAAAACCCAAATCAACAAAAGCACTACCAACGTTACTCTTGGTAACCTCAAGCGCCGTCATATAAAGCGCTCTAGCAGGAATAGTCCCCATCAAAGAAGTACCAAACCCTTTATAAAAGCCTCTAAAACCCTCATAGCGCATAATAGCACACGACATGTTGATACAAGAGTAGTGTGAAGAAGAAACCTGTTGGCGAGTTTTCAAAACCACCATTGGATAAAGTGCGCCGGAGACACCGGAGAATAAGGCGGCGCCGAGAAAGAAAAACTTGGATTTGTCTAACATGTGCCAATCAATTTCCGCTGGTAAATGAATCTCGGAAGATGAATCGTCTTCTACTACTGTTGTTAAACTCATTTTCGCCAGTTTGGTGTGAAAGATGAAACCCTTTTTGCTAAACGACAGTGTATAGTGAATCACAATCAAAGTGATAAGTTGAAGGGTCCACTTCTATGAAATGGGTACCTTTTGTCTTTTCCTTTGTTCTAATAAATGGAAAAATAAAATTGTTTGTGAGAAATAAAAACAAAAATGGATGAATGAAGTTTTTTTTAGTTGTTCATCTCTTTGATACGGTGTTGTATGAATGGATAGAGATGATAGAAGGTTCAGAATTCAGAAAGAAAAAGTATGAGAGAGTACAAAAAGCATAGGCTGTGTGAGATGGGAGAGAAATGGATGGGATGAGACAAAAGGTTAATGTAGATTTTAGAGAGGTTTTTAAGGATAGAGGAAATGGGCACGTGTCCGTTACTATCTTGGTGGCTTTTTCTTTTCGGTTTTGTCTTCATATGATTAGGTTATTTGTAATTATATTTTGAGGTTTAGGTTAAAATAGTTTTATATTTATACAGTTTTGGGTTAAGTTGAAAAGTTGAAGATGCTAACCATGTGATTACGATTATGAGATTCTTTCCTTCATGTGATACATCCCATTACGGATAGTTCTTTCTTTTTAGTTGCTTAGAGCTGTGGGGTTTTCCGCCAAAAATTGATCGGCTCAAGTGGGATTCCGGTTTTTTAAGATTGGGTCCAAAAAGTTTATATTTAAATAAGTTTTATTTTTAATATTTAAGTTCAGTTATGTCTCGACAGTAGACTACCCAACTCTAAATGAGTTTATTTTTAAAAAATTAAAATTTTTATTTTATTTTTTAAGTATACAAATGCATGCAATAATACATTTATATATATATATATATAATACCAACAAAAAATTAAATACATAATACGCAAATTGTTTATATTATTTCATCACTTTGTATATTAAAATTGTTCATTTATTCCAATTGACCATTTTTACTACATGGGCTTAAAAAAATTATTTTTTTTTGGCGCCAACAGACTACTCATAGCCCATACGGACCGGCTCATATGTTTTTGGATTTTTTTAGACCAGGCTAAAAAGATCCAAAAATATATGGGCTCGAAAAGTAAGTCTCAGGTCCTAATATTTTTTGAATCCGATAGACCGGTTCATGGGTTTCGACTCATTTTGACAGCTATACTTGTGGGTGATATATGAAGGAGACCCATATTCCTATTATGTGTTGTTTATTAGGCATCCTGTTGCGCCTCCATATTTATATTTTTTGGTTTAATTTTTTCCAAATATTTTTATTATGCAACATCTTTATTCTTTTAAAAAAATAATTTATAATAGAATTAGTGTTGTAGTATATAGAATATTTTATTTTAATTTTAATGTTATTAATATTAAAAAAGATTAGAAGCAAATATACTACTTTCTCCATCTCAAACTACAAGACACTTTATCAAAAGTATTTGTCTTAAATTATAAATCATTTTAAGGTATGTTTGGTTCAACGGAGGGGAGGGGAGAAGAGAGAATTTAATAGAGGGAGAGAAAGGGAGTGGAAAGAGTTTAACTAAATATATGTTTGGTTCAAAGAGGGAGAGAGAGGAGGGGAAGTGATGAATTTTTAATAGTATATGTTTGGTCCACAAGAGTAAGGGAAGGATTTTAAAATTAAATTACCTTTTTATCCTTACAAATATTATCATTTGTACTTAGTAAAAATAATTCAAAATAAAATAATTTCGAGTAAATTTCACCAAATAAAAACTTATTCATTCATAAATCACACAAATTTAAACAAAATATATTGAAAACATATTAAATAGTAAATAAAATATTCAGAAACAAATTAAATATATAAATAAAATATTCATAAAAGTCATAAGGCCATGATAAGATGATCAACCAGATGAGCCAATGACCATTTGCATTATCACTGCTTTGCGTGCTTCAAGTAGATACTGAAGAATCATTTTAAGTTTGTCAGCATCTTTCATGATAGTGCAATAATTTGAGGCAATGACTTTTCATCACATCCACACTTCTTTATCAAATTCCATGCTTCTTCCCCTGAAATTGGAGGCAACTCATATTTCTGACGCTCTCTCATTATTGCATTTCTTTCTCGTATTGCAACATTTTCTTCTGTTAGTGCATTTGCAACCAAGACAATTGATTCTTGGAGTTCAGTAATATCGTACTTTGTATCTTGATTTTTAACCACTTTCATTTTCTTCCTTTTACTACCACTTAAAAGATCTGGTGATTGTGTTTCGTGTACAGAAAAATTGTAAGTAGCATCAAAGCTTTCTAAAATCACCTCATTCTGGAAAACATGGTCATCAATATCTTGAATAGTTTCAACAAAAAGTCTTCTTTGGTGACTGATGACTTTTGTTTTCTCATCTCTTTTAAAGTTTCGGATTCCTCTCCATCAGCTCGGTTAGGTCCATAAAATATCAACATTTTCTCATAATTTGAAAGTGGTACATTTCTCTAATTTGATGCTTTTGGTTTTGACTGAAAAAAGAATGATAAATAAAAGATATAAGATTAATTAAAGTTATACAAATATTGAGTAATACAATTTTTAAAATACAAAAAAGTTCATCAAAGTTTACCTCAATTAGAGCATCCCAAACTTCTGACTCGGCATCCAATAATTGTGTAGTTGAATTTCAAGAAAAGCCACTCATACCACCTTTAAAAATGTTATAATATTTAGTGAAGTTTTTTTCAAAGTTTTCCAACAGTTTTTTATCTTCACCTTGTCAACTTTGTTTTCAAACAATGCAAAAAGTTTGGCTGTGATATTTTTATATGTTGATGTAGTGAATGTACCATTGACTTTGTTCCCCTTTTATATTCATGCATAAAAGCATCAACAAGAGCATCATCCATGACTCTATTCCAAGTCAAAAATCCAGAATTACCATTATTATTTGGTAATTGCTTACTCAATACCATAAACTATAAAAAATGATCAATTATAACACAACAAAGTTAATAAATATAATTAACAAAAAGTTGCAATATCATAAAAAAAAGAGCATCACAATAAATTTGGTACTACTTCATTAAGGAAGAACAATTATAAATGTAATAATATAAAATACAAGGTCATGAAGACTCTTTAAGCTAAATCATTATTTTGATAATTTGACCATATTTGATGTGCTACACTATCTTTTATAACCCCTCCCATAGCAAGCTCATCTCTATCACTTCTTGAACCTTGATGATTGTCATGAGATACATTTTGATTTGCAAGTTCAACATCTACTTCTGATATAAGGTCTTCATCCGGGTCTACACTCATTAGATAATTATGAAGAATGCAACATGCTAATTAATTTTTTAGCTTTGACTCCATAATTTGACTCCGTTGAATCAGATAAAATCTCAAATCTTTTTTTCAATACACCAAAGGCTCTTTCAATTGCATTGTGTAAAGGCGAATACCGAAGATTAAACAACTCTTTAAAAATTTGGGGTGGATTTCTAGCCGAATATTCTTTTAGGTGATATCGAACTCCTCTATAAGGTGTAATTAATCCACTAGTCAACATGAATCAAACATCAACAAGATAATATTTCCATATATCAAAGGTAAATAATAAATGTGATAGTTTAAAATATAGAGTAAAAGTAACTATAAATCTAAGTTATTCTTATATTACCTTGAAGAATTTTAAGTTTATCTTCACGTGTTAATGCCTTCTTTATTATTCTCGAGTCAGAGGCAGACCCTTCCCATCCTGCAAGTACATAAATAAACTTTAAATCAAAAGTACATGCTGCTAAAACATTTTGTGTGGGATAGTCTTTCCTACCACGATATTTAGGAGCATCTTTTGCAGATACACTACAAGAAAATGGTCTACGGCCACGCTAAATTTTTCCACAACTCAAAAACCGTGACTACATATAAGTTTTGGTCGGAGTTTTCAAACCGTAGACATATGTTTTAAAATATTGAATTTGGAATGCAAAACTGTGGTCTTTTCTTTAATTGCCACGATTGCAAAATCACACTTATATTTAAGTAACAGTTAAGAAACTGTAGATAGTTTAAGCCACAAAGAAAAACTGCGACATTATAATTTTCACTTCAAACTGTGGCTCAAGCCTAAAAAAATATATCCCATCCAAATTTCTCTCTTTTTTTAGTTTCCCTCTCATTAATTATTTTCTTTTTTAATTTTTTTAAGATTAAAAAAAAAGAAAAAAAATGAAAAAAAGGGCCACCGGCCCAATCCAATGAAACTGAAAGGAAAAAAAAAAGGAAATTGGGTGGTTTCAAGCTTCATTCTTTCAACTATCTCAGAAACCCTAAGTGCGCCGCTTCCTCTTCATCAACAACCTCTACTTCCATCGACTCATCAACAACCTTCCAATATCCAGAACCATATTCATCATCCATCTCCAACCTTAAACCTCCTTCATTGTCTGATTATGTACCTCACGTCAACAAATTCAGCAATGTCTCAGCGGTGACGCATTATACTCTTCGATTCCAGCATTCATCCCTTTGTACATGGTTCTGGCATTCTCTACTCCTTACAAGGTACTCTGTACTATCTGATACAAGCACATCTTGTCCTCTCAAAAACAAAACTTCCACGATCGTATGTCCAACAACAACATCGACTCAGTGGGTAAATGTTCAAACTGAATCTTCTTTTATGTTTACTGTGTACATATTTGTCTGTGTGTACATATTTACTGTTTGCAACAAGCAATACAAATTGGCAATGGAATTTGAAGTGCACTTGAGCTCATATGATCACAATCACATGAAGGTAGACAATTTATCTAACACTAACTTGGCTCTTTTGTTGACTTGATTCCAAATTGCCTTTCTTTTTCTTGTCCTATTTATTCATTCTTTTGTTTTAAGCATTACTTTTATTTTTTAAGCATTACTTTTATTTTTTACATCCTATTTTATCCTAGATTAATTATTCTGAATTGTTTTGCAT
Organism: Vicia sativa; assembly: GCA_021764765.1. NCBI lineage: Eukaryota > Viridiplantae > Streptophyta > Magnoliopsida > Fabales > Fabaceae > Vicia > Vicia sativa. The sequence goes on along the minus strand of CM038794.1, from coordinate 233,923,906 downwards.
GCAAAACTAAAAATTTCTCATGGACCATAATTTCCTATGTGTTTTGCATACAAATATAAACCAACAACTGTTAAATTTATCCTAATATTTAGGATTCCATAAATCTGTGTAAATCAATATTTACAAAAATGTTGGTAAAAATAATAAAGAAGATGACTACCCAATGCCAAGTCAACAACCACGATTGCAAACACTAATGATGTTTGAGTCAAATTGACGGTTGGGACAAATGCCGAGCGTTTTATAAAGATATGGGATAAAAATGTTTTTTTTTTTTAAATTTTATTGAGAGATCAAAATGAACCTAAAAATAGAATTATGGGATAAAAAAATATTAAATCTTTATTTTAATATAATTCTAATTTGCTAAAAAAAATTTCTTTTAAAACACAATTCAATCTTATACATTTTGAAGAAAATATTGACAAAATATTTATATTATACTTAACATTGTGATAAATATAAGAAATAAAAAAATAAATAAGAAAGGCTTAACATTAGTAAAGATAGATGTATTCATTTGTAATGTGATATTGATATAACACTTTTTTAATATACCACATGTTTGTCTGTGCGATTCACACATATATTTTATTGAATTATTATGAATAATTAAATATCGTTAAAATATAATTTAAAAATTGTGATGTTAATAATTTAATAATGTATATTTATGAAAAATAAAAATTTCCAATATAATTAAAAAAAATTTAAATACATAAAAGAGTTTATAAAATAGTCAAATTTGCATAAAAGAAAAAATTAAAATAGTGTACATATTATATATTGGTACAGATAAGAAAAAATTATATGTATTAATCTACTTTTTACTGTTAGAAAATTAAATATTTTTCATTATAATTATAGAATTAAAAACCTTTTTTTTGAGATTCTAAAATGAAATGCTGAAAATTTTATGGAAAAAACAAATGTAATTTGATTTTTATTGTTAAATATTATTGTTTAAATAAATGATTTGTTTGATTCTTATTTTTATATGAATGTCAATATCTCTCAAATAGTTATTTAAATAACTAAATATGTTTTAAATTTCAAATAATTTATATAGAAATAAAATAAGATATTTAAAATTTGTAATAAATACGACCTCCATAAAAATGAAATGAATGTGACTATTTTTTCTTCTTTAAGAAATAAAACTATTATCTATATTTCCAAAATTAATATCACAGTTTTTTAAATAAAAATATAAAATAAAAGATATATATATATATATATATATATATATATATATATATATATATATATATATATATATATATATATATATATATTGACAAACAATAATATATTACATTTGCAATATTAATATATTAACAAATATATAAAATGATAAATTTGTCAAAGTCTCTAACCTAACATAATCTCATCACTTATAAATTGACTCAATAAATACACAACTTAATAACTATAAAAAGTTAAATAAAATTATAAATTATCAAAAATTTGTAAACCAATAAATGATAATATTATTTTTAATAAAAAAGAAAGTTTAAAAATTCAATGTAATAATTTAGTAAAATAAAATATTTTTTTCTTCGATATTTATAATTGATGTTATAACTTGATCCAAGTAAATTTTCTTGAATAAAAAAAATAGACATTGGTAGTTATAACACAATCCATAATGACAAACAACTCTGACAAATAATTCTTTTAATGAAATATCTTAACCGAGATGAAAACCATTGATTAAGATAGAAAACCATTGATTAAGATAGAAAAATGCTTGTGTATTTAAAAATTTAGAGAAACAACTATAATTTTCTAAACTTTTTAGATGATTTTCTTCAATCCTTACACTTAAAGTATTTCTGAAGATCCTCATCCTCTCCCGGATAGTTGTCACTCCTTCTCGTCTTTCTCTTCAGTTTTCTATTTTGTAACAAAAATGAATGGATAGACTAAAACTTTGCTAACCTCAGTCAAAATTTTACGCTTTCTGATACCTTTTAGCTTCATCAATAACATTTCCATAAAGCAAAACTCTATCCAGTTCTACTAGATACACGGAGAAAAATCTCATATGATGAATTTATCTAGTGAAAACAAATAATATATTTTTTAAATTTAAATACATCATCCAGAAACAAAAGTAATACGAAACACATCTTACTTACTTCTTGGTTTTTAGGAATGTCATAGTTAATCACGAATTTGGACTTAATAAGAGTTCATTAAAGAAAGAGGTTGTATAATATTTATTACGCACGGAACTATTAGGAAACTGAAAATTACTCTAGTAGATAGGATGATTAACTATGTCATTTCTAAAAATCAAGAAGTAAGTAAGATGTGTTTTGTATTACTTTTGTTTCTGGATGATGTATTTAAATTTAAAAAATATATTATTTGTTTTCAATAGATTAATTTTGTCTTTGTTGACTATAGAATTACTTACATATTGTGGAAAAGATCATAACATTTCTTTCGTGAGTTCATAAGAGTTGAGTTTTCTCAGATAGAGAAGAAGAACATCTGCTAGTGTATGTTGCAGAATTTATCACTAAAGGTAATAGAAAGTATAAAATTTTGTCTTGAACTTAGCAATGTTTTAGTCTATCTATTCATTTCTATTACAAAATAGAATGATTAATATGTATATTATAGTCTATCTATCCATTTCTATTACAAAATAGAATGATTAATATGGATATTATATTTGTTTGGAAATTGAAGAGAAGATGGGAACAAGTGACAACTATCTTGGAGAGGATGAGGATTTTGAGAAATACTTTAGATGCAAGGATTAAAGAAAATCGTCTAAAAAAGTTTAGAAAATTATAGCGGTTATATTTTATTTATTATATAAATTTTTTAAGTTTTTCTTTTGGCATAGATGCTTGAGAGTTGGATCAAGATCAATAGTAAAGAAAAATTATTTGAATTAAGTCATAAACCAATGGTTTTTTTATTCAAAGAAAAATTATTTGGATCAAGTCATAAACCAATGGTTTTTTTATTCAAAGAAAAATTATTTGGATCAAGTCATAAACCAATGGTTTTTTTATTCAAAGAAAAATTATTAGGTTAAAGACTTTGACAAATTTATCATTTTATATATTTGTTAATATATTAACATTGTAAATCTTTTATATTGTTCTTTTGTCATTATGAATTGTGTATAAATACCGATGTTTATTTTTATTTAAGAAATCGTGAAATGAATTTTTGAAATATAGATTATAGTTTTATTTCTTAAATAAAATTTATAATTATCTATATTTCTTTAATATTAGTACATAAGTTCATCATTATGTATTTAACTATCTATATCTATATATCTTCTTTTTTTTTATCTCATCATATTCAAATCCTTGTACTTAACTATCAAATATTGTAAAGCTAATGAATTCAATTCAAGTTATCTTTCACTTGGTCACTATTCAGTATTTTATTTATAAACTATTCACTAATTTTTGAAGTAGGTATGTATTCATGATTTCTTTCTTTTAACAGGTATCAACAATGAAGGCAATGGATGAGGGAGAAGTAAGCATTAACCATGAGAGACTTCTTAGGACTAATACAAAAGATTATGGATGATATGGGAGCAAAATTAGTAGAATAAAATCATACAAAGCTCTCTGCAAAATTTTTGACAGCGTCTTCCTTCAAATTTTGTTGGTAACATTTCGTCTCTATGCACTTTTTTCTTTCCTTCAAATCTATATCTTTGTTTGTTTATGCTATTTCATTGTTATTGGTTGTTTCTAAAAACATGAGAACCTTTTAGTTGTTAAACCGAGTTGGGATCCAAACTGTGATAGCGAGAGAGTTGTTTAACAAATCGGTTGAGTTTTCATTGTTGTTGTTCGATATCAAGTGAGATTTATAGAGAGATGTTGTTATTGATTTTTTAAGTAGAGTTGAAGTCGTGAACTTTTGTTGTTGTTGTTCAGGTAGGATATGTTAGTTAACAGTTTTCAATTCTACTTCTAGAGTATAAAGGAAATTTAGGAAATTTAATGTAAGTTGGTTACTAACCGTTGTGCTCTCTCCACCACTCCATTAGAAATGGAATCATTTGATGGGTAAATCAACAAAACTGGTTGAAGCGATCCTTGCTTGTTTTGCTGAAATTCGCTTGTTTTGCTTAAATAAATTTACAGGAAGAAATCTTAATGATTGTCTTTATAAATCTTAATGATTGTCTTTATATTATTTATACCAGATAATTATGTGGTTGGAATTACGCTAGGAAGAGGTTCAGACGAGATTGGAGCTTTTGCTCTGCCCATATTGTAGAATTTCTTGGGCGGGAGCTTGCTTGTGTGGTTGGAATTACGCTAGGAAGAGGTTCAGACGAGGTTCAAGTCAGATTTTAATATTCACATAAATAAAAGTTCACATTTTTTTCGGTTCTAATCTTCTTTTTAATCTAGCGAGCGTGTTTTACACATACACATTGAGATTGAAGTGTTAGCTTGCGAAATTGATGTCAAATGTGCTCCGGTGAGTTCTAATCTAATTTTCTAATTCCTTATGCATGGATTTGATGTCTTCCCTGCAAGACTTAATTTCATTTTGTTTTCTCTTATCCTATGGTGGTTATTTTAATGCATACTAGACAATTTGTTTGATTCATAATTCAATATATTTTCCTTTTTCTATAGCTTGTTGAAGACATCGACATGCAAAGACAAACAGCCAAGGCAAGAAACAATAAGAAGCTTCATATTATTCTAAGTGTTTCTTGTGCGCCATAGGGTAACAGGTATTAATCACCGGTTACCTTAATGTTGTTGGCGCACAAGAAACAATTACAATAATATGAGGCTTCTTATTGTTTCTTGACTTGACTGTTTGTCCTTGCATGTCGATGTCTTCAACAAGCTACAGAAAAAGGGAGACATATTGAATTATGAATGTTGTCTAGTATGCATGTAAATAACCACCATAGGATAAAAGAAAACAAAATCAAATTAAGTCTTGTAGGGAAGACATCAAATCCATGCATATCTAATCAGAAAATTAGATTATAACTCACCAGAGCTCATTTGACATTAATTTCAGAAGCTAACGCTTCAATCTCTCTGTGTATTTGTAAAACACGTTCCCTGGATTAAAAAGAAGATTAGAACCGAAAAAATATGGACTTTTATTTATATGAAATTAAAATCTAACCCTATGAAAGACAAGACAAGCGCTTGTCTGTCCAAAAAATTCTGCAATATGGGCAAAGCAAAAGCTCTAATCTCGCTTGAACTTCTTGTTAGCGCGATTCCAACATCTTTATTTGGTATGAATAATATAAAGACTATCACTAAGATTTTTTACTGTAAACTTATTTCAGCAAAACAAGCCAGGGTTAGATTGCTATAAGTTGGAATGGTAGAGGGAATTTCGCTTCAACCCGTTTTTGTTGATATATCCATGTCCTGTTGATATATCCATGTCTTTAAATGATTTCATTTCTTATTTTCCTATATACTCTAGAAGTAGAATTGAAAACGGCTAACAAACATATCTAGCCTTTAAAACGAACAACAACAAAAGTTCACGGCTTCAACTCTGCTCAAAAAATCAATAACAATATCCCTCTCAAAATCTCACTTGATATCGAACAACAACAATGAAAACTCAGTCGGTTTGTTAAACAACTCTTTCGCTATCACAGTTTGGACCCCAACTCGGTAAGGTTCTCATGTTTCAGAATCAGTCAATAACAATGAAATAGCATAAACAAACAAAGATATAGATTTGAAAGAAGAAAAAAGTGCATAAAGACAAGATTATTACCAACGGAATTTGAAGGAAGACAAGATTATTACCAACGGAATTTGAAGGAAGACGCTATAAAAAATTATGCAAAGAGCTTTGTATGATTTTTCCTTATTACTTTCTTGCCCCTTTTGTTATATAGAGAATGAAGTTGGCATTTGAGAGGGAAAAGAAAACTGTTAGAATTTGAATCAATGGCTGAGATTAATCCTTGTTCTCTAAGTTTACTAGTTTGCCATTTTTATGGTGCTATGTTCTTTTGCTTTATGAATGCAAGCCAATGTTGGCTATTTTGATGAAAGAAGTATGGTACAGTTTTTTTTTTTACTCAGAAAGAAACAACAAACAAGTGAAAAAGAAAATTTGTACTTAGTGTAATTTATTTTGAAATTGCAATGTAAGAGTACAAACAAATGGAGATGGATTTTGAGGGAAATTGATGTTTTTTTACATGCTATTTCTTTTCAATTTTATAAATAAGATAAAACTATATAATAATAATGACAATATATAATAATAATAGGCAAAAAGTAGATTGGTAAAAATAATTAAACTAAAAATAAGATAAAAATGGTTAGTAACAAATAAATAAATAAGAGACATTAAACTAAAAAATTTAATCTTTTTTTAAAATTAAAACAAATGCACAATAAAATACAAAAAAAAAAGGATAAAAAGAAATCATGAATAAAACACAATCGAAACCAAATTCCACTAAATTCACAAAACGACTTCTAACGTTTTTAGTTTTTATTTTTTCGTAGCTTTTCAAAGCATAATCAACTCTTGACTTGTAAAGAAAAGTTGTAGATGACGTCAAAGAGAATCATATATAAAAATAACCGTTTAAAAATAATTAAACCACTCGTGAACACTTGTTATGCGATGATGCAAATAGGGATACATGATCTTAGGTAAAAAAATTGGGGTATGACACTCAGTCAAGGGACTTTCAATGGTGGTATTTCCTTGTTTGTACTTGCACCTGGACGTGATATTAAACCCAGATTCTCAGTGATTCTGTTTGATGCATGTACCTTGTAGAACCGAGGGAACCTCTAAAGATACGGAGGCTCACTGAGATTTTGTAATCTCACCCCATTTCAATTATATTTTTTTCAGGTAGCTCGAGGCAGGATAAAGGTTGGGGTAAGAAGGCTTAGTCTTGCGTGGTGTTTTATTGGCGACACTTCATCTCTTTTGTATCTTTCTGCTTATGTACTTTTGAGATCATGTATTAGTACTCATTTGAGACTTGTATCTTTTGGCCATGATAGTTTCAACATAAATCTGTAATCTGTACTGATACTTATCTTATTTCGTTGCTTATGTATGATCATTTTATGTACTATATTAATGCCATATACGTATATCATAGGCAATGTATGTGTGGGGTGTTACAGTTGGTATCAGAGCAGGTCGATTCTCGGCTTTGCCATGAAACATCATAAGTCAACTCAATTCTGCCTCATATGTGTGATTGTCGGGATGATTCCTTAGGTTCTACTTATGGCATTGAGGCTGATCAACTTAATTCTATGTGTAGGACAAACAAGAAGATGGCTGATGGACGCGGAGGTCCCAAAAGGCCCGGAACTAAGCCTGTGGAGCCTGAGCCTGAAACTCCAGTTGGTGATGCAAATGTGCCTTGGCTGCAAATAATGCAACAGATGCAGCAACATAACCAAAAGATGATGCAAGGTATGCAAGGACAACAACCAACCGCTCCTGCTCCTACTTCTCCAGCTGCAGTCGGTCCTGATTTCTGTGCCTTCTGTCGGATAAGTCCACCAAAATTCTTGGGTGGCTTAGATCTGATAATTGCTCACGATTGACTGTATGGTATGGAGAGGGTGTTTCAGGTTGTTCAGTGCAGTGAATAGTATAAGGTGGTGTTTGCTGCTCAGATGTTGAAGGGTCTAACTGGTAGGTGGTGGAACACTGCATCTACCTATTTCACTTCTCAGATGATTCCGAAGGATTGGCACCATTTCAAAACGGCTTTCTTGGAAAAGTATTATCCAAATAGCATACGTGCTCAGAAGGAACGTGAGTTTTAGTTGTTTAAGCAAGGCAACATGTCGGTATCAGAGTATGCTGAGAAGTTTGAAGACATGGCTTCCTATTCTAGACAAGTTGTTTATGCACCTGATGAAATATGGAAGATTGATCAGTTCTTGTTTGGCCTAAATGCTGACATTGCTCATAGTGTGTCCCAGAGAGAGTTCTCTACTTATGTTGAATGTTTGAGGCAATGCTATGTTGCTGAAAACAATTTAAGGACAGTTAAAGAAGAAAGAGAGTATAACAGGTCGGTGCGTAAGGATCAAGGAAAAGTGGGTCAGTATTTGAAGCCTCGCAACTCCCCTCCAATGAGGAAGCCCATCTCTGGTGATCGCCCAACTCCACTTCCTTGGTGTAACAAGTGCAACAAGAGGCATCACGGGGATTGTTGGAAGTGTCATCACTGTGGGATGGCTGGTCATTTCATGAAAGACTGTCCACAACAAAGCATCCCTGAGAAGATTGCGGGTAAAGTGTACACCTTGGAAGCTAGGAAAGCTCGAGGGAACATAAATCTTGTTGCTGATACGTGTTATGTTAATAGTCAACCATTATTCGTGATAGTGGATTATGGAGCCACACATTCCTTTATTTCTAATTCTTATATGCGACAGCTCGTATTCGAAGCCACTACTCTTCCTAATCCTACGATGATTCGGTCTTCTGCAGATGATGTAGTAGAAGCCCTAAAAATAATTTTTGTGATTTTTGAAAATGGTTTAATTAATTTTTGAAAGAAAATTAAACTAATTAAAAAAATAAGAGAAAATAGCAAAATTAAAAAAACAATGAAAATTGGAGAAGGGGGTGAAAGAAAATTAAACTAATTAAAAAAATAAGAGAAAATAGAAAAATTAAAAAAACAATGAAAATTGGGGAAGGGGGTCTACAGGGATCAAAACCCAAGACCCCCAGGTTACCCTCATGGGCACTCACCATCCAAATCAAGTGTCTTGGTTGTCACTAAAATACATCCATAAGATCTTAAGTGTCAACATATGCTATTTTGAATTTTTAAAAACCAGTTTTTAAATTACATTTTGCTGGAAACAAAATATTTTTCTAAAAAATAAAAAAAATTCCAGAAATTTTAAAAAAATATTGAAACAAAATAGTTATTTAAAAAAAAACTAAAAATAAAATATTTTTCCTAAAAATAAAAAATATTTTTCCGAAAAATAAAAACAAAACTAGAAAAAAAAATATTTTCCAAAAATAACGGTGCTCACTTAGCTTGATATATGTGTATTAGCTATGCATTGTATACAAACATTGTTCTATCATTTGTAACAGTTTAACACAAAAATTCTTCTTTTTCTAAAGTTCAATTCTATACAAATGACTAATTCGTTGAAGTTTCATCTTTATCATGGTATCTTATGATTGTCCACGCTTCCTTAATCAACTCCGTTGCATCTTCATCCTATCAAAGCAAGATTAATATGTATTAATTCAAGTTGGGAATCAACAGAAAAATAAAGATTCAATTGTCAAAGAACAAACTCAATCTCAAGCAATTTCATCCATTTTCACCACGTCAAATTCGAACAACTCTTTTGTACGGAAGCTTTCAATCAAATTACAATAGAAAAAACTATTTTCTATAGAATCAATAGGTTAAAGGTGTAATCTTAACACAAAATATGCACAAATTTGTTGTTAATCCACAAATTCCTCGAAAATTCAAAACTGATCAAGATTGATAAACTGATATGATCTCTGAAGAATAAGAAATTTGGATTGTCCAAGACTAAGTTGTGTTCACCTATTTGCTATCCATCATCTATGAGTCAGTGTTACCTTGAGTTATCTCATGCAAACATTCATTTGAAGTTTGGAACAGATCCACAAATATTTCAATGCTCATTTGAAATATATGGTTAGTCAATTATGAGTTGAGCTAAAATCAACAAAGAAAGGAAACAAATCCATTACTGGATTCGTTGTAAGAATTAAAGTTACCATGAGTTCTCTTCTAGTGGCGGGAAACTTGATTTCTCAATAAGATTAAATTCACTCAATCCTCGATGGTCTTCTTGAAGAATATAATTCGTTTGTGATGTAGATGTTTGGAAGCATTGAGTCTTCTTTCCTCTTCGACGTGGAAGCTCTTATCTATGTTCAATAAGCTAAACTGAATAAATTTAGACAAGAACTGGATGTGTCCACTATAGGTGGATAACCTAGCTCGTACAAGCCAAGAAACAGGCAATTCTAGAAGAGCATTTTCTTGCAATTGTTGCAGGGATAATCACTTTACTCATGGCCGTGCTTATGGTCGGGGACATTATACAATTGGAAATCCTCTAACATGTTAATTGTGTGGATTGTTAACATAGGTTTGATGAAACCTTCATGCCACATAACCCTTCAAGCTCTTAAGTTAACTCTGTGAGTGACTTTACCTCAAAGTAAAAGCAGACTCATGGTTCTAATCAAAACACTCAAGCAATGACTATGATAGCCAACTACAAGTCAACCTTGTTCTTACACTCAGGAGTATTCGTTGCCAATTGATTGGAAAAATAGCAACTGTATTATTTATGCCTTTGTAGTAATAATGAGAAAATTCCCCGAATGCCGATCTCAAAGATGCGTATCAATATAGAGTTCGAATTGTCATTCAATTAAACAAAAAGTATTGATTAGGTTTAATTTGTAGATTTTATAAAAATAATTGCGAATAAAATAAAAGAAAATCTACTAAGTGGTTTTGACAAAGATGAGAAACATGTTAGGGAAGGTGTGTGATTTACTTAAGATTGTTTTCTCCTAATCTCTTAATGAGAAAACATTTAATCATTCACCCCTAATCACTGTGTCCATAGAAAATCACTGATGAAATTAAGCCTTATTATTTCAAGAATAATATGGTTTCTTTAGGGTATTCTTAGTCTTGAGTGATATCTACTCGAGAGTAATTCATTTATCAACGGCGGTCCAACGAATGTGGATGGAATATAGATGAATGTTTTATCCTAATTTGATTAAGGATTCCATAAGTCTGCATAAAACAATATTTACAAAAACGTTGGTAAAAATATGAGATAAAAATGGTATTTTTTTATAAAATTGAGAAACCAAAGTGGACTTAAAAAGAGACTTAAGAGACAAAAAAGGTATTAAACCTTTATTTTAATATAATTATACTTTGATAAAATATAAAAACTTTTGAAGCACAATTTCAAAGGTAAAAAGAAACATTTGAAAGGTGATATTGATATAACACTTTTTTAATATACCATATGTTTGTTTGTGCTCGATGCACAAATATATTTTATTGAATTATTATGAATAATTAAATATGATTAAAATATAATTTAAATATTGTGATGTTAAATGTTTTTTATATTAATTGTCTTTTTTAAGGAAAAAAAATTAACAATAACTTAATAATGTATATTTATGAAAAATAAAAATTTCCAATATAATTAAAAATTAAAAAGATAAAAGAGTATATATAAAATAGTCAAATTTAAATGAAAGAAAAAATTAAAATAGTGCACATATTATATATAGGTATAGATAAGAAAAAATTATATATACTAATCTACTTTTTACAATTAAAAAATTAAATATTTCCATTATAATGATAGAATTTAAAACTTTTTTTTAAAATTCTAAAATGAAATACATAAAAACTTATGGACAACACAAATTTAATTTGAAAAAATTATATATATTAATCTACTTTTTACAATTAGAAAATTAAAAATTTTCATTATAATTATAGAATTTAAAACTTTTTTTAAAAATTCTAAAATGGAATACATAAAAATTTAAGGAGAACACAAATTTAATTTAATTTTTATTGTTAAATATTATTGTTTAAACAAATGATTTGTTTGATTCCTATTTTTATATGAATGTCAATGTCTCTCAAACTATTTATTTAAAAATTAAAAATATTTTAAATAATTTATATAGAAATATAGTAAAATATTTAAAATTTGTAAGTAATACAACCTCCATAAAAGATGAGATGAATGAGACTATTTTTTCAAAAAAAATAAATGACACTTGTAATAATTATAATATTTTTTTCTTCTTTAAGAAATAAAACTATAATCTATATTTCAAAAATTCATATCACGATTTCTTAAATAAAAATAAAAAAGACATCAGTATTTATACACAATACATAATGACAAACAACAATATAAAAGATTTACAATGTTAATATATTAACAAATATATAAAATGATAAATTTGTCAAAGTCTCTAACCTAATATAAATCACTTATAAATTGACTAAATAAATATACAACATAATAACCATAAAAAATTATCAAAAATTATAAATTATCAAAAATTTGTAAACCAACAAATAATAATATTAGAGTTAATAAAAAAGAAAATTTAAAAATTTAACAATGTAATAATTTAGTAAAATATATACTTCCTATTGATATTATGACTTGATCCAAAAAATTTACTATTGATGTTATAACTCGATCCTAAAAATTTACTATTGATGTTATAACTCGATCCAAGTCTGAAGCATCTATGCCAAAAGACAAACTTAAGAAATTTATATAATAAATAAAATGTAATCGCTGTAATTTTCTAAACTTTCTTAAATGATTTTCTTCGATCCTTGCACCTAAAGTATTTCTTAACATCCTCATCCTCTCCTGAATAGTTGTCACTCGTTCTCATCTATAATATAATATTAATTGTTCTATTTTGTAACAGAAATGGATGGATAAACTAAAATATTGTTAAGCTCAAGACAAAATTTTACCCTTTCTACTATTCTTTAGCTTTATCAGTAACATTTTCATAAAGCAAAACTCTAACGAATTCTACTAAATACATTGGGATGTTTGCTATGCTCCCAACCATAATCTTCTTCTCTATCTAGAAAACTCAGCTCATATGAGTTCACGAAAGAAATGGTTCCCTAACATGTAAGTAATCCTATAGTCAACAAAGACATAATTTATCCAAAGAAAACAAATAATATATTTGTTAAATTTAAATACATCATCCTGGAACAAAGTAGTATAAAACACATCTTACTTCATAGTTTTTGGGAATGACATAGTTAATCATCATATATTTTAAGAAATAAAACATGAAAAAACAGTCACATGAAATTTTGTTTCAAAAAAGTAAATAAAATTTGTAATAATTAGAATATTTTTTTCTTCTTTAAGAAATAAAACTATCATCTATATTTCAAAAATTTATATCACGGTTTTTTAAATAAAAATAAATACGACTTCCATAAAGATGAAATGAATGTGACCATTTTTTCAAAAAATTAAATAAGACTTGTAGTAATTAGAATATTCTTTATTCTTTAAGAAATAAAACTATCATTTATATTTTAAAAATTCATATCGCAGTTTTTTAAATAAAAATAAAAAATAAAGTGAAAGAATTGGTATGATCTTTTCCATAACAGGTAAGTAATCCTATTATCAACAAACACAAAATTTATCAAGTGAAACAAAAGTAATAAAACTAATAGTTCTCATCCTGAAACAAAAGTAATATGAAACACATCTTAGGGAAATTTTCAGATTCATAATAGTTCTGTAAGTACAAATAAATATTATACAACCTCCTCTATTAATGAACCTCCTCTATTAATGAACTTATTCAAGGCTCTCTATCGGTGACTCTGTCAAAAAAATATTATGATATCAAGTCCAAATTACAAGGAAAAAAAAGTTTAGAACAAATAATAAATATAATATTAGATATCTATTACAATTACGTTACTCGTATAAGGTATGATAGGAATAATTGTAATAGATAACTAGCATTATATTTATTATTTGTTCTAAATTTATTTTTCTTTTTTGTAATTTAGATCTAATATCATAATATTTTTTGACAGAGCTACCGAAATAGAGCCTTAAATAAGTTTATTAATGGAGAAGGTTGTATAAAATTTAAGAACTTGAAAATTCCCTAGTAGATATGGTGATTAACTATGACATTCCCAAAAACATGAAGTAAGATGTGTTTCATACCATTTTGTTTTAGGATGATGTATTTAAATTTAACAAATATATTTTTTGTTTTCACGGGATAAATTATGTATTTTTTTGACTATAACATTACTTACCAATTGTGGAAAAGATCCTTCCATTTCTCTCGTGAGCTCATATGAGCTAGTAGAGTTTTCTCGGATATAGAAGAATAGAGTTTTCTCTTAGAAGATTAAGGTTGGTCAGCATAGCAAAT